>OW679196.1:155011988-155107549 GCA_940337035.1 Agriotes lineatus | reverse complement strand
ATAGATAATCCCGAAACACGCCATGGGAGGGAGGAAAGTTAATATGAAAACACGCGTTTCAGGCATAGAGAGACGAAAGCTAATAAAACACGAGTTTAAGGCATGGAAAACCAAAAGATAATCCTGAAACACGCCATGGAGGTACGAAAGGTAATCCGAAAATACGCGTTTTGTAAGTATGGGAAAGCTAAAGATAATCCTGAAACACGCCATGGGAGGGAGGAAAGTTGAAACAATAAGAAAGCCGACCTGCGATTAATTAATAAAATAAGCAATGGTAGTAAAAATCGCAGATCAACCCCCCTACCATTTATACACCACGGCAGCTCTGAAAAACTGTTTCTTACTCACTGCGATGGCCGACTAGCTCAAATATCGGCGGCCTTAGATCGTAGGTTCAGATCATCAGCTATGTGCCCTGGAATGTCTTCAAAAAAAGGAAAAGGAAATGGAAATGGGCGCCAGAAATCAAAAGATTTCAAATAATAACAAGAAAAATAAATTGCAAGTGACTAGCGTTTAATTAATCATTAATAAATGTTTTGAAGAGTCAGTAACAAATAATCAGGATAATTAAAATGTAAATAATGTAATAACAACATTGTGCGTTAACTGAAGGTTGCGACACGCATAAAATTAAGAACCCCTTTCGGGTTATTTTAATAACTTTAACAAAAACACTCGTGGGATAAGCTTATCACAGTCATCTAATAAAACCTTCTGTTAGGCTATTGAAAATAAATAGCGTGACTGTACCTTTTACATAGCGTCGAAACACACATCAAAAATAGCAAAATTTATAACTGTGCATAATTAACTATAAGCATGAAAATTTAAGGTAAAAAGCAAGAGCATGTATCAAATTGAACATTACATTTTAATAATTGCAAAACGTATGAATTTAAGTTTTAAATATTGACGGGTTTAAAATGTATAAATGGAGAAACCAGTTATCAAAAACACGATAAATCTCGGAACGGCACAACTAACCTCGCAAAATAAGCTGGACGTGAACGGCTACAACCCTTGTTGGAATCGCCAAGGATGCGCAGAAAATTGCTGCAGAAGCATCCCCAAAAAGGCAGCAAAAGCATCTTCAAAAGGCCGCAAAACGCCGAACTCAGGAGGTGTCGAAAGTGCGATAAGGCTTGGCCTCCGAGATAAACTCGTTGTTGAAACGGAACTGGTAATTAAGAGCTAACAAAAAATGTAATTACTATGGGGATAATAAGACAGAAAAGCGCAATCGTACCTGATAATAATCAGCCCTTAGAAAACACATTGCTCATTGAAATTGGTTGAGCGCACGTAATTTAATATAATTAACATAAAATCTCGGCCGCGCGAAATGCGCTGCCCGAGGCGAAAAGAATGAGTGCCTCGGACGACAATTTCGTTTCCTCGAGGAAGGCTCGCACTCTGATAAGAGATAGCGCGGGTCAGAGAGGGCATTGCGCAAACGATAAGAACTTGATGCAGGTACAAAATGCGTTGGTTTGGAAAATTTACGAATTCGAAATGCAAAAGGATTTATAATTTAACTAAAAATATACAGGTTAAGCCTGAAATAATTGGATAAATGGCGAAACAATTAGGCAAAGCCAAAAAATTGTTTCAAAGTTAATATGAAAACACGCGTTTCAGGCATAGAGAGACGAAATATAAATCTGAAGCACGTGTTTCAAGCATGGAGAGAGCGAAATATTGACTTTTACAGCAGAATAAATTCAGTTCAAAATGCCAAAACTGGAAAACGCACCACGAACTAATCAAATTATAGGTGAACTCTTAAAATCATTGAGAAGAACAGATACAAGCTGCTCGAACATTTGGACAAGTTTTAGGAGGTCTCAAATGTAGCCTTTAATGACAATCCTGGCTTACACATTGTATCGTGTGTTCCAAAAACAATTCATTTAGGGTAGGCCTTGGAAGAAAGATAGAAAATCTAATCAAGTCTTAACTTAAGTCTGTAGGTAAATGTTAGATTGCATTTTGTTTATGAATACATCTGTCACTATGACAGGTAAAAGTTTACACTGCATTAAGTTTAATTGTATCAAGCAAAAAGAAAAATAAGATGGCATATACACAACAACAACGAGTGTAATAATCATAACGGTCAATAAAAATTGTGTTTGTTAAGTGTTTTGTATATTTTTAAGAAAATAGTTCAAGGTCAAGATTAGTTCTCTCTGACTTAGTAGTTCATTTGCATCAATGGGTATATCTCAAGTTACGGAAAACTTCAATTTGATCATAATTGCTGCGAATGAGTTTTGTTCTTTTGGACCACACGATACTTTTAATATTATTTCATGAGTCTCTATACTTGCCCATCAGTCGATTGTCGTAGATAAATTACAGACATTTATTTGCCATTGCAGAATTGTTCGGTCGCCAGATGGCAGTTAAGCGGGATAAAAGTAAAAGAATAAGAATGGAAACGTGTTGGATAGGTTTAGTAGACACGATGTGTTATTACCGCTCGCATGTCACTATTCATAAACCATCTATTTAACTGCCTGAAGTGCAAATTATACTCTTAATTAAACAGCATCGTTCGAGTGCTGGAATTACCCATTCCTCGCATTATTAATTTGACATTTAAATAGATCAGCTTTCAATTATTCTACCGAGAAAATTGCACTGAAGCAAGGAAACGCATAACTGTAATGAGCCTTCTTTTGCAAGCAACAAAGCAGGCGGAATGCCCATAAATTCACGGTAGCCTTTTCTTTCACTGAGGCCGATTTAAATTGTGGGAGTCCACCTCGAACGTTTTTCATTTCGAGCAAATCGTTATTAAATGCCCGTTTAATTCAATATTAAGCACGAAACAGCGCGGATAATGCGAAGGTGGTATTTAAATAACTCTCACAATGCCGTCGCTGCTCTTGAATTTACGGTTATTGTCGCTCGTATTTTTTTCGTTGCGGCTTATCCTCGTCGAGTACGTGCCGACAGATATCGACGCAAAAATGCCAGCTATGCTATGAACGCCGCAAAAAATGCTCCAATTCAAGCCAAATTCGTACCTTGAACTTTAATGTGGATACAGGTGTGCACGCATAGCACGCTTGTTTTTAGGTGAACGTTTCAAGATATTTAAATTTTTGTTTGAACAAGCAAGATACAATTTAGGTAAAATATATTATCGATTATCGATATTATTCTTCCAGTTCTGCCTCCAAGCAAAACTGAGAAAACTGACCTTGTGGCACTGTCAAGCACATCACATCCAAGCTTGAAGCTTTGTCTCGCCACACAATAAATAACAGCAGTTTATTGCATTCTTCATTTCTATCGGCAGTAAGTTTCCTGTTCGAGGTGACGCCAATGCCAAATAAACTCAAACCAACGTCCTTTGCTAATAACAAGACCATATTTGGGCGGTTTATTGAAGAAAAATTACGAAAGCCTTGCCATTGAAAAGAACAAACGGGGTTGATTTGGCATGCAAAACAATGTCTAATTTAATACTAATCAATACATAATTTCTTGGACGCCTTCAACAGCACCAATGAACTACAACTTTGAGTTAATACCAAGGAACATCAGATCAAAATCCATTAAAAGTTGCACGAAGTTTACAATTAAACCTAGAAACAGACATTTCAAGAATAATTTTTAAAAGCAATTCTTTTGAAAAACTATTTTTAGGGAAGGGGGTAGCAGCTACTCTAGAAATAATGAATAGATTGCATGAACATTATTTAAAACATTCAAATAAATCCCTCTTAGGGTAGTCAATCATCGGATTGGTTTATAGCAACTTCCCATGCAAATCTTTCCTGAGTTAGTCTTTTCATTTCGGCATACCTATGTGCATATCTAACACCTTGCATGGTTAGTTTCATATAGCTCAGATTTGGTCTTTTCTTAGCATTTGGCTTTCATTCTGACCTCTACCATGGTAAGCAATACCCCTCTACGTCGAAAATATGTCCAATCAAGTGATGTCTTCCTTTTAATTAATTTTATTACGGTGTTTGTTTTTTGGATTCTTGGTTGCTAATGTGATCCACCTATAATACTTTAAGAATTGTTCTATAACATGTTACCGTTAAATTCATTTTGCGACGAACCCGTCGGAGGATTAGTAGCTCATCGGAACGGGAGCGGGTCTTAATCTGATATCAGGGGCGTTTGCTTGTGAAAGTCGAACCAGAAGCTGCGGAGAAAAGGCTTTTGTTATTGGTTAAGGCGCTACGATGGTGATTCCAGCATACAGGACATTTTATAGAACTATTTTAAGATATCGTTCATAAATGGGCCAGCCTTGTACCTGTGACTACAACGAGCGGTTTCCAAAACTATTCCTAAGAATTTTACGTGCTTATGTCGTCACACAAAAATAAGCGTAGTAGATGTTTGTAAACAAGCTTCATGGGGCAATGCAGTACTAATGAGCTTGGCGGAGAGCGCTGAAGGTGCCAAAACATATTTCACAACGCACAACCCAGAAACACATACAAAAATCCATAGTTCATGGTAATTAGAGTACCAAGAAATATAATTTGTGTACAGCTTTTCATCAATTATTAGGGGTTAAGTGGCAGCTTACTGCTTTTGCTTTGAGCTGAATCTCCCCATTTCTTCTCTGTTACACACATGAATATGGATACTTTTTTCTTGAATCTATATATAAATTGTCAATTCATGTTATCTGTGCAAATGGTCTTTTCATATTCGTATTGCTATTATTATTATTACAAGTACATTATAAGATCTTATATTCATGCAGAAAAAATAAGAGCATTAAAGTGTTTAGAGCCAACTACAATTTCAGCTATTCAACCTAATATATGCTACCTAAGTTTTAATGAAAAAAATTAAGCGTCAGAAATATCCAACATCAATCGTAAAAGCTTCATTTTACTATTACAAAGTGTGGACGAACTTGCAATAAAGACATTTAATTTCAAACGTTGTAACCAGGTAGTATTTCAGAAACCCTATACATTCTTATTCCTGATCAAAAAGTAATTTTAAAGGAGAAGAGATGGGAAAAACTATCCAGCATCAACTTTGTTCGACAGGGGCTAACGACATTATTTAATAAATGCATCCGTTGATATCCAGGGTGATTTATAACGTGCAGAGGATTTTTTAAGGTAGATAGATGGGACTAAAGTAAACATTTCTTATTAACAAACATTTGATGAGAAATCAATAATAAAAAAGTTACAGTAGTTTAAAGCTCTTAAAAAAAGTTTCCCACTGAGTGAGTACTCCTGAAATTAAATTGTTTTCAAGAGATTTTTTCTGAAGAAACATGATTTCTTTGTTCCTTTGGAAACGATATAATTTCAAATATAGAGAAAAAAGACAGAGTGCTCACGCCAATGCTAAATTCTAAAACTGATTTCTATTTCAATGTCATTATTAATTTTTAGAATTACTTATTAGTGCCTTATAATTAAAAAAAGAACAAATCTGAATTTTTTATCGTTTACTAAGAAAAAATATTTTTTACAACTTATTTGAAAACTTAGTGTACATAATTTTAATTTTAACTTATGTATTTACTTATTTTCAATTTTAAATAATGCAAAAATGTCTTTATTATATTAAGCATGTTATTTAAATAACATAAATTTAACAAAAACAAAAAAATATGAAAAAGAAATCGAACAATAACTATACATAAGTACGGCAGCAACATAAGCTATTATCATGTCCATGTATTTATCGTTAGTGTAATTCACCATTTTATCCGAACTAATAACTTAATAACAACCGCTAATAATAAATCTTAAATTTGATGTGTTCAAATTTACTGAAATGCCAATTTGACATATTCCTAAATTTCAACGGCAACTTGCGTATTATTTTTTATTAATCAGCAGCTCCCAATAGTTGCTACAAAAAGTATTGGGCATTAAAAGAAAAACTTAAGAAGTCGTAATTTGTGTTTCACATTTATTGTAAATCATTTTTTTTAAATTAAATGTGGTTCAGTTAACTCAAATATTCCCGATTTAAATTTAAAACTTATCCACCTAATTTCCGAATAACTACTTCTTATTTAACTAAGGTTTAACTCGTTGTAACTTTTTAGTTATTGAGATTTTCTAAAAATGTTATGAATAAAAACTGTTTACTTTAGTCCCCTCTATCTACCCTAAAAATCTCCTTCGTACGTTATAAAACACGCTGTATATACAGTGTGTCCCAGGATTGATGTTCCAAGAGGTGAGGTGGACTAAACATTTTTGAATTTTATTTTAAGGTTCTCGGATTCGGTCCTGCTTGATTTGAAAAGAATTTTAAGAATATTTTCAGTTTTTGAAAAACAAGTAGGCCTTGACAGGGAAGCGTAAACTATTTTATTTTCAGGTAAACTACCCTTTTTGTTCATTATACGGCAAAATGCTATTAAAAAAAGTTGTTCAAAATGAGAAATTATTACCCTATACAAAATTTCAGAAAGATCTGTCGACTTAGATTAAACCGTTAATTCTTAGATTAAACAAATTGCATTTATTAAAAATGACGGTTTAATCTAAGTCGACAGATCTTTCTGAACCTTAAAATAAAATTCAAAAATTTTTAGTCCATCTCACCTCTTGTAACATCAATCCTGAGACACACTGTATATGATAAAATCGTATTTGCATGAAGAGTAAATTACAGAAAAATTGAATATTTGAACTTGCTGCTACAAGATGAAGATTAACAGCAACTGAATATACGGGGTGGGCCACGAAACTTGTAGCTCCTGCTTTTGCATTTTGCGTTATATTACGAAAAGCAATATAAATACATACAGCAAATATTGTTTAGTTTGATATTTACCAACCATAATCTGTTTTTAATGCATAAAAAATATAATGATCTACTCTGTTTTTATATGAGTTGCAGTAGAAAATCTTCAGGGGCTACAAGTTTCATGGCCTACCCGGTATATTTTCTACGGAATTTTAAAGAAAATCAGTCTTTTGTCATGGTCAAAAATATTTTAATGAGAGAAAAATTAGAAGCAATAAACAAAAAGCTCACTGAATTTCGGCATCCGTAACTGCCCATCGTCTGAGAAGTCCGATAAACGAAGCGGTAAAGAGCTGACTGAATAGACTGAATAGCACGTATAGAAAGGTTTGCGAAGTTGGATTTTCTTCCACTGTATGGGCAGTCGCGTGAACGTTTATTGTGGTTGTTGCTACTATTTTGTACTTGCATACGCTTTGAAATGTTAAATTAGTTACGTATAAGCTAAAGTGGTGACCCCGACGTGAATTGAATAAGCAATCTTCTAATTGGGAGCACACATCTTCTTCAATGCAAGTACCTTATTACAGTTCGGCATCCAACCCTTCCGATTTTTTCAGCTCCCGGTAGTTGACAGGACCAACTGGGATGGAATCGTCGCCCTTGAAACAAAATTTCTAAGTAAAATATGAATATTGTCCTTTTTTTGCAACGTGGCAAATGCCCGTTGTGAACCGCCGGGTTAAACAAAGATAGCAAAACTGTCTCGACGAAGAACGGTCGCGCTTCTTCGTAAAAGCTTACATCAGCGGCGTGTGGTCGGTAAACAAGGTAAAATTTCAACTTTCGACGAAGTATCTAAAGCGTTTGGCAGCTTTTGCTCTGAGCAGCGTTAAGCTTTTTCGAAAAAATGTTAAAGCTGCCAAGCTACATCGACGAACTGTTGTAGTACTGCCCCATGGTAACTTTTAATGCTTCTACTATGATTGAAATTCGAGCTGCATGTGCTGGATGTGCAACAAGCCTTGCCTTAGCCACAACTTTTTTGGAGCAGGCAAATACTTCTTTAGACTCCGGGTTCCACTGGATTTCCGATTTGTCCTTTATCTTGTGACCCTTCAGGTGTGTTGTTATCAGTGCCAACGGTTTGAAATAGATCGGTGATAAAATTTATCGTTTTCAGAAAGCGTCGCAATTATTTAGTGGTTTTTGGCTAAGGTGCAGGTACCTATGCGGTGGATGCGATCATCGGGGGGCGCAATTTCATCTTAGAAAGTGGCTCAAGAAAGTTAACCCTCGCCTTGTCAACGACGCATTTAGGCAGATTTACTAACACTACTCCGAAATATATGTTTAAGATTGCAAAGGTACTACTGGAAGGTCGTCTATGAATGTATTACAAAAATCGATAAATCTTTGAAACGTCTAAACCGCATTACTCGAACCGAAACTTAAAAATGGAAATTCATATAATTCGAAGGAATTCGTTATGATAGTTTTATGTATATCGTCACGAGTAACTGGTATTTAGTTAAAAGTTCTCACCAAGTCTATAGTTTAAAAAAATGCAGCCGAAGAGATTGTTTGAAAACTATTCCGTATGAACGGGATTTAAGGAACGATAATCACCACAGGATTTCCATCCGTTATCTTTCTTGGGCGTTAAATATAGATGGACGTGCGATTCCTTGTTCCAGCATGAATTGGCACTCTTTTTTGGTTGCGCGCAGCCTACCTGGTGGCATATGTAGTTCAATTAAAAATTAAAAATGTAAACGTTTCAAAATGCAATTTGTGGCCTTAAATGAAAATTAGTTTGAGCAAATTAGGTTTACTTAACAGTTAGTGTCTCTATTTCTAATGAGTGCAACTTTATGTAGACTGTACATTTCCGTCTCCGGCAAATTCCCCGAATGCAAATGCTCGAAATCAATTGCTCGAAAGTCAAATTGCTCGAATGTAACTTTTCTCGAAATACAAGTTCCTCGAACCGCAATTTCTCGAAAATGTTTTGCTCGAATTTATGTGGTATTAAATAATGCGTCAACACTAAAATCTTCAAAATCTTTTGTAGTAAGTGGTCAAAGACAGTATTATGTTCTTGTAACAGGAAAGTGATTATCATTGGAACGTAATTACGGGTATTCATAATCAGGATAATGGGTTTGTTGTTATTACAAATAATGTTAAAGAGGTTTTTCTTGGGACACGAAAGTGATTATTTTTTATTAATAAAGGTTATAATTTGTAATTTGTGTGTTTTTTTTATATTTGATATTAACTGATTCTAGTTAAGGCTATTTTACAATTTTATTTTTTTCGAACAACAGAGAATCGAGAAATTGCTGTTCGAGAATCTTGCAATTCGAGCAAAGCCACATTCGAGCAAATGGCTTTCGAGCAACTGATATCGAGCAATTCGTTTTCGCGCAATTGCATTCGAGCAATTTACCTAGCATCCAGTGATTTCTAGATTACGTTGCAGGTTTAGTTCTTAAATTAACAATATGGGGTAGCCAATCGCTTCTCTTCTGCTTTTCTTATTATATTTTGTTGAAAAGCTACCGAAAACAGCAAAATTTGAATGCAAAATGTTAAATATTAAAAAAAAGTGAGATGTTGCGAATGCTGATATTTCACAGTTCAGCGTCCTTTCCCATAACTGTGCAGTTTTTTCTGGCTATTTATTAATAATCAACTAAAATTTTACGATATGCATAAATATTAAAATATAATTTAGAAAGTCTGCGAAATAAGCAGCAAACGAGGAGTAAATTATGTGTAAAATGTCGAAAACGGCGATCTTTAGAAAATGGTCACAATTAGACAGATATTTTAATTTTTTACAGAAAGCTGCGCTTGTGAAAAGTGGCGCTGTCAGATATTATCTTGTAGTAAATTTGTTAATTTATGAAAACTGCTGTCCCGGCGAATATTGAGACATCGCTTTGAAAGAATTAAATATGTGAAAAAAGTAAGATCCTTAATATTTATAGTATATTCCTGCATAAAAGATTAGTCTTTATGTTTTCAGTAAAGTGTATGTTTGGTTTAAATAACTTTCCAGTTTTATATGAGATATAATTATAATTAATTGGGAAAAACCGTTCACTTGCTGATTTTGTTAATTGGTGAATTGCTTAATATTTCAGTATCTTTTATCATTCACAATTATGTTCAAACTACTTATTGCCATTGTTACTTTAGCAGACATGTCAATAAACTTAATAGAATTAATTATATAATCACCATGTAAACGATGTAAATTTAAGCACATTATCTTAACTTTTCAATAATAACTACATAATACCATTAGTTTTACTGAAGCTACCCAACCAGCTTAATTGTTGCCATTTTTAACAAAAGTTCCATTAGTTTGCGCCTGGATGCACCATGTAATTTCCCGGCCGAGCTATGTTTCAGAAAGTATAATTACGCACATCTTGCAGATGATTCGGACGCCATGGCGCGGCTTGAATATTCATCCGATTTGTTTTGGTTTGCAGATGACGGCACTATTTCAGCTGATAATTATGTTGATAATAACTGTCTGTTGTTTGCTGTATAAATTTACATCTCATTTGCCATACGCCGGGCTCGGCACACGAATAGTGTTTGTTTTTTGTACTGTTAGTGTAACTGAGCTAATTCAGGATTAATTTGCACGGGCTGCGTTTACAATGCAAACGGTGTAGGTATGATGCTGATGGAAGAAATGTTCGACTCACTACTGAACTTCTTTAGAAACGTGCACCTAAATCAACCATTGCCTGTGAAAATGTCCTCTATAGATAAATCAATTTAGTAACAATCATAAAATTGTAGATTAAACGTCACTTCGTTTATTTAACAACTGGTTCGTTTTTATAGGTACTACTACTTGGCAAATGGCATACAATACCCTCAATATAATTTTCGTTGTCATTTAAACACCTTTACATTTCGTTAACTGACTGAAATCGTGTTTAGACGAACCCCTAATCTCGTTAAACAGGATCTCGTTGATATCACTTTCAATTTCATTGAAATAGTTTTTTTATGGTAATATTGATGTAATTTTAGCAATTCTATAACTTGCGACTTTATGATTTTAATGCCGTTAAAGAAAATGATAATGGAATATAAACGATTAAATCTCGTGTTCAACGTCTTTCATGTCATTAAAATCGTTTTAAATTTTAAATAAACCATTAAGGCAACTTTTGGTTCTATTAAATCTACTATTAATATTTGTTAGTCTCCTAAGATGGCTTTAAAGACTGTCTTAAAATTACTAATAATATAATCTCAATGATTAAATATTACTTAATCGGCTTTTATCTCCTTAATATCTTCTTCATTTGTGTTATATTTATCTCATTAATGTCGAGTATGCAATCTGGAATCTTGTTAAAATAACTTGTAATCGCGTCAAAGTTACCATAGACGTCATCAAAATGATATTGTCGTGAAAACTACATCTTCCGATTAAATTTTGTTTAAACACTTTTTTTAGCATCTGGAATCTTGTTAAAATTAACTTTTAGTCCCGGTAGAATTACGGTAAAGTTAGTTTTCTTTGTTAAAACTACATTGAATTTAATCTCAAGCGTTAAATATGGTTTAACCTCCGTTGTATCTCGTTAAAAGTACTTTTATCCCTTACTGTTTTTAAATCTCGTTTATACCATTTTAAATGCTAAAATTACAATGAAATTAATCAAAGCAAAAGTTTCATGGTTTAACCTCCGTTGTATCTAGTTAAAAGTACTTATATCCCTTACTGTTTTTAAATCTGGTTTATACCATTTTAAATGCTAAAATTACAATGAAATTAATCAAAGCAAAAGTTTCATGGTTTAACCTCCGTTGTATCTCGTTAAAAGTACTTATATCTCTTACTGTTTTTAAATCTCGTTTATACCATTTTAAATGCTAAAATTACAATGAAATTAATCAAAGCAAAAGTTTCATCCTTAAAACTACAATTGAACTTAATCTCAAGAATTAAATTTTATTTAAACATCTCTTAGTCCTGTTAAAACACCTTTTATTCCTATTAGTTGACTATTACTATCCTCCAACGATTTTAAATCTTATTTATACGGATTTGATTCTCGACAAAAATAAATTTTAATCTCGTTGAAATTGTCTTAAAGTTAATATGTGTGGCATTTGCTTTGTTCAAACCATATTTAATATAATCTTTATCAGTAAACAGACTTTAAACGGCTTCTAAGTCTTGCATTAGTATCAGATCTCGCTAAAATCACTTGTAATTTCGTTAAAATTACCGTAAAGTTCATTAAAGCTACATTCGCTTTGTTAAAACACATAATTAAATCTTTACGATTAAACATTGTTTTAACATCTTTTAGTCTCGTTAATACGACTTTTAATTCTATTAAATTGACTAGTATACCTTTTTTCTTCATCGGTGTTGTTATAGACTACTAACCAAATTAATTTTAGTATCGTTAAGAACTTCATTACAGCACTGAGTGCGATAATGGATATTACCGCACTTATATAAAAAATACATTAAACCAGAATTTATTGATGAAGATAAAATATTGAACAATACTCGTTTGCTTATGACACTCAACAAGACTCGTTTGATTACCGCAAAACTCGGCTCACCGTCTCATTCTTGCAATCAAACTCATTTCGTTAATATGCTTATAATATAATCAAACTTGTATCGTTAATATCTATTAACTCATAGGATCTGGAATCTCGTTAAATTACAGTAATTACGGTAATTTCCTTCTTAAAACTACATTCAATGTAATCTCTATGGTTAAATATAGTTTAATCTCAGTTTGCTCTCGTCAAAGCGACTTTTAATTCTATTAAATTGACTTTTAATATTTTAAATCTCGGTTATGCCCTTTTAAATTTTGTTTATATACCCTAGTTTCGTTAATATGGCCTTAAAGTTAAAATATACGGCATTTGCTTTGTTAAAACCAGATTTAATGTAAGACCAACAATTGAATATCGTTTAAACGGATTTAAGTTTTGTTAAAATAACTTTTAATCTCGTTAACATTTCTATAAAGTTCGGCATAATGACATTTGCTTTGTTAAAATAACATTTAACCTAATATTAACAATTAGTGTTTGTTTAAACATCTTTTAGTCTCAGTGAAACAAATTTTAATCCATTTAAATTGACTATTAGTATCCGCTAACGATTTTAAATCTCGTTTAAGCGATTTTCCATCTCGTTGGGATTACTTTTAAAATAGTTTAAATTGCCTTAAAGTTAATATATTATGTAGTATTCGCTTTGTTAAAACCGCATTTTATATAATTCTAATCAGTAAAGACAGTGTAAATGGCTTTTAAGTCTCGTCAAATTTGCCATTAATATCAGATCTCGTTAAAATTATGTATCTCACTTTAACCTTGCCGTAAAGTTTATCAAAGCGAAATTTGCTTCGTTAAAATTACATTTATCCAAGACCTCCTAGTTACAAGGCTATTACTAATCGATTTTAGATTTTTGGTCTATAATCCACTAGTGAGGTAAACCATAACCCATTAGTGCGATAAAAACCATGTCACCTGCTACTGTATTGTTGATAGGACTGTCAAGCTATGTCAAATTTGAGATTTGCAGGTTAAGTTTTGCGTCAGTGTGGGTCAAATAACAAACAAAACCTAACCTACTAAACTCAAATTTGAGATAGACTGGCAGTACACTTCATTACTGCCAAACGTATAACACGAATTACAGGCGATTCTAATTAAAAATTCATTTGATCTTTCGGTACTTTCCAATTTGTTAATATGACTTTTCACGGCTATCAACACAAAATTTATTTTTTTTTATATTTATTGAGTTGTTGGATAAAATTTTGTATGGCACGCGTGTGTTATTAGGTTATTACAAATAATTCACTTGGGAAAAAACTCCCCTCGGCCTGGCAGCCTCTACGGATCAACTTTTCTCTCGTGGATTATTTGTAATATAACACACTTATACCACAAATAACTATTAATTTCATCTTTACCATAGAATTTGTAACATCTCTTAGACACGTTGAAACGACTTTTATTCCTGTAATATTGACTAGTAATAACCTTTAGCGATTTTAAATCGCATTCGTGCAATTTTGAATCTTATTAAGATAGCATAGTCCCGCTAATATAACCTTAATGTTAATATATGGGAATTTGTATGTTAAACCTAGATTTAATATAATACTAACGATTGAATATCGTTTGGACGGTTTAAAGTTTCATTAAAATAATTTTTACTATGCTGAAAATTACTGTAAAGTTTATCAAAATGACATTTGTTTTGGTAAAACGGCATTTAACTCAATCTTAACCATTAGAGTTTATTTAAACATCTTCTAGACTTATTAAAACGAATTTTAATTCAGTTAATTGAATCTTGTTTATACGATTTTGAATGTGGTTAAAATTACATCTAAACTCGCTGAAATTGCATTAAAGTTAATATCTCTGACGACAGGCCCGGGTTCGAGTCCTTGCAACTATAGAGAGATTTTAAAAATTTTACGCTCCCCGGCTACCACGATAACATCTGTGGTAGCTGTTAACCCCTAGCAAGGGAACTCTCCCTCGATTTCGATGAGCCACCTACCCGGATTAAGGGCAAAGATGACTTATAGAACCACAACTTTGTGGGTTTAAACAGGTCACACTATAATAAGGCGAAGAAGAAGAATCTCTGGCATTTGCTTTGTTAAAACCTTTTTAATATAATTCTAATCAGTCAACAAAGTTTAAATGGCTTTTAAGTCCCTCTAAAGTTGCCATTAGTGTCAGATCTTGTTAAATTAACTTATAATCTGGTTAAAATTACCGTAAACTCAAAGCGACATTTCCTTCTTTAAAATTACATTTAGTTTCATCTTTATGATTAATTTCTATTTTAAAATTGTTTAGTCACTTTAAAATACCTTTTCATTCTGTAAAATTGACTGGTAATATCCTTTAACAATTTCATATAATTTCTAATCTTGTTAGAATACTCTAGTCTCGTAAATATGACTTTAAAGTTGCGGCATTTGCTTTGTTGAAATCAGATTTATTATAATACTAATGATTAGATATGGCTTAAATAGATATACGTTTAGTTAAAATAACTTTTAACCTCATGAAAATGATTGTAAAGTTCGTCAAAATGACATTTGCTTCGTTAAACCACATGTAACTTAATCTTAACCATTAAAGCGATTTTTAATTCAGTTAAATTAATTATTAATATTTTTTTCCGATGATCGTTTATTTATGGATTTCGATAATGCATACAAAATCGTTCATTAATAGCCTTCATTAATGCCTGATTTTTTAATATTTTAAAATCGTTTATTAATGACTCTTATTAATGGATGATTTTCTATTAATAAACGATTTTAGTATAGGAAATCAAAGCTACTATGAATGTCAAAATTTTTAGGTGTAAAATTTCTGTCATGCAATAAAATAAAATTTTGTCCAATTTAATAAGATACGATCAACGAAAAAATATTCTAACTAACTCGTGTGTAATCGGCGGTTAATAATCTCAATAATTAAAATATCTCGATTAGTAATCGCTCTCTTTAACACACTTGTTTGTTAAATAACTATTTCAAATCGCATTCATACATTTCTAATCTCGTGAAAATAAAGGTATTCTTAAAAACGGAGAAACAAACTCACCATGGTTACGGCGGTGCGGCTTTCGAAATTCGTAAAACTTTCGTAACAACAGCTTAAGCACACTTTAAGTCCATTTAAATAGAAAGAAACAGAGCTGCCTAGTTCAAATGAAAATAAAGCTTGGGTGGTCTTTCCCAAGCGGTCTGTCGAAAATCGCTCCAAAAAAAGGAAACAACACAATTTTGCAAATATACGATCATTGCATGTAGCTTTGGCAAGTAGCATTACGTTCAAATGGGAAATTTTAGAAGTTTGAAGATGCTAGAAACCGCTTACTAAAACATTTGAAAAACGCTTTCGGCGGACTTCACTCACTTTGGAAAGTGATACTAAATATCAAAATAAGAAAAAAAAGTGGGACTGAAGTTTTAGACTTTAAGCTTTAGTTTAATCCAAAATAAGTTGGTAATTGAAATTACCAAACTATTCGTTTGGTTTTAACAATAACAAAGTTTAACCTGGCTCTCTTCCTGTTGTAAATAATATTGCACTCAGCGTTGAAGAAACTCGCAAACGTAATGGAAGAGACCTTGATACATTACTCTTCGAAAGTGCACTTATCCATTGCTAAATTAAAGTAATTCAACCGCATTCTTACCTCTTACTTAATTCTGTGATTTCCTGAATTCGATTTTAACTATGACAAGTCGGGGAACCTATTTAAAATGTACAGATAAGGTAAGATGCAGCTTGGGTAGGGACTAGGGACTGGCCTCCCAGGGAATATAGATTTTGGGTATTGCCTAAGACTCGACAGGTTAGAAACTATAACTTGGCTACTCTGCCAATATTTAAAAAGTATGGAAAACAATGCAACTCTATATAGAAGCTTTACTAACCCACACGAGACGGTGATTTACTCGATATCCAAGTCAAACATCATAATCCGGCGACAAAGCGAAGACAAAGGTTAAGTTCAGTCTGAAAAAGCGACTCGGAACATTGACATTTGGACGCATACACAATGGGAAATGTTTAATCTCATGTAGGATATGATTTAGTGGCCATGTGCTGCGTAGACGAGTGCAGCAAGATGCGATTTGCATAGTTATGAGAATAGAGCGCTGGGCAAAAGCTCACCCACATTGCCGAGATGGAGATCAAAGGGACACGGCTCCCCGTAAAAACGCGCAGAAACGTTTTATTGCGGCTCGCGCAGGGGCATAAATCTGCCGCAATAATGGGCTTCGATCAGGTATCGCGTGACAGTATCCCCGGAAAAAAGCGCACGCCACTGGGCGGTAAAAATCGCGCGGCCGCTTCACACGGGGCGATTTTTACGCCGCCGCGGCCGCGTCCAGATGGGCGTCGATGCGTGCGTGTGAACAAAGCCCGCATTATCGGCTCCCAACCTTGAGACTCTCCTGCACTTGTTAGACCGATTACCCGCACATAATAATGCATTTATTCATAGGCAGTTATTTTTAGCGGACGGTCCGGTGCATGCCATTACCGGAGGAGCGATCGCGTTTCTCGAAACGCGAGGGTGAGACGTAAGCCGATCGCTGCTTCAGAGCCCTGCTGATTTGTTTATTATTTATGAGAACCAAAGCGGCTTTGCATACCGCCGAATGAAGGATATCGAATGATAGGAGATACGTATACCCGGCCACTCAATTTCGAGGATTACCGTTGGGATTTCGAAACCCCCAAGGAATATGAAGACCATTAAATTAGGACAAGTTGCGCTTTCCAGTACTGAATAATATTCAAACAATACTTTTGCCGTCTTATTTTTGAAGTTATGTCAAAATTTTAATAAACATTACGTATACGTATATCATTCGCAGTGAATAAATTAGTCGAAAAAATTTATTCGATTGAATTCATTTGACTACATGTAGATATAAAGATCTTTATTTTTCTGTAAGCAATTATATTTTGTTTTATTGTGCCTATTTCCCTAATAAATCTATTCGATGGAATTTATGCAATAGCTTATGGATAAACAGATGCTTGAATTTGTTTCAAGAAATTAAAATACTATTCGCTTTGCATAAATTACTCGAATAATTTCATTCGATTGAATTCATAGACAACTCGTAGATAATTTACAGATTCTTATTTTACTGTCAAGTGATTAAGAGACTATTAACTAAAGCAGTGGCATTATTTTTTTACTGTGTATATTTTTTGTGCTGTATGTATTGTTTACATCTCTCTAGTAAGTCTGTTCGATTGAATTTATGTGATAGTTCATGGATAAACAGATATCTGATTTTTTTTAAAAATTACAAAATTAAAATATTTGCTCCACATAAATTACGAGAATAAATTCAGTCAATTGAATTCACCTAACTCGCAGATATACAGATTCTAAGCAATTAAAGGACTATTAATTTTAGCAATTGCATTAATTTTTTATTATTATACATATTTCTTATGCTATATGTTATATTTATACATTTCTAACGAATATATTCGATTGAATTTATGCTATAGCTCATGGACAAACGTATCTTGAATTTACTGTAAAAACAAATATTCCATCTGCATAAATTTCTCGAATAAATTCATTCTGTTGGATTCTTATTTCGCCTCTAAGTAAGAGACAACTAATTATAGCAGTGGCGTTAACTTTTTATTTTACTGTGCATATTCCTTATGATATATGTTCTGTGCACATCTCTCTAATAAATCTATTAGGTCGATGCGTTAGCTCATGAATAAACAGGCCCTTATTTTTTTTGTAAGAAAATTGAATACTATTCGCTCTTCAGAAATTGCTTGAATATAGTCAATCGATCCATACGACAACGTATAGATATATAGATCTTTATTTTTCTTATAATCAATTAGGAAACATTTTAAGCATTGAAGTTAATTTTTTATTTTACTGTGTATATCTTATATGCAATCTGTTCGATTGAATGTATGCGATAGCTTATAAATAAACATATAATCTGTTGCGAATAATTATTCGAATAAATGCACTCGATTGTAGTCATAGGAAATCTTCTAGAAATGCAGATTCGCATTGCTCTTCTAAGCAATTAAGAAACAATTAATTAAAATCACGAGGTTATTTGTTTTACTGTGCAGTTCTTATGCTGTATATTCTGGTTGCAACTCGCTAGTAAATCTATTCCATTGAATTTGTGCCATAGCTCATTGATATAAAGAGATCCTTAAATTTCTTATAAGAAATGCCAGTATTATTCGTCCGCACTAATTATTCGAATGGATTCATTCGATTTAATAGCCATTTTGTGCAATAGTTTATAGATAAAGAAATTCTTGAATTTGTGGTAAGAAATTAAAATATTATTGGCCCTTCATAAATTATTCGAATAAATTTAATTGATGAACTCTCACAATAGGTTGTGGACACACATATTGTTAATTTTCTTCTAGGTAGTTAAGAGATAACTAATTAAGGAGTGGAATTAATTTTTTGCTTTACTGTGCATATTCCTTATGTTTTATGTTCTGTTTCATATCTCTATTTAATATATTTTTGCGATCGAATTCATGCGATAGTTCATTAACAAAGAGATCCTTGTATTTGTTGTAATAAGTTAAAGTATTATCCTCTTTGTGTATGACTCGAATATATTTATTTGACTGGATTCGTAGGAGAACTCGCAAGTACACATATCCTTAATTTTCTTCTAAGCATTTAATGGGAAATTGATTTTCTATTGCTTTGCATATTTCTTATATGAGATCTGTTTACATCTCGTCAATAAACTGATTCCATCGCATTCATTTGATTGAAAACCTTGAATTTGTTGTAACTGCAAATATTGTGTCGAAACACCTCAAGATACTAGTTGAGAGTTAAATCCATAAGTGTTTGGAACGACTAAGCTATGTAAGAAACTCGTTTGGAGAATTGCATTATAATTATAAAATTGAAAATAAATTATACCAAACAAAAGACGCTCCTGATTGTGTGTTAATAACGAGTGAAAGACCAAGGATTTATTTTAATTGCGAAAAGAAGCTGTTATAAAGTGTTTAATGAAAATAGCAAAAAGCATCGACCAAAACAACTGATTTGAGGACTTAATTGTTGGCATATGTCAAGGAAACGTCTAATGGCTGTACCCCAATATGACGACGGTAGCAAACACGAAGAAGGAAGGAAAAGGACGAAAGTCAAGGATTTCGACCTTGCTCTATTCATTAGCCTCAAAAACGCCCTAGGATATTACTCGCATTGGAAAAGAAACTAAATTAGATAGAAACATTGACAGATTAGGAAAATGGGAAAACTCCAGAAACGGATATGGTGTCAACAATGAAAATTTTAGTGGATTTGTAATGTGATTTTGTTTTATAAAAAGGCGGAACGGAAATTACAGAATGGGCGGGAGAAGGAAGGGGTGGAGAATGAAAGAAAGGTCAGAAAAGGTGGCATCCGCCTCGGAGAAGCTTAAAATGACGACCTTATAAATGCAAAGCTCACAGCATTTCCTACTGCACCTTCGATTCTTAAGAACATCGGCGCGACCCCCGTATAGCTCGCGGTTTGTGGGGATTAGGTGTCGATAGCTCGCGGATCTGTTATTCATAAGATGGCAGAGGAGGTGAACAACCGAGAAATTTAAACAATCCGCCGATAAGGATCTGGGCTCTAACAATAGCAAAACTGCAAAGCCGCGTGGGCGTGCCGCTTATGGCAGCGGTTTGCGCCCGGACTCGGAATTGCGAAAATCGTCAAGTCATGCGAGACAGTTACAAATTTCCCGGACTCGAGGGCCCGATTAACAGTGACATGACGCGTATCATAAAGCTGCCGGCTGAGAAAAATGAAGTATGTCAAACCCGCCAGCCGAAGGTCGGCGTTGCAGGCTGAACATGTCATGACGGATACGCCGGACGCTGAAAAAAGAGGTCATCAAGCGCGAGATTTATAGAGCATAGGCAGACTACATGCAGACTAGGATATTAAAAAGATTAAAAGCGTCCATTAACGCTAAATCCCGCCACGAGCAAATCAACCGCCGCTGAGTCGCCAAACCAGAGACCGGTAACTGTAACACGCGAGTAAGATACAAACCCGAAACCTCTCCGTTTGTCTTAACCAACATATTTGCTGAACTACTATAAGAGATAACGATTTGCCCCGTGTTAAAACAAAAATTGGATTTTTAGAAATCCCCATATTTGAACCAAAACAAATGTTTCACACATTGAGTTGTATTTTATGGGACAAACCTGTCCATCTTTGCTTCATTTATCTCTGATTGGTGTTTTCTGAAACCAATTATATCAAATCGTCCGACTATCTTATTTGTGGGTTTTGGGCTCCCTTTATTGTTGTATTTATTTGTTCGATCATGAGTTTATCTGTCTGATAGTGTATCTTACCCATCTCAATAAGTTTACCTTTGTTGTACATTCTGTTACATCTATACCTTCGTTCTTTGTCTGATATCTTTATTTTTTATGAAGTCCGTTAGTTTAACATTTAGCATGTGTCTTTCAATGGCTCTTTGCTGTGTCCACTCTTCATAACTTTTGGGCTCGGCTCACAGTCCAGGCAAACTCAAAATTCTCGTTTTTTGTGGTGGTGGGTTACATTAAAAATAATTCTTGCAACTATTAAACCAAAATCGAATGGGCGCCAGATGTCGTCTTACGACAACAATAACTTCATTCTAACCCGCAATTCAAACAAACTTTACCTACCATTAAGTGCCTCTCTCTCTCAGATAAACTTAATCACGAGAAGGTATCGGTGACTCAAATAAGGCAAAAACAATTGATTTGTGAAATAAATAGTATGCTGGAACTGAACTGAAAAGCTAAGATAACCCTAATCGGTAGGAGTATCATCAGGTACTCCAAAAATTGCTTACACAATTCGCGGATGCATTGCTTATCGCAGGGGCCTCCCGAAAACGTAGCGCATTTATAATTATGCAAACGTATCGCTTCATAAAAGAAGCGGGAGCTTGCTAAACCCAATGGGCGTTAAATACAATGGAAATCGTCTACTATTTTAACAATCAAATAAACTACAGCATTATATGATTTCAGGAAATTATACCCCTACGTGAAACCACCTGAAGTAGTGATTTTATCGCATACCTCTAGGTGTTAATCGTTAAACTGCGTAAAAAGGGTGTTGTCTTTCTTCAAGTCTTCGGCCTACGTTCTTGCGTCTGAGATGACAACAGGAAGGAGACTGGCCATTTTTAAGAAATTGCTGGAAGACTCACTGTATTCTGAAGTTAAATGCGCTAGAGCTGAACACGAACGAAATAATTTAAAATTTTAAAAATGCCCAAAAATTAGTTAAATGAATGCTCCACATACAGGCGCTTAAAGTGACCTAATTCCAAATGTACAACATCGCTATATTTGAAAGAAAGGAGCTTGGGAACCTACCAAAGATGGCATTTGCCTTTAGAAAAGAACCAGTTTATACCGTCACAGTAAATTTAATAACGACGTTTCTAGTTAGAGATGTCAGGGCACCATAAGTTAGAACTGGCAGGACCCATTGATTGTACGAGTATACATTTCTTCAAACTGTCCCACTACACTTTCATGGTAGTGATTAACACATAATTTTCTTCAAATTGTATCTTCTCAGGCATTTATTTAAATTTGAAAACCGTAAAAAATCGCTTGGTGCTAGATCAGAGAGTAAGAAGGATGATGAAAGATGATCGAGCTTTAGAAATCCAGCATCCTCAATCGTTTTCATCAGTCAACTTTCATTTACTACATCATGAAAGCCATCAATTTCCTTATTTATGAAAAGCTTGATAACCATGTTAACGAAATATTGTTTTTCAATGCTTGAAATAATCTTTAAAGTAAACAATAACGTTGAAAGTAGAAATTAAAATGCAGCTGCTGCTTTCTTAACAAATAAGAAACTACACAGATTTCAATATTTCCAAATCCAAATACGGCGTAGGTTTCCAGACTGATTTAAATTTACCTTAAATGTTGAGGAAATAAATTCATATTTTTATGCTTGTTATTGGCACGCCAAAACGTATTTATTAACACGCTAGGAAAATCTGCTGGCATGGCCGAACTTTCACTGCCAAATTTGGGAGCATTTAATGTATGCAGCTTATACTAAATATGTATTGATACTTATATTTTATATCAGATGCGTCGTGCAACCTACTTCTTGGGTTGGTAGTTTCTGCAACAGATACTGAAAGTGTAAAATGCTGATTTTATCACAGAACTGACTGATGGTATTCAGAAAGATACTTTAGCCTTAATATAATATTTTTTTAGAGAATAATAAAAGAATAATTAAATGCGTTATGAAGAATTCCAACTCTATTATTAGTTTCGGTGTTTATCATCACCTAAATCGAAAGGATATAACAAAAAGTTTCTGAAAAAGGAGCCAACATCGCCAATAGCTACAAAAATCTGTTTGATCGATAAGTAGAAGATTCTACATTGTAAAATTATAAGATATTTTTATTCGCGATCAAACAATGTCTTAGTGGCAGTTTGAATAACTGACAAACTTTCCTACACGTATATAGCTTAGAAGTGATGATGATAGCACAGCACTTCAATTATGTTATTCAAAAATTATTGTACTTTGCATTTTATTTTACTAATCTATTGGGTTTTGTTACAGGTAAGCTGAAAGAATCTTCATCAATACCGGTACACCGTGGTGACTGGTAAGATAATTATTTGTAAGGCTTATCAAATACGCAAGTTATTGGTATCACATTGAAGGCGCCGTGGCAAACATTATTGTGAAGAACAATTAACGTGTATAGGGCAAGAATACTAAATTGATTGTTTTTATTTACATTTCTTTTCGTTCCTATTCTATCTATCTAATCTTTGCCAAGATATTTTTTAAGAGTCTATTTTTGTGATAATTTCCTTTGTAGTTGCTGAGATCACTTCTCTGTTTTAATTTCAATTTATCTCTGCTGAATATTTATCCTCAGTCAGCTTCTTTATTTCCATTGTCTCAACTATGCTCTTCTATGTTTTCCTCTTTCTTCTTTATATGGAGATCTATGTCACCACTTTACTTATTTATTCTATGTACGATCGAATGGTGTCAGTTTTCTATCAAGTTGGTTTGATGTGGTTATTTCCATAACTGTTCCAGTTCCTTGTGTCGCATTCTATTTTTCTGGTATTTTCGAATTGTTATAGAAATCACCCCCGTTATGACATGCAGCAGGCTTACAGAGATGCTCGGCTAGCTAGCATGAAGAACAAATGCTCACTTACGGAAGTCATATCAGTAGGTTGTTGTTTTCAGCCTAGGTAGGGGCATTGGTCTGTTTCTTTGACTAGGTCTTAAGCATTAAGACCCGACGGATACCAAGCTGGATTGGAGAGTCGCAGTGTAGGTCGTTGGAGTGGCTCAGATTTGAACCCACATGTACTGGCCCGGAACCAAAGGCTCGTACCTCTGAGCCACCTTGGTAGTTATCGCCGATAATGTAATAAAAAGATTCTAGCATGGAAAATCCTGCTCGAGACCGCTGGAGATGTGCCTACTCAAAGCACGATGTCTGACCTACCTGGCCTCTATTTGCTGTGAAAACAGCTTTCCCACTTCTTTGCAAACGCGTACTGCATTTTGCTTTACAAGAAATCAAACAGGATGAATTGCAATACGGTTATATTAAACATAGAGATATAGAGATACACTTCGAATGTGAGTGTTAGGATTCGTATCTAATTACCATTAAAGATTCTACTTAATGTGTGACGTGACGTCGCAAATACACCCCAGATAGAGATGCACTCAATGTGTAAGTCTATTAATAGGTGGGTTTTTAAAATATTTTAAACGCTTACAGCGTAGTTATTGTATTCGGTTGGCGGCAGTCGATTATAAGCCGGCGCCCATGCAGAAAAAAGTACGTCTATGTACAGCAATGGCGGTGGAGTACTTATGGAATTCGATATGAAATTCTGTAGTTCACCAACAAGACGTGAATAGAACTTCATGTAGTATTACGTTTGGGAAGTCACTGAAATGCCCCGATCGGTAAATAAATTCGCACTGAAAAAACAATATGGCGAACTACATTCTAACTCGACGCCAATTCGTTGGCTTCTAATCCACGTCATTCGATTAGCATTCGCGGTAAGAAATTTAATGGACAAAATCCCTTTTACAGGCATAAATCCGGTGGCGGCGGCATCCGTTTTTCAAACCAACGTAACAAACTTCTTTTTTATTGTTAAATTTCTATGGCAATATGAATGAAATCCGTTTTTCCGTCCCTAGTTTCCATCTATCCCCACCGAAATAATCATTTTTAGTGAGTTGCGTTCTCTCTGTAATTACATCTAGGTATTTCTATTTTCTTTGTCTTCCCTCCCGTGGGACCTTATTCTAACGTCCGCCTTGGTCAAGTGTTCTCATCCATTCTTTAAAGGTATCAGATATCTGCTGTCCATGATTTGTCTAGTATCAATTCCTCCAAGTCCAGTTAGTTGTTTTTAGACATTTCGTATACTGCAAATCTTGTCTTTCGCCAAATTTTCCTTAAAGTTTATCTATGTGGCAGTGCCTCTTTGGTTACTGAACATGTTACCCATATTTATTATGCTTTGCAAAAGTAAAGTTGCTAGACGTTTTGCAACTCTCATTCGTGGAAAATCATTATAACTATATTTAATCGGGTGTTCTCATTCATCATTTGAACGTATCAAATGTCTTCTGTTAATAATCTGGTATGTGTTTTTCCATGTCCTGCTTCTTTTGGAATCCTCGACAATAAATCTGCAAGTTATCAGTCCAGCAAGTGCTTGACTGATAACAAGCCACCCCAATAGTACAGTAAAATTGTCGTTTTACCTTTAAAAAATTGGCCGCGGCGATTCCTCTTGCCCAGTGGTTTAGGGTCCTTAGACTCGTGTAAAACCAAAAAGGCGTCACCCCACCGCTTGCCAAACAGCCGCCATCTTGATAACAATTGAATTTGTTTTTTCTTGCGATCCATTGGTCGCAGAGAAAAAGTTATTGAACAAAAAATGTTGGAAATAAAATTCTACACATTTTTGATCCGTGCCGCGATACCGGGAAGTTGGTATTTAAAACGGTAGAGGGCGACAAAGTTACCAAAAATCTGTTTCCGCCATTCCAGCGCTGTGGGGGTGGTTTTTTCCGAAAATTGCGAATGTGAAAGTTGTAGTGCTTGAAAAAATATACACGAATCTCTTTTAATAATGTGATTGATTTAAATAGTCTCCGAGTGACAGCCCTTCAAAGTCCGCACAGCGCGGAGAAGAGGAGAGAAGTTAATTATTTATATCCCGCACTTATTATAACTAACGAGATGCTATGTCTGCCATTTGGTTAACATAAAGAAAACCATTTTCGTGCGTACTATTATCCATTTTAAATCAGAATACAATCACAAAATGGCACACGCAATCGTATTCACGGATTTTTTACAAGAGTTTTTCACATTGCGTTTATAACAAGTTGTTGGCTCTTTTTTCAATAAAAGTTCAAGCAACATTTCTATCATGGTCGATAATGACTCGGTTGTGTCCGAGGCTCCGAACCAAGACGAAGAAACAGCTCCAAAAAAAGAAAACGTGTCTGAGTAGACTACAATATATCTTAGGGTTTATGCAAAAAGAAATTACTTTCAAAATACGAGCCCAGAATCGAAGCATTTGGCACAGTTAAGATTTTTCCGATATCATAATAGACCACTGCCAAAAATGACATTCAGAGAACAACATCTTTATTTTGTACCCACAAAAGAAAATCTTTATGGTCATTACTCTTACATCGTAATTGTAGACGTTTTTATCAGTATTATAACAGCTTTAACAATAACAAATTACAAAAAATAGTCGGGAAACACTAACTTTAAAATAAATTACTGATTCATTTCAATTGGCCCAAACTATCAAAATATAATTTCGTTCACCGTAGCATGTTTTAGTTGAAGTGAAACAAGCTGTTTGTTGTTTAATAACATATAGACAGTCGGGTATCTGTATTATTTATGCAAAAATGGCGCGTAGTAAAGCAATTGTCACTTTGTTGAATTTTGGTCATTCCTGTGGCAAAATTTACAAACAATTATAATTATCATATTATATAATAAATAAACACCAGCAAATTTAAAAGCTTTACGGATCTGAGCGAAATGATATCATTCTGGGCTCGTACATTCCTTTCCCATAATTTTCATTTCTTTTACCAATACCAATTTCTCAGTATCGCGGCAATGACCAAAATGTGTAGGATTTCTGTAGGTTCTGAAAACCTATTCACATTGAAACTACTTGAGCGACGTGACGATTTTATCTCGCAAAAAAGAAATGGTTACTTTGCTGCACCGGAATATATCGTACACTTTCACGCTGCGCGAACTTTGAAGGGCTGTCACTCGGAAACTATTTAAATCAATCCCATTATTAAAAGAGATTCGTGTACATTTTTTCAAGCACTACAACTTTCACATTTGCAATTTTCGGAAAAAACCACCCCCACAGAACTAGAATGGCGGAAACAGATTTTTGGTAACTTTGTCGCTCTCTACCATTTAAAATACCAATTTTTCGCTATCGCGGTAAGGATAAAAAATGTGTAGAATTTTATTTCCAACATTTTTTGTTCGATAACTTTTTCTGTGCGACCAATGGATTGCGAGAAAAAACAAATTCAATTGTTATGAAGATGACGGCTGTTTGGCAAGGGGTGGGGTGACGCCTTTTTGGTTTTACACTTGTCTAATGACCCTAAACCACTGGCCAATTTTTTTAAGGTGACGGGGTATTTTCCGACAATTTTACTGTACTACAATTCTCGCTAAGAAACCGGAGCTGTTTCTTTGCGTTGCGTTTTCTCTCATGTTACTGCACTCCACACCTGGATAAAAGACTACGCTACCCGTTCTTGCAGTCTTGCAGCCTTTCGCTATACACTCATCGTTGCTTTGGCCCCCTTCTTCATGTACAATATTAGTTATCTGCGCTTTTCCGTTGTACTCGTCGTAACCATTTATTATAATTATGTATGTTATATTAGCTACAAAAATCTCTGGTGTAGCAGACAATTGTAATATAAATTTAAATAGCATCTCAACGTAGTTTGCGAGAAAATAAGAGTGCAAAAGAAGAAGAAATTTAAATGTAACTATACTTTTCTTTAACCTAACGAATAACGCCCATTAGAAATTGACCTTTAATTAGAGGCTAGAGTAAAAGGCCTTTATTAATCACACCGTTGCATTTCTTACGGGCAAAGAAAGTCAGGAGATTGCTCGCTGCAATGCCCTGCGATACGTAACACCGATCGAGCACTTTTATTGCTGCAGCAACACATAAACAACGGCCTTTCAGCGCTAGAAGCTCGACATTTGAAGCCGCTCTCTTGCAACACGGTGCAGGCCCAGCGCAACTGCATCGCGGAGGCCAACCGCGGGGTTCAAGGTTCGCGCATCTGACTCACCGAGAAGAAAATTTCAGCGAATACCACAAGCTGTTCTGATTTTAGTCATCAGGGCCGACGGAGTGAGCCGTTGGCCAGAGTTGTAACGTTTTGTGAAGTATGGCTACAGTTAGGAGCTGCCATAAAGCGCTGCAGAACCTCATATCGTACGCCTGAAAAATGAAGCACACCGGTTTTCCTAACCTACATTTAAGGAGATCAACTACTGCATTGTGAGATCGGCTGACGCGGATCAATTTGCTACTACAATAATTCCGGCTTAATAGCTCGGATTGTGGCTGCTGCCGCAAGTGTTGGAGATTGGGTTCTCGTGAATGGTTCGTGGACTAAGGACAACTACTAACTGGATAAAAAACTGTTAGGCAATTTTAATCGACTCGGGTTCGTGTGAACCGTTTATAATTAGTTTTGACAAAGAAATCTTGCATTCTACCAACGCTGTAAAAAATTGTAAAAAGTGAATTAACTGGAAACTTCCTTGTTTGGTTTTCGAAACCATTAGCAATTTCAATCGTCTGTGCTATTTTTAAGGAAATCGCGATTCGAATTTTTCTATAAATGCAAACTTCTAGAACAACAGTGTTTTGAAAAGTCTGAAAACAGTAACCTTCTTACCTTGAAAGCTAACCAACATATCATCACTCTCGCCTTGATAGTTTTATAATATGGTAATTCCTTCACTCTGCACTTTGAAAAGCATATTCTGTTGATTTGGTAACAAATAAATCTAAAATAAACAACTGTGTGGTTTGTATACAAAGGACACGTATCAGACGCAATGTCGCAATTGAAACGCAATAATAATCGAGTGCACTTGTACCGAAATGACACTTTTAGTTGTTGCTAACACTCACATAGATAGAAATATTAAAAATATATAATAAATATGTAGTGGATATCAATACAAATTTAATACACTTTCAACATTCGCAATGCATTGAACACGCCAATTCAATCGTGCCAGTGGAAGGACTCCCTACTCCTATGACGGGTGGTTAGAAATTCCCAATTCTTCGGGTGCGCCAACGGGCCATTGTCTCTTCTAGTGTTTTATGACCTCAACCCTCTTAAGACAATAGTCCTTCTGGTGAGACGAATTTCCTGCAGCGCTGATTCGATGCCCCTGCAATTTATCAAGGCGTGTTAATTTCTAGTGAGCGCATTAATTGAGAGCTTCTCAATGTTATGCAACCCTTGTCGATTGCAAGCGAACCTCCGGCTGACATATGACGGTCAGATCTTTACTAACAGTTTCTCACTCTTGTGAATATATGTTCCATTCTTTAGCCCTCGTTGCAGTGTTATTTATGTCTGCTACAACTTATTAAATTGTTCGAAGCGATCACTAGAATGTCGACTTCGACAAATCGGCGAATTTAAGTGATGTACGACGGAAGGATTTGGGGGTAATGATACACATGGTTACTACTACAAAATAATTTAATACTAATATTCTTTCCAGCATTTCATTGGAGTAAATGATGAAAATAAACTTTTGCAATCTGCAACCAACAGTTTGAAGGTATTAGATTAAATTTATTACAATATTTTAATATTTCAATTTTATGCCCTTTTTTCGCGATCTACTACTCCTCTTTCCCCTTCTTCTGTTATCTATCTTATTATCTCATTTGGCCCTTTATTTGAGTCTATTCTCGCCATTCTAACTGTTTCTTTTCCAATTTATATTTTCCTCCCGCTCTCTTTTCCCAAAGATGTTTGTGCCTTTCTTGCCCTTTCTGCTATTTTTGGTTCAATCCCCCCCCCCATTCTTTACTATACTTCCTATATATTTATATGTTCTAACTTTCTTTAATATTTGTCTTCTGCAATTTACTGTAATATTGTGTTGTGTTTCTTTATCCTTAATTAATTATCATTATCTTGTTTTTCTCAGCCTTGGTTTCCATTATCATTTTTTTTTAATACAAATATTTATCGATGCTTGCATTTTGCTTTAGCAATCTACTATTACCAAATTTATTTTTCAAAGTTCTAGTCTTTGCGTTGTTCTGGTTCCGCTTTTTGACCATGGGAGAAGGCGAAAGGAAAGGAATAAAGAATAATATACGTTTTCGTCGTGGTTATGTGTATGTATTTATGATATAGTAATATAATAAAGTTTTTACGTGTAATTACGCTCTAATTAAAATTAATTTAATATCCAGGAGTTGTTTTGAGTTTAACTATTTTCAAATATTTGATTGGTATAATGTGGGTTAATTTTTCGTTAGCATATGTTTGGTTGACTAGCCCCCTGGTCTATTTCTGTGCAAATTTTACAAATTTTAGGAAAATTTAGGCGATTTTTAGGAGACTGCCTGTATAAGGAAAGCGATTTGCTGTAGCCATCTTGAGCAGGTTGAGTAATAGAGTGCTTGTGGTGCTCTGTGGTTGATGTTCTGGAGATCTACTTTATGTGGATTTGAAATCGTCCGATATCTTGGGAAGTTTCAATCAGCATTAATGTGTTGTATATGCAGTCGCTGAAATTTATTTACTTATGCTAGAATTTAGTAATATTTCAGAATTAGAACTTACCTCTGCCCGATCATCAACCTAGGTATGCCACTCTGCTTTCGCTTTGTAGTCGCTTGACGATGTTGTGGGATTTCAGGGTTTTCCTTTTCGGGGCTCTGATGCCCTCACAAGAAACACCTGAAGAAAATATGTATAAGCAGTATGGATGAGTTATCCAGCTGTGCTGGCAAAATATTTCTCTTCAAAGTGTTCCGAGACCTTTACATTCTACGATTTTAGAGAGAAATCTAGCAGACTGACCCTGCAGTTTTTGAAGCAGTTTTTCCAACGAATTCAGGACTATAACTCCCCGAGGCTTTTCATAGCCGCCACCCTACAGGATTATGCATTCCCAGATACCTTTTTTACGATTCCATTCTTGATCGAGCCATTTCTAATACGCAGAGGCGCAAATTGGAGAAATATATCTCGTGTATATGCCGAATCTTTAACGTAGCGTTTTATTTACGATTTGAAGATTGAAGGAATAAATCGGCTGTAGCTTTACGGATTGTATGTTTCGTGCACGTCGGGTTAGTTTTTACATGCTAGGACTTTTTAATATTTGTATAGTGGTTGTCAGATCCGATGACTTAGGTCGCAATCAATTAGCGCTGAACACGTTCAACGACCTTTGGCCGCGATAATGTTATTTGTTAGGGAGTACTGAAGCTCGTTGACGGCTATTGAAGTCTAGTACAAACATTCGGACCCGTAATGCCTTTTGCGCACATTTCGGTTCCGAAAGTAATTGAACCTTATATGCGAATTTTAGCCCCCGTACTTCGCTTTTGTCCAATTTTCATTTGTGATTGGAAGACGTGTGCTAGTGTAGAGCATTGCTAGAAAAATCCTATAACAATATGCTCTTTCTTCAGTTTATTTGAATTTCATTTTGCTAATAAAATTGTGTACATGTGTAATTAATTTTACATTCACAACTAGTAAAATAAAAATGAAACTTAAATAAAATCAACGCCACATTTACTACAATTACAACAAAATAAAACCTTAGGTTAAAATGGCATCATGACAAAAACATCCAAATATACAACATTCTAGACTTATACCACTTATGATTTTATTTGCATTTCTCTTCCACTTCGGATCTTTACTTTTCTTAATCTCTGGCAACGAATTTTTCTTTAAATCGAGTTTTATAAATTAATAATGTAGCTGCACAGATTGATCACCAAAGGTTTTCAAAATGACCAGCGTTTAAATCTGCCGATCTCTTGAATGGTTGCAATAATTATAAAAGATGGATTTGTGGAGGCATGCTAGCAGCTATTCGCAAGTTCTGTGATTCAACTGAAGCTATCGTAGCTCGTTTTCCTCGATACGCATGAAAATGTCACCTGACAGCGTCTTCGCGGTATAACTGACAATAATTGTGGTCTGGAGCCGCTTAGTGCGTCATTAAATTAATTACCCATGCTTTCGCTGCATCCAAGCCTTGCACTGGACAGAAAATGTTAAAAACGCAGGATTGCGAAAGCCGTTAACGCTGTAGCCTTAACATCTTTACGACCTGCTGCAGAGATTATCCGAGGATTTTTGTACGAACAAATTGACCCATCATGCCAACTACACTCCGTATTTATAGCCATTGTGGCAATCTAGTAAGCTTTCGTTTACCTTTCAAAGTTTTAGAACTTTGGGGACATCGTGTAGATGGCTGAGCTATTGCAATCTGTTCTGGCGACAGTTACAAGCCATTAGCTTTTTGTAATTAACTTTCACTAATAACATCGGATCGAGTTTTGGCCGAAGGTTGTTGCTCTTGAAACCGTCAAGAACCAGGGGTCAGAATATGTAAACCTCCTGACAATCAGCATAAAAACGGCGACATTACTGTCGCTTGAACAAGGCAAGCTGCATAATTTTACAACTTTAGTATTTTTACTACACTTTCACATAATAGAATTAAATTAGAAACCAAGTTTACAACTAATTTCAGCGACTGGTGTGACAAGTTTTGAATATCCATTGTGCTTTCACAGTTCACATTAATTTCTCAATTCTGCTGAAACTCACAGCTGGGATTTCTATTTAGTTAGGCTGAACTGGTTTTGGTAAGAACATTTGTAACTTGAAAACTGTTTTGGCACTGTTTTAAGATCTGTTTGTTTAGTTTTTTTTGTAGCTTACAATGATGCAATATGAAAGTTTAGTTTTGTATATAGGGTAATTTGGTAAATTATAAAACTGTATATCCATGATTCTTAGATATTGCAAATTAACATCCACCTTGAACTTCAACGACTTGAAATTTGCAACTGATGAGAAAAGAAAACAAGAAACTGTTCGAATAAGCTATCCCACTGAAATTTAGTTTTAAGTTTGTACGTACTTCCTTCATAACTTTTTAGTACATAGGATTTTTGATATAGTATGTGATAACAACTGAGCTACCTGGGCTGTTTCTTTTAAGTTAATAAAACCCAAAATACTCAAATCTCACCACGAAGTTTGCCGATATATGTACTCCTGTAGCGATTCGCTTAATGTTAAAATTCTTACATAGGACGAAGAAGTAAATAAGGCAAAAATACATGATCTATATAACATCTGTTCAGAGATAGCTGTGCTTCCTCTGCGGTTTTCTCTGAATTAATAAAACCCAATAACAAAGTATCGCAAAAATGTGCACTCTTGTAACGGCGTCTTTAATGTAAAAATACACATAGACGACGAAGTAGTGAAATAGTTTAAAAAAATCATGATCTATAATAAAATCTGTTCAGGCAAAATGCAGGTGAGCTGCCTAGGCGGTTTCTTCTGAACTAATAAAACCCAAAATATGTAAATCTCACGATGAACTGTGTCGACTTATGTACCCTAGTAGCGCTTTATTTAATGTTAAAATTCGTATAGAAGCGAGACAGTAAATAAGTAGTACAATACAGGATCTATAATAAAATCTGTCCAGGCAAAATGCAGCTGAGCTAATTGGGCAGTTTCTTCTGAACTAGTAAAACCCAATAATCAAATCCCATGATGAACTGTGTCGAGATATGTACTCAAAAGTCAAGTGCCACAGTGACGTGTGCCATATATGCGACGCGTCGTACTTACTGTTAAAATTTATATAGAAAACATGGAAAGTGAATTAATAAAAAATAGATGATCTATAATAAAATTTGTTTAGACAGAATGCAGCTGAACTGCCTGAGCGGTTTCCTCTGAACTAATGCAGCCGATTAATTATATTTCACGACGAAGTATGTTTAGATATGCACTCCTGTAGTGATTTACTTATTGTTCAAATTTATATAGAAGGCGAGGAAGTGAATTAGTCGAACAAGACACTATCTATAATAATATCTGCTTAGGCAGATCGCAGCTGAGCGAACTCAACGGTTTCTTCTGAATTTACAAAACCCGATGTACCAATGTACTTAACGTTAAAATTCATATAAAAAACAAGGAAGTGAATTAGTCAAATACATAATCTACAATCGAATTTGTTTAGACAAAACGTTGCTCAACTGCCTGCGCGGTGTGTTCTGAATTAATAAAACCCAATAATGAAATCTCACAATAAAGTGTGTCAAGATAGGTACTCCTGTATTGATTTACTTAATGTTAAAATGCATATAGAAGACGAGGGAGTAAATAAGTCGAACACTACAGGATGTATAATAAAATCTGTTTAGACAAAATGCAGTTAAGTTGCCTGGGAGGTTTCTTATGAAATAATAAAACCCAATAATCAAATCCCACGATGCAGTGTGTCGAGATATCTACCCCTGTAGCGATTTACTTAATGTTAAAATGTATATAGAAGAGTAGGAAGTAAATAAGTCGAACAATATAGGATATACAATAAAATATGTCCAGGAAAACTGTAGCTAAGCTCAGGATGAACTGTGTCGAGATATGTACTCCTATAGCGATTTAATGTTAAAACGCATGTAGAAGACGAAGGAGTAAATAAGTCGAGCAATACAGGATCTATAATAAAATCTGTTCATACAAAATGCAGCTGAGCTGCCTGAGCGGTTTCGTCTGAAATAATAGAACTGAATAATCAATTTCACGATGAAGTGAATGCACTCCTGTAGCGATACACTTAATGTTAAAATTCATATAGTAAACGAAAAAGTGAATTATTAAAAAAATACAGGATCTATAATAAAACATGTTTAGACAAAACGTGGATCAGCTGCCTGGGTGGTTTCTTATTAATTAATAAAACTCAATAATCATATCTCATGATGCAGAGTGTCGAGATATGTACCCCTGCAGCGATTTAGTTAATGTTAAAATGCATATAGAAGAGTAGGGACTAAATAAGTCGAACCATACAGGATGTATAATAAAAATCTGTTTAGACAAAATACAGCTAAACTGCCTGTGCGGTTTCATATGAATTTATAAAACCCAATAATAAAATCTCACGATACAGCATGTCGAAATATGTACTCCTGTAGCGATTTATACTTAATTTTAAAATTCATATAGAAGACTAAGGAGTAAATAAGTCGAACAATACAGGATGTATAGAAAAATATGTTCAGACAAAATACAGTTGGGCTGCCTTGGCGATTTCTTGTGGAGTAATAAACCCAATAATCAAATCACACGATGACGTGTCTCGAGATATGTACTCCTGTAGCGATTTATACTTAATTTTAAAATTCATATAGAAGACTAATGAGTAAATAAGTCGAACAATATAGGATCTATAATAAAATCTGTTTTACAAAACGTTACTCAGCTGCCTGGGCGGTTTGTTCTGAATTTATAAAAGCCAATAATAAAATCTCACGATGCAGCATGTCGAAATATGTACTCCTGTAGCGATTTACTTAATGTTAAAATGCATACAGAACACTAGGGAATAAATAAGTCGAATAGTACAGGATGTATAGAAAAATATGTTCAGACAAAATATAGCTGAGCTGCCTTGGCGATTTCTTGTGGTGTAATAAAACCCAATAATCAAATCGCACGATAACGTGTGTCGAGATATGTACTCCTATAGCAATTTACTTAATTTTAAAATGCATACAAAAACGAGGGAATAAATAAGTCGAATAATACAGGATGTATAGAAAACTATGCAAGGACAAAATACAGCTGGGCTGCCTTGGCGATTTCTTGTGGTGTAATAAAACCCAATAATCAAATCGCACGATGACGTGTGTCGAGATATGTACTTCTGTAGCGATTTACTTAATTTTAAAATTCATATAAAAGACGAAGGAGTAAATAAGTCGAACAATATAGGATCTAAAATAAAATCTGTTTAGATAAAACGTGGCTCAGCTGCCTGGGCGGTGTGTTCTGAATTTATAAAAGCCAATAATAAAATTTCACGATGCAGCATGTCGAAATATGTACTCCTGTAGCGATTTACTTAATGTTAAAATGCATACAGAAGACGAGGGAATAAATAAGTCGAATAATACAGGTTGTATAGAAAAATATGTTCAGACAAAATATAGCTGAGCTGCCTTGGCGATTTCTTGTGGTGTAATAAAACCCAATAATCAAATCGCACGATAACGTGTGTCGAGATATATACTCCTATAGCAATTTACTTAATTTTAAAATGCATACAAAAACGAGGGAATAAATAAGTCGAATAATACAGGATGTATAGAAAACTATGTCAAGACAAAATACAGCTGGGCTGTCTTGGCGATTTCTTGTGGTGTAATAAAACCTAATAATCAAATCGCACGATGACGTGTGTCGAGATATGTACTTCTGTAGCGATTTACTTAATTTTAAAATTTATATAAAAAACGAAGGAGTAAATAAGTCGAACAATATAGGATCTACAATAAAATCTGTTTAGACAAAACGTGGCTCAGCTGCCTGGGCGGTTTGTTCTGAATTTATAAAAGCCAATAATAAAATTTCACGATGCAGCATGTCGAAATATGTACTCCTGTAGCGATTTACTTAATGTTAAAATGCATACAGAAGACGAGGGAATAAATAAGTCGAATGATACAGGTTGTATAGAAAAATATGTTCAGACAAAATACAGCTGAGCTAGCTGCCTTGGCGATTTTTTGTGGTGTAATAAAACCCAATAATCAAATCTCACGATTCAGAGTGTCGAGATATGTACCCCTGTAGTGATTTACTTAATGTTAAAATGCATATTGAAGACTAGGAAATAATAAGTCGAAAAGTACTGGATTTATAATAATATCTGTTCAGGCAAAATGCAGCTAAGCTGCCTGGGTGGTTTGTTCTGATTTAATAAAACCCAATAATCAAATCTCACGATGAAGTGTGTCGAGATATGTACTCTTGTAGCTATTTACTTAATGTTAAAATGCATATAGAAGAGTAGGGACTAAATAAGTCGAACAATACAGGATGTAAAGGGTGTCTCAGAAAGAAATTCACTTTTAAAAACGCCATGACTTCGTTATTATTAACTTATTTACATAGATAATTATAACAATTGAAAAAATAAACTTTGCAAATTTAGTACGAAAAATTACATCAGTTAGATGTTGCTCCTGATGGCGTATGCACTCTTCCAAACGCACCCTTTCGTTTGTCATTATGCTTTGACAAATTTCCACCGGTATTGATTTCTTCCCGAATATGGTCCTTAAGATGTTGTAAATTTCCACGTGGATTATTATACAATAGACACCCAGCTCTCAGGCTCTTAAGATAACTCCATAAAAGAAATCCAGCACAGCCAAGTCAGGACTGTTTCTTCTTTGAGGAATTAATCTTTCTGGAAAAAAAAGCTCTCTTACGGTTTCTAAAGTAATAGCTGCCGTATGACTAGTGGCTCCATCCTGCTGGAACCACGCTTCATCATTGAATCTTACGAGTCCATGAAGTTGAAGAGCAAGAAACTAATGGAAAACGCAGGGGTACATTTGGAAGAGTGCATACGCCGTTAGGGGCAACATCTAACCGATGTAATTATTCGTACTTAATTTGCAAAGCTTCTTGTTTCAATTGTTATAATTGTTTATGTAAATAAGTTAAAAATAAAGAAGCGATTGCGTTTTTAAAAGTGAATTTCTTTCTGAGACACCCTGTATAATAAAATCTATTTAGACAATAATCAAATCTCACGATGCAGCGTGTCGAGATATGTGCTCCTGTAGCGATTTACTTAATGTTAAAATGCATACAGAAGACGAGGGAATAAATAAGTCGAATACTAAAGGATGTATAATAAAACATGTTCAGACAAAATACAGCTGAGTTGTCTTAGCGATTTCTTCTGGTGTAATAAAACCCAATAATCAAATCGCAAGATGCAGCGTGTCGAGATATGTAGTACTCCTGTAGCGATTTACTTAATGTTCAAATTCATATAGCAAAAGAGAGACACGTAGGTAGCTAAGCTACATCGGTGATTTTCCCTGAATTAATTAAACTCAATAATTAAATCTCACAATGAAGTCCGTTCCCATATGTACTCATGTAGCAATATCCTTAATGTTAAAATTTATATAGAAGACGAGGGAGTGAATGAGTTGCAAAATGCACGATCTATAATAAAATCTTTTCAGATAAAAGCCTCATCGATTTCTTCTGAAGTAATAGAACCCAATAATAAACTATAACGAAGAAGTGTGCCAAGATGTGCACTACTGTAGCGACGTCTTTAATGGCAAAATGTATATACTAGAAAACGAGGAAACGAATTAGTCAAACAATACATAATGTATAATAAACATGTGTGGCGATGTCCTTAATGTTAATATTGATACAGAAGACGAGAAAGTGAATAAGTACAAAAATACATGAGCTATAATAAAATCTGTTCAGAAATACGATACCTATGACAAAGTCTGTTAATGCCAGCTGTGGCTGAAATGCTTGGGCGGTTTCTTCTGAATTAATCAAGCCAAATAACCAAGTGTCATACATAACTGGGCAAAGATATGTACTCCTGTGCAAACAATAGTCACCTACATTATCGGCACTGTATTTGTTTTGCTGATTTCGCTCAACTTTTCTTGTTCCTCCTTCACACAATCGCGCTTGGGCGTATTCGCTACTACGCACGGCTGAGGAATGCACGTGGGCTTCGCCAACTTGAACTTCTCGTTGTCACAATTTCGCTGCCACAGCGAGTCCCAGAAAGTGAAAATGCTGAAAGTTAACAGGAAGCTATGGTTCCGCCGCTTCTAGTCTGCTCCTTAACTAGCTTTACTAATCCTTGCCCAAACCTACTACGGCACGAGGGCGCCATTGTGACCAGAAATTACTTAATTGCGTCGTCAATTATTTCATAGATCGATTTCGCAATGTGTGATTTGCCTTATACGCTTGAAATCAAGGCTTCAAGTACAGGATGTGGAAATGCTCATTATAACACAATTGTGTAAATTGTGTGTAATATTTACAATTTTTTGCGCCCACACAGGCAGTCTAGGGCCGGCAATTAATTCACGAACCATTATTATAGGACAAATTAGAGCTAACACTTTTGGTCCTTAGAGCCGGCTTTTTGCCCGTTGCCCCGCTGGCTCTTGCACTTAGCTTATAGTGGCAATAAGACGCTCGGTACCGTTACCCATCATCTTTTCTTCCATAAAAGGTTCGCAGAATCAAAAACAAAGGTGATGCTAGCTGCATTGGCTGTTATGAAACCTCATTTAGGTTAACGACTGCGAGGTGATAAATTATTTCTGCCCACGATTACGTGCGTACGATGCAGGTGCAATTATGGTTTTACGCGGAGCTGAGATTTTGGGTCTTAAGGAAACGTAAATGTTTTATGCCTGATTCTTTCGCCCGCGCAGGCAGATCTAACTCGAAACTGTGGTAAAATTCGGAAATTGAGAAAGTTATTTAGTGCTTCTGTGTACCGTAGCTCGTGCTTGTTTGTTTCTGACATTTCAAAGTAAACCGAAAAAGCCATTTGTTAAGCCCGGAGTTGCTACTAGAATTTTATATGTATTTTTGCATCTGAACATGAATGATTTCATCCGCTTTCGATTCTGCTTGCATAATAACGCTGTACTAATGAGGTCAATGCAACCAATTTGAGCTGCAACAGTGCAGTAAAATAATAGTTCAATATAAATTCTAGAGTGAATAGAAGCTGTAAACTCAATAGTCCTAATTAAGCGAGTGAATGTCAAGGAACTAAATGAATGCAAATTTATTAATACGTCCAAATTAATTGGAATTTTAAATAAGGTAGAAAACACTAACTTAATTATTTTTTCTAAAAATAGACTTAATTCGCTTCCTGAATTAATCCGGACCTTTTAATAATGACATTAAAGGAAAGCGTGTTCGTTGATTTAGAAATTTGAATAATAAATCGCATTAAAGTGTTCTTAACATTCAACGTTGGAAAATATGGGATACTAATTATTTATTATTAATATTCGTCATTCTGAAATTATTTCGTTTAATTTCAGACTAAAATGTGAAGTGTTTTTTCAAATGGTTAACAAGGAAAGTCTAATTACAGCCGTGTAAAATTTAAATGTCGAAATATCAGCGTGTATAAATTATCCTACCCTTAAAGAAATTTGTTAGCCAGTCCCGCTTAGTATAATTCTCGCTATGTATAAACACGAAACGTTCCTTGTCGACTAACTTTTGTGTTGTTTTAATGTCGAGTCATAGAAATTGCATTAGATATAAATTACCTTCACCACTAAAACAATTTCAGCCAAATTTACTACTATTAATATTTTACTATGTATTTTAAACTATTGCCAATATAACCATAAACCCAGTGTTGGGTAAGTTACTCTAAAAAAGTAACTAAGTAAGTTAATCAGTTACTCGGCAAAAAAGTAACTGAGTAAGTTACTAAGTTACAGAATTATAAAAGTAACTTGAATAAGTTACTAAGTTACCATAAAGTAACTCGTTATTTTTTAAGTTACCTTTTTTTATGAGAGGCTACTAATCTACATGCAATTACTATCAACTTAATATCAACAGAAACACATATTTATAAACAATTATTTATTAGCAAATATTCTATAAGATATAATCTTTGTTACTAGTAAATTAGATTCCTAGTTCTACACTTCTGTCTGATTGCTTATGTATAAAATTTATTGGTTTTTAATAACTGCATTTCAAAATTTTTATCAGTTAATTTTGTACGTTTGAAGTGGAGGACGTCTTTTGCAGTGCTGAACCATCGTTCTACTAGAGCACTGGAAGGGAGGGCAGTATTATATTTAATAAATATTTTCCTAATCGTTGGATATTTATCTAAAGTTGTTAAATTAGATGAATCGCACTTCATATATGTTTCAGTTTCGTCCATATTTTTGGACCGCTTTACTGTTTTGAAGAAAAAAAATAGTGTTCTCCTTTGTCTCCATCATTATTTTGTGGACTGGGAAGTGGACAACTGATGAAGTAGAAGCCCAATTTTTTACTTCATTTTTTAATAATGTAACAGCGTTTTGTGTCTTTTCTGCATCACATATCCACTCAAATGTAAACCAAGGATGAGTAACCGCCCCCAGAGTATAGTCAGAATTGTTGCGAATCTCTGTGAATCTAAAATAAAAATTGGAAACAATAGTCAATATTTTTGTAAATGCATTCCTGAAGAATCACTTTGCAAATGCGTTGAGCATTCAATTTTTTCGTGTAGTTGACAAATAGCTATTTTTAATACTAGTGAGAAAAGTAGTGCATTTAATCATGAGTCCAGAAGTTGGGCGCCCGAGCCGTAGGCGAGGGCCCCAACTGGATGAGTGATTAAATGCACGTTTGCTCACAAGTGTAAAATCTGATTTTTTCCACAATCAAAATACAAAACATCAAACACAAAATATTTATTCATTTCAAAAATGTGACTTAACATTTTTTTATTTGGGTGGATACAAATTAATTGTACAGTTATTAAGTGTACCAAAATGTACGTGAGGAATATTTGTTGTGATATGCTTGTTTTCCTGCATACTTATTTCACACATGGTTCCATTACTACGTTGTATTTCGTTACTGAGCCGAATAGCATTTACACTTACAGAACTTGCATTTTTATTCATTTCACATACAGCTATATTACTACCTTCATCTTCTTCATTCAAGTTAACAGCATTTGCATGTGTAGAAGTTGAACTATTAGACCTGTGCGCATTCAATGGATTGGTATGGATTTCTCCAAGAATTTTATTGGCAACATTTATTTTGTTAGATATAGCATCATCGACATAACCTTCAGCGACGGAACTTGAACACCATCCTCCATGGCGCTTTAAACTTAGTATGTCACCTCCTTCATTTACCAAAATTGAAGCTGATGTTCTCCGGAAGCAATGTCCAGTGAATAATTTTGCTTCGGGCAATTGCAAGTATTCAGCAATAAAGCTGGGTAATTTTGAAAATGTGTTGATGCCCACAGGTTGGATTGTACATTTTCTTGATTTATAGTTAACAAATAAACGATTATGTGGCGTGGAAAGTGGCCGTAACTTCAAATATTTTCGGTAGATACCAATATTATTTGTGGTTCCATTGGTAATTGTAAAGATCCTTTCTTTTTTGGTTTTCGTGTCAGGAAGTTTAACAATGATTACAGAATCTTTATCTTCAATGTCATCAAGTGTCATTTTGCATAGTTCTATACATCGACATGCACCACTGATTCCAACAATCAGGGCAACCTAAAAATTAAACAAATAATTATATTTCTGCAACATTAATTAAATACGTATCATTACCTTAACCATCAAATATTTGTCGTCAGGGGCATTTAGAAGGAACTTTTGTACTTCACTTTTTGTTAAGGTCTTTGACTTTTTTTATCTAAACCCTGCAGATTGTCGTTTCAAAAAGGCTATTAATTTTGCAAACGTGTTAATATGAACGTTTTGCTTTATTGCTAAAGTAGCCCGGAGCATCGAATACTGCGACCAGAGTGTTGAGGGTTTTAATGATTTTTCTTTTTCTGCGAAATATGCAAGTAGAACGTTTTCGCTAATTTTACCAACTTTGTGGCTTTTCATCCATTGCATAAAAACGGTGTACCTATTGTTTTTCATATTGCACTCTGGACTTGCTAGGTAGAAGATCCAAAGTTGCATTTTTAGCAGATTCCAAAAGGTCAGGTGGGGTATTTTGTTCATATTCTAAGTCCGTATCACTATTTTCCATTATTATTAAACTCAACACAATAATAATTTGTAGCAAATTAACGCAACAGACGCAAAACAACACAGGGTAACAGTTTTAAGCGAAGCCGGAGAGGTTAAACACAGTTAAATACGATAATATTGACAGCCACCAAACAATAACTAACTGACAGCAGAGAACGACATATTATTGTCACGGCCTGCTGAATTGTGTGACAAACGTCACTTTATACGTTTGTCACACAATTCAGCAGGCCGTGATTATTGTGATAGGTTCAATAGTTCAGTACCAACACACGATCGGTTTAGCATGAATTTCCCCAATATTTCTAACTTTTCAAGAAACAATATTTTTTAGTTTTTTCGTGAAATAAAATGTTACATGACCAGTGATTATACTTTATGAAGTCGTAAATTCATTAACGCAATTATTTTAACGCCGCAAAGTAGTTTCAAATCAAATTACGGAATAAATTTTTTGGCGCCCTCTATTGACGATTTCTAAAAGAAGAGTGAGCAAAAATTTTTTTCTCACTTGTGATTAAAACATCTTTTTCTCACTAGTGATTAAATTGCTTACTTTGCTCACTCTTGTCAGTGAGTAAACTACAGCAAATTTAAACGATTGTGGAAAAAATTTCTTTTTAAATCATTTTGGTCAAAGTATGGAAGTGCAATGTTTACTGTACTGTAAAATAGTATAAATAACCATTATACATTATAGACCTAACTTGAAAATGAACGAATCTGTTATAAATTCATCCAGTTTAAATTTAAACTGCAGTATCCTATAGCAGCTACATCGCGTATTAGGTTACTTATTTAAATTTTTTGTTAAAATATTGTTTCGTTATTATTGAAATATAGAGACTGTGAATGTATTTTCGTCTGAATTAGACACCCCCAACCTGCGCACAGGCGTTAGGAATGTACTACCCAGTAATCCACATACCTGCTCAGAGAGCTTCTAGTTGTTAAAGGATTAAAGATTACTGGAAAAAGCTGTCGCCACCCAGGATCCGTCAAATATTACTTATTTATTATCGACTAAGTACAAGAAGGTATTCCTGTGGTCGGTATTAGCATTTGCATATGAAAGCATTCGAAATTTCCAGAAACTCTTCAGCTTCAGGTATAATTTCTTAAATACTACGCATTAAAAACCGAACATTTTAAAATATTTTACATTTGTAGCATGAAAATGTAACTTGTCATATTCAGTTACTTAAGTTACTAAATAATTGTAACGTGTTATAGTTACAATTACTGAAAACACAAAAGTAATTAAGTTACTATTAAGTTACTGAAAAGTAACTAGTTACCAGTAACGAGTTACTTTTACCTAGTTACTACCCAACACTGCATAAACCATCTATTAAATCAATTTGTTAGTAGCGTTCTGAGGTATTTTCTTCCGGTTAAATTCCGAACTTCGCCGTATAATTCCGAATATGTATAAAGTACGTAAACTTCGATATCTTTTGTAATTTTTCTGTGCTTTGTAAATTTTCAAAAACTTCAGCAAGTTTTGTTTCACACATATCTGTCAGTTTGCCATTTGATAGCTTGTAGAATGATATTATTTGAACGTATGATTCTATCAATATACAATTTTCAGCATGCTCTAATTCAGCTACTTTTTGAACTCATGGTACTTATTCTCCACTATATTGCTTTAAATATCCGATAAATATAAATTACCTCAACTACTTAAATTACTTTTTTAGTAGTTTCCGAACAGCTTTTACCATTTAAATACTTACTATATCATATAATGTATATAGAATTCTGTTTTTTGAGAATTATGCATTATAAATTACGTTTTGCAAAATTCTCACTAGATATAAATGCTCCAACTACTCAAATTATTTTGTTGGAAAAGTTTAGAGCAGCTTTTATCCTTTAAATTCTGTGTCGTATAGGGAAACATTCTGCTTGGTATAATTCTCACTAGATATAAATTATTTATTTTGCTAGAAAAGTTCAGAGCAAATTTTTCCGGTAAAATTCTATGTTGTGTACATCATATCGTAGAAATTCTGCTTCGTACAGTTTTCAATAGGTACAAATTCTTTTGACTACTGAAAATATTTTGGTAGCACAGTTTATCGAATTCTTTGTTAAATTATGTGGCCAATAAATGTCACGTAGTATACGTTACGTGTTTTACAATTCTCACTAACTATAAATTACACCAACTACTCAAATTACTTTGTAAACTAAATGCAAACCATCTTTGGTAGCTTAAATTCTGTGTTTAGAAATCACACCTTAGAAATTCTACTTTGTACAGTTCTCGCTACGTATACATTATTTTGACCACTGAAACTATTGAAATATTTTGCTAGAGAAGTATAGAGAATTCTATATTAAATTATGTTACGCATGATAAATTACGTTTTGTATAATTCCCGCCGGATATAAATTACCCAAGCCACTCAAATTACTGTTTTAGCAAAGTTCAGACCATTTCAGACCACTTAAATTTCATGTTGGATTAATCCCGCCGCAGCAATTCTGCTTCGTACAGCTCCTACTAGATATGAAATATTTCAACTACTGAAATTATTTTGCCGGAAAGTTTAGACAATCACGCATTATAGATTACGTTTTTACAATTCTCACTAGGTATAAATTACTCCAACTACTCAAATTTATTTATTAGAAAAATTAGACCATTATTTGCCGCTTAAATTCTGTGTTGTAAAATTTTCTTCTTCTTCTTCTTCTAGTCCATCTCCTCACGGAGATTGGATATCATCATCGCTATACGGATTTTATTCGCAGCCGTTCGGAATAGTTCGATGCTACTGCAGCAGAACCAATCTCTCAGATTCTTTTCAACCAGGACATTTTGCGACGACCAACACTTGGCTTCCCTTTTATTTTGCCCTGTATTGTCAGCTGAAGCAGAAGGTATTTGGCTCCTCGCATTACGTGGCCTAAGTACTCCAATTCTCTCTTTTTTATAGTGTATACTACTTCGCATTCTTTATTCATTTTTGCTAACACCTCTGTATTGGTGATTTTATCCGTCCAGCGTATGCGCCACATTCTTCGATAGCACCACATTTCAAATGCTTGTAGTTTGTTCAACTGGCGTTTCTTTAGGGTCCATGCCTCTACTCCATACAACAACACAGAGAAAACACAACAGCGCAGTAATCGCATCCTCAGTTCGATATTAACATCTCGGCTACATAATACTTTCCTTAGTGCTATTATACAAAGGACGACCTTGCAATTTCAATTCTTGTTCTAACTTCTAGTATTTGTTCTCCTTTTTGTTCTATCCAGGTCCCAAGGTATTTATATTTATTTACTCTTTTTATGCTGGTGTTTGCAACACTCAAATTTAGATTGTTCTGTGGGAATTCCATGACCATCATCCAGTTTTATACAGGTTGATTTTCAATCCATACTCCTCACAACGTTCATTTAGCTTACTAAGTAGATGTTGTAAATATTTTATGTCGCTTGTAAATAAGATTGTGTCGTCCGCATATCGAACATTATTAATCGTCTCGCCATTGATTATTATGCCTGCGGATTCTTCTTCAAGGGTTTCGTTAAAGATAATTTCACTATACATATTAAACAACAATGGGGACAGGATGCGACCCTGTCTGACCCCTCTGCGTATTACGATATCTTCGGTTATTTCATTTTCAATTTTTATGTTCGCTCTTTGGTCCCAGTAAAGGTTTCTAATTATTCTAATATCCCACGGATCTATGTTTTTCTTTTGGAGAATTTGTATTAATTTGTTATGTTTCACCTTGTCAAAGACCTTTTCGAAGTCAATAAAACATATAAACATGTTCTGCTTCATCTCCAAACATAGCTGACAAGCACATTGACTCCCAAGAGAGCTTCCCGTGTCCCAAGACCCGATCTAAAGCCAAACTGGGAAGAGCTAATGTCTTCTTCCAGTTGTAAAATCATACATCAGAAATTTTGCTTCGTACAGTTCTCACTAGGTATAAACTATTTTTACCACTGAAATTATTTTAGTGCAGTGCTTAGAGAAGTCTTATATGGCCTATAATTGTTACGTATTTTGTATAATTCTCGCTGGATATAAATTACCCAAGCCACTCAAATTACTTTTCTAGTAAAATTCAGCCCATTTCTGTCACTTAAATTCCATGTTGTGTTAATCATACCGCAGCAATTCTGCTTAGTACAGCCCCTACTAGGAATAAAATTTTTGAACTACTGAAATTATTTTGCTGGAAAGTTTAGACAATCACGCATTAAAAAATAAGTTTTTACAATTCTCATTAGGTATAAATTACGCCAACTACTCAAATTACTTTACAGGAGAGATATTAAAAACACCAAACGTTTATTAGTAAAGTTTAGACCATTATTTTTCACTTAAACACTGTGTCGTAAAATCATACTTTAGAAATTATGCTTCGTAAAATTATCACTAGGGATAAATTATTTTTACCACTGAAATTATTTCAGTGCAGTGCTTACAGAATTCTTTTGTAATTATGTGGCTTATAAATTACGTTTTCTATCATTCTCGCTAGATATAAATTACCCCAGCTACTAAAATTTCTTCCTCCGCAAAATTCCGGCTATTTTTTACCACTTAAGTTATGTGTTGTAAAAGTTACACAGTTCGGCCTCCCCAGAAAAATCACTACAGAGCTAAAAAATATGTAAAGGGCTTTACCCAGAACTCCCTTATGGATATTGTGCCACTAAATAATTTTAAAAATTAAATTACATACATACATCACGTTTCTAATTAATTAAATAAATTTTTGAATAAAAAAATCATTGCCGGTGATCGAATTCGAAGGGCAGGAGGTTGCGTATGCAATCCTAACGTTTTGTGGGATATTGCAAGAAAAATGGGCTATTTACACCTGAGCTACGGAACACTACTTGAGCAAATGCGTCCCGGCTACCTTAAATAGAACCTTTCGTTGACACCTCTTACGCTGTAAAGCAGGAAGAGCACTTACGCTGTATCTGTTGGATTCTCGTCAAGAGTAAAGTCTGAACTATGTGCAAATTGTTACTTTCCTGTATCTCAGTTAAAGCAAAAATAAAACGAAACACTTGATTATCAAATTAAATCAATTATCAAATTTTTTTAAAATCCGGGGGAGGGATTCGATCTACATCATCTGCGGATGCAATTAATTGTAACCGCATCAATCATCAATCAAAATAGGTTATACTGCGCCATACAGGCTGGCTGGTATATGCTCGAAGCGCGGCTGTATTTAAGAGAACGGTGTTATTGTTGAAACGTTTTGAATTTTTTGCGACCTTATCTTGTATCTATTGGGTCCTATTTTCGTCAAGTGTAAAGCCTGACGTACATATGTGTAAATTATTACTTTCATCTATTTCCCACTTATCGCAAAAATAAACTTAATTTTTTAAGGTGCTCATCCTGTATATATTTGTTCTAAATTTTCTCGGTTTCATGCCAGGTAGATATATAATCTGCATGCAAAATATCGTCATCCTGCAAAACATAGTTTTTGAGTTATACCGCCAACAGACAGACAGACAGACAGATTAGGTAGACAGACAGACAGACAGACGGAATTGAGAAAACCTGTTTATCGTCATCTAGGGACCCTGAAACGTAAAGGTCTGAAGAAATCTCGGAAGGTAATTTTTTTGCGATTACAATATTTCCTTCGTCTTTTAGACGAGGGAAGTAAAAATTAAATTTGAACACTCTGCATCTCGATAACCGTTTGGTTAAGGGAATATAGCATACTCGCACCTGAAACCGTGATCTACCTTTTAAATGCACCCTATATGAAACACAATTTAATCAGCGAATGATACTAATTCCGAGTACTGAGAGCAGAATAATTTAAATGTTGAAGATGGTGGTATAAGGATAGCTATGTGAAGTCGCCCAGTTATTTAAGTGGTTGGGGTACTGAAACTGTACATAATGGAATTTCTTACGATATGGTATTTGGGAAATACAACATAAAATCGAAAAAGGCAGGAGTTGAGATTAGGTGTTTCAACACAAATTAAGCAACAAACAAATGATGAAATCGAATGAGCAGTTTGGCAAAATCGTAAATCTTAATCTCTTCTGCTGTAAATGTAAGTGTCATAATTCTGCCATCAGTCATATTAAAGAATAATCGATTGTGACTCATTCTATGCGCTTCTGCCAGAAGCTTGCCATAATTCATTGGCTGAAGGGTTGATTAACTGAAATCATTGTTTTGCCAAGTTTCTGTGTCAAGGATTATTTGTCCTAGACTGAGGCTTTCTATTTTTGCATTTGATTGATTGAGCGTACTATGAGAGCGGACCAAATCATGATTTATCGGATCGGATAGATTTCTGAACCTTTCCGAATTAGCTGTGCATACACCGTTAGAATAAACTGTAAACAATCAACATTTCTAACCGGTTGCCTTCAATTGATCCTAAGCTGCACCGTTTCTAGGAAATTCGACTTCCATCTAGGGGTAAACAAGCTTCCAATGCAAATGCCGAATCAAAGGCGGCATAAATTACCCATATGGGGCACGAATCTGAACTGATTTCGTTCCCGTTAATAAGTTAATAACTGCGCGGTTTTGGAAAGGCAGACGAAAAAGACTTTAGGAAGCCCAGCGAAACGGCGGCCATAAATTTCCAGAAATATTTACGAACCGGCGCCCACTCGAAACACGGAAATGCGCGCCCAAATCCTACTTAGACAATAAAGCCGTGGCCTTCGCGCTATCATAAACGCGAACGACTTTGGGAATTTATGGTATCATAAAGCTGGCAAGTAGCGGTAAAGCGTCTGCGCTTTTGGGAGTTGCGTCGGCGACCATAAATAATAAAATTTGGCGATCCCTGGGCCGGATGACGTTAGGAATTGCATGTTGCAATGGCGTTTGATATGGATAAACTTAGATAATTGCGCTTCCGGTTCGACTTGTACATTTAGTTTGCCATATGCAAACTATTTTTTATTTTGTTATAGCGTCCTTAAACTAATTTTATCGCCACATTTTTTAAAATGAAAGAGAATAATAGTCTCAGAGCCAAGCAGGTATGATTTACAATGAACCAACAGAATGAGACACCATCCAAACTACACTGGTTAAAAAGCCACGAACACTAGAAGACAAGGAAGACATAGACACCGTGGTCACTAACTTACCACATTTATAGTTGATGCCATAAATTCAGCAGTCACAATCTCGCCAAAGTCTTCATATCTCAACTACAGCTATAGCCAAAACTACGCAATTAACATATAAAGAAGCGAAGTCATAGCAGAAGAGAACGGCAAAGCAAAAGAAATTCAGAAACTAAAAGACTACTGCATAATTTAAGACAACGGCTTGAAAAAGAAATGGACCAGTTTAGACTTCAATTGTACGGAAAATATTTTGAATGTATTGGCCCCGGCAACCCTGGTATGTGAAAGACTGCTAGAAAATTTCTTAAGGTCCATGAGAAACTAGCCACACTGACATTCGGTAACGATGGTAAAAATCGGAAGCCTTTGATTCTCATCTTGAGCAAGTCTTGACACCAGTAATCAGCTGTGACCCTGTCCACACGATACAAGTAATCAATTCCATTGAGCAACGCTACCCGATAATTATTGTTGAAAATATCCAACCTACATCCCCCAAAGCTGCTCGGCCAAAACGAAAATTACCAGGACATGACCTCATATCCAATTCGATTCTGCAACACTTAACCAAGAAAATTCTAACTTAACAACCTTGATGTTTAATGCGTGCCTGTTCGACAAACACCAGTAAGTCTTCTGCCAACTCTTTCAAAACTGTTAAAAGTTGTTCGGGCACGACTAATTAAATTCATCGACACTCAACGTGCTGCCACCGTTCCAGTTTAGCTTCAGTGATTTTCAAGTTGTTATCAACCCCAGCGAATTAGCGAGACAATTGCAACTAGCTTTGAAAATATGCGTTATACTGTAGCGATCTTCTTAAACATAGCACAGGTCTTCGATCTGGATCCAGGACCAATGAAAAGGTTCTAGATTTAAATATGCTCAGTTACATTAAAGCAAACCTCTTCTTCTTCCCTGACCATAGAACAAGTCAAATTGAATTTTTGGATTTTAAAAACAAAACACATACATGCCGGGGTCCCCAAGAAAGCACTCTAGGCCCCTTACTCTTCAATATCTACGATCTGGCGTTTCAGAAATAGACGCGACACTGCCAACTTACGCTGATGATATAGCAACTTTCGCACTAAACACCAATCCGTCAGAAGCAGTTTCGCAACTACAACATGCAATCGACAAAATCTGCGGCTGGTTTAAAATAATGAAATATTCAGATTAACCCCCGAAAATACCCCAGAGGGACCTCGATAGGCGAGTGCGGCGATCGCTTGCAGTCGAGGTCACAGGGGTTTTTCGGGAGTCTGTGGCCGATGGTTCGAATCCGGATATCGGCAGTTGTCAGCTCCAGGAAACTCCTTACCATAGGTTAGGTTAAGGGTAGTTTAAGGTAGTGGTAGTACACTAGTACGCACAATGGGCCCGGAAAAGTGGCCTAAGTGCTGTAGGACGTACAATCCACATCCACCCCAGAGCAAGGACGTAGCCAGGATTTTATTTTGGGGAGTGCCGAACCAGGGGGAAAAATTTATAAGGATGTAACAGATAGTAACTAATTTCAAATTCATTAGGATAAAAAAACGAACAAGAGACAAAAAAAAAGTGAGTTTTATTATTGCTTGGAACAGAAAACCTCTGTTAGTCATTGTTAAAAACGTAATTTGATGAAAATTTCGGGGGGTGCTGGAGCGCCTTCAGCACAACCCCTGGCTACGCCCTTGCCCCAGAGCAAGATCAGCACTTTAAGAAGCGAAGCCAACCCTCTCAGTATCCACATCAATAAAAACAAGTTACCTTGGAATTGTAAAGAAGAATTCACTTAGACATACGGTAGCTTATCCAGTGTAATAACAAAGTGAGACAACCGTGTCATCTAGTTAACCGAAAGACACCATTAAACGCTAAATGCAATGGCGTGATCTGTAAAACTGTATTAAGACTTGGTGCAAGATTTCAAAATAAAGTTTTAGGGGTTGCAGCTAACGCCTCATGTGATATCTTCAACAATCAACTACACTATGAGCTACTTGTATTGCCAATTCAAAACTTCATCCATGAAATCGCTAAGAAATTTATGGAAAACCTGAACGCGATGCAATATCGTAACGTAGCTTTCCGCTATGCTGCGGTTCGAGTCCCTTGTCCCTTCGTTGTGAACCATTCCTATAACTATCTGTTTTAAAATGTTTCGTACGCCTGAGTATTTATATAAATTCTGCTTCTTCTTATTTTTTAGCCTTCTTCAGTATATTTTGTGACATAGGCCTTCTTTTCCTGTTTCCACCTCGTTCTGTTTTGCGCTAATTGCTGCCACTTTAAACCTGCAACTATTTTCACATCGTCATACCATCTTGTTTGCGGGCGTCCACTTGGTCTTTTTTCGGAGTAGCGTGGCTCAGTTGCTTAGCTTGCTGGGATACTGATCGACGTTCCTCTAGGTGGCAAGGTTCGAATCTCGCTGGGGTCACGTACTTTAGCGTTTTTCGTACCTGAAAGTAGTCGTGGAAGGCAACGGGATACCATCACGATGCCGCCGAAACTATCCCCAGGATGTTTCCACCCCATTCAAGGGTTGAAATCGTCAACGTGCTGAAATATTTACATTTCCCACCAGCGCCACCTTCCATGACGTAGCAGCACCAAGACAAACCAATTGAGGTTTAGGGCTCTACTGGCTCTACTTAGTTCTAAGTATCATTGTAATATAAGTTAGTACAATGTAAAATCATGTAAATAAAGCATAAGACACTTTTAGAAGAAGAGGACTTGGTCTTTTGTGGTTGCATGGTCTCCAGTTTAGTAACTTCTTTGTCCATCTATTTCTTGTTCTCGCAACGTGACCTGCCCATTCCCATTTTTGCTTAGCCATTCTCTCCACGATGTCGTCCACTTTTGTTACTTTACGTAGCCAGAAATTTGTCTTCTTGTCTTTGGTTTATGCCCACCATTTTACGTTCCATTGCTCTTTGAGTTGTACGCATTTTTTGAATGATTGATTTGTTAAATGCCCATGTTTCAGTCCCATATAGTAAAACAGGTAGAATGCAATCATTATAAACTTTTGTCTTGAGTGTTTGGGGTATGTTCAGTTTCATTAAGTATAGTATTTTATTTGTTCCTCACTTGTAAACATCAATTTATCAAGTCACTGTATTCACCTTGAAAATGTTTCTTAACCGGCTAGCCAGTAAAAAATTTACTGGCTAGCCAGTTATATTTTACAAGCGTGCTCATAGATAAATGATAGCGTGCAAAGCCAGAGTTGTCTTCCTTAGTATGTGTCATATTGATTAATTTAGTTGCTTGTCAGTTTGACATTTTGAATAAATGATAAATTTCTAGTTATTTACAAGTGGGGAACAAATAAAACATTCAACAATACACGCCAGGTAACCATTTTTACTGGCTCAAGCCTAACGGCTCGCCAGTCATCCCAATCCTATCGCCAGTAAAACCTGTTTTATCTGGCTTGTAATGTTAAATACTATAACATTACAAGCCAGATAAAACAGGTTTTACTGGCGATAGGATTGGGATGACTGGCGAGCCGTTAGGCGAGCCTGTCATATCCTTGAGCCAGTAAAAATGGTTACCTGGCGTGTATTGTTGAATGTTTTATTTGTTCCTCACTTGTAAATAACTAGAAATTTATCATTTATGCAAAATGTAAACTGACAAGCAACTAAATTAATCAATATGACACATACTAAGGAAGACAACTCTGGCTTTGCACGCTATCATTTATCTATGAGCACGCTTGTAAAATATAACTGGCTAGCCAGTAAAAAATTTACTGGCTAGCCAGTTAAGAAACATTTTCAAGGTGAATACAGTGACTTGATAAATTGATGTTTACAAGTGAGGAACAAATAAATATAATTTACCATATGCTGTCCATCTCAGTCAAATACGTCTGTTTAGGTCTGCCTTCTGGTTTTCTTTTCCCATCCTAATTTCCTGTCCCAGATATTATCGAGTTGTGTAGTTGTATGGGTATATTATTGTTCTGTATTTCGTTAGTCATAATTTTTGTTTTATTGATGTTTAACTCCAGTCCTATTTTTTGGGATTCGTCGTTTAATTCTGTGAGCATTCTTTGCAAATCTTGCGGATTATCTGTGATCAAGACCACATCGTTCGCAAATCGTAGGTGGTTGAGCATTTCTCCATAGATTCTAAGACCCACATTATCCCATTTAAGTTGTTTAAATACGTCCTGCATCGCCAGAGTGAACAGCTTTGGGGAAATTATGTCCCCTTGTCTTACACCACGCTGTATTTTGACTTTATTTGCGTTTTCGTGCAATATAACAGATAAAGTTGCATTCTTGTATATGTTTTTAATTAAGGTTGTGTACCTATGATCAATTCTGGCATTGTTCACTGCCTCCATTATTGTCCAAATCTCAACAGTATCAAAGGCCTTTCTATCTATAATATAATTTTCCTTAATGTGTGTCTGTGGCATCTGTGGCACAAAATAAAATCTCACGTTTCGGCTTCACAGATGTTTATATTTGTTTAGGTTTTGTTTTTCTTATCTTAGCGCTCGGCTCGGAGCTTGACCTTTTGCGTATCCTATTTCACGTGCGCGTAGCGCGCAATTTGCTTATAATCTATAAAAGCTAACCATAGGGGTATTTGATATTCTGTAGTTTTCTCAATAAGTAGTCTAATTGCTTGTAGATGGTCTATGCAACTAAAGCCCTTTCTAAAACCCGCCTGTTCCTTTGGCTGGTAAAAGTCAAACTTGTTTTCTAACCGATTAGTTATAACTAATCGGTTATATAAATTAGTTACCCTTTTTGTTTACCTAGCTAGCTCAATATACATGAAACTTATTGAAATATCCGATTCGTGGTTACAAATGATCACTATTTGACCAAAACAGAAAGTTGGTGCATTTATAGTGTTGTCTGGGTGAAACTGACTTCAAAAACATGTACAGGAAAATTTGCTTACACAAATATAAAAGCAACTAAGTTTAAAAACTAGAATGATTGGCTAATGGACACTCTAAGAGCGTTATAGATTAGTGCTACTCGCATTTACGTTTAAATAGTAGTGGACTTATTGTATTTGCCAAACTAGTACTTTTAGACAACATTAAAATATTACCGAAACAACTATCCGATTGTATGTGTAAAAATCCAGTTCGATTTACATACGTAAACGCATTTCTTTTATTGTCGTTTGAAGCTACAAACATTTTGGTTATTAATTTACTTTGGTACCCTTGAGGCCTGCTAACTGCAACGTAGCGGATCTGGCTCGTTCTCAAATTGCGCCACCCGTCGCCCTGATGCGTGGAATGTTACCTCACACAATGCTGCTATTCTAGTGCCGCGATGGCGGCTAACGTTACTGACCCACAGTGGACGTCACGTATATACGCGGCTGGTTCTCAGTTTGTGTACTCCAGTGTACAAAATGAAAATGGCGTTTGCTGAACACGCAAACGCTCTTTACTACTTACAAAGTTATGCAGCAAACTTGAAATATTGCAAGGACTATTATCTCACTCCTATCAATTTCTCCGTAGGCGATTTCACACAATAAACTAGAAGTAGTTTATTCTCGTACGAGACGGGACAACGTTTGCTGCCTGCTGATGCAATTTCCGGCACGAATAGTAAATAAAAAGGATTTTTCATTTTATTTTAATTATTGTTGATTACATCAAAGCTGCGATGTATACAATTTCTATTGTTGATCTGATAGCAAATTGTAAATAAAAATTTAATGCTAGGGGATGGTGACATCATCAACATGTTTCAAAAATTAAAACCTCGCGCTGTAAAATTCAACCTACCGCACTCGTAATGTAAATAACTATGAACAAATGCTTTAATAATATTTAGCAGAAATTGACGCATTTCATTGGTTCTGCTCTTCACTTTCATTGGAACTGACATTACTTAGTTTTGCGTAAATAAAGCCCTAAATAGCTGCAAAAATTAGAAAGCTGGCATTTACAATTATACAAATGTGGAAGTTTGTTTTTAGACATTACTACACTTGTTTAACAATTGCTTCAACCATGCAAAAACGCCACCAAACTGAAAGCTTAGCATAGTCCAACCGATTTTTAAGTAATTGTAACAATTATAGAGCAAGAAGTCTTCTCAACGCAAAATAAATGCAAACAAAATATGTAAACGAGTTTAAACAATTACGGAAGATCTAATTATAGAGGATCAAAGCGAATTCTAGAAAGGACGCTCCACTGTCGATAATGTTTTCGTACTACCGCAACTCATGATAAAGAGAAGGAAATTTAACCAACAACCCCATTTGGCTTTGATCGATTATAAAAGACACTTAATAAAAGTAATACAACGCTGCTACCAGAGCACTGGCTTTAGAATACCAGAAGAAAATAAATTCGAAGCTTCAAATATGACAGTAAGACGAAGGTGTCTTTTATCACCCACAGTTTTAACATATACATCGACCAAATAATATAAGAATGGCAGCAGGTAACCCCAAACCGAATAAAAAAAATTAAAATTACTCTATCCTATGAACATATTACTCGTCACGGATGATCAAGTATTGACACCGTAGAGCGAGGACAATCTAGAGATGCTGGTATATCGTCTAGATAAAATAATAAAAGGGTATAGCAAATACATGACCACGTGTAGCATCCATAAATCACCCCGCAAAAGACTTGCAAAAGCAGCGCAGAAGTTGACAAGTTGTAAGGCCTAAATCAGCGGGTAACTAATTTTGGAGGTTACGCTAAGTGCCACCAAAAAACTAGTGTCATAAACTGAGTAATTTAATTAGTATCGCGAGTGACAAATTGCATCCGTATTTCGAGTGTAAAAAGGATGCAATTTATAACTCAGATCTCAGCAACCTTATGCATCTGTAAAGTGCAGGGAGCAAACAGCAGGTAGTCGCTCAACTCTTTTGGCAAAAAAGACCGGCTGCGTAAGAATCGGGGCACTCCCATTGACCGCTCGCACAGAAGACCGTAGAGTAATAAAACCATTGGGTGACGCAAGCGTTAGAATAAAGGTGACCTAACACTTTGACCGACAATACTTCTGGTTGCAGCAGAAAGGCAAGAAAGAAGTTTTAAATAGCATTGATTAGAAGCGGAATACAATGGCTAATTGCATTTTAGAGAAAATGGAAGGTCCATTCGGTCACCAACAAGCAATAACCAACCCTCCACTTGCGCAACTGTGGAAGCGATATAAAGACGAACAACATCCACTTCCATTCCAGTCATTCAGTTTACAACCTTCGGCACTCCGTGTCTGTGAGGGCCATCTATCACGTGTCAATCACTTTATGTTCTCTTCTGTTCGTTAACTTAGTTATCCAGGGCGCCTTAACTGTTAGCGCACAAAGTTATTTTAATCTCGCACTCTATATGCGTGTTTGTGTATCCTTGTAAATATGTATGTAATTGTAGTAAACTTTGTTTAATTGAATAGGTGGTTGTTGTTTTCCATAAAGTGTTACCATTTCCAAATACTTGGTGTGTTATCATCGCCACTCGTGGTCCACCAGCAACCAAAAATGGGATGATGGAAGAATTCCAGTAAAAAAAGATGAAAATAATTATTGCACACTGAGGTAAAGAGACGAGGCGAACAAAAATCATTTTAAGAGATGCCCTTTAAACAAGTCTTCCACTACAACCATCTTTAAGATAAAAGGAATTACTAACAAAAATAGTATGAGAAGCGAAATTTAGAACCACTAGAAGGTAAAGTGTAAATGTATAAAACGAATTGGGCAAAACACTTAGAAGGAATGGAGAACAGCATCACTACAAAATTAAAAAACGACGAAGTGTGGGACGCTCCATAAAATGATGGTGATGCGGAACAGATATAAAGGACCCAAATGGGAAAATGGAATAACAACGACGATCATACTGTAAATATTTTCTTTACTTAGCCGTGCATTGAAATCTCCTACTAGTAGTAAGGTATCGTATCTTGTGATGGTACTCATAATGTTCTTAAGGGTTGAATATATATTACTTTTCGCTTTATCTTCCTTCGTTTTACCTATGGATACATTTCTAAAAAATGATTTTTATTGTATAATACAGATTCTTGCGTTAATGCTTTGTAATCTCTTATTTTTTCTTTATTTTTTGCTATCTAACTAGACCCAATAAATCGAAGACCTGAAGAAGATGGAAAGACGCTGCACAAAAAGATACGAGCAATATGACTATCAAGAATCGAAAGTAAATGGTGCTGAATAGAATAGAATAGAAACAAATTGTGGTGGTTTTCGGGTGCAAAATTTAAGCCACTAAGACGTAGATAAATCCTGCACTTGGTGAAAGCTGGTGCTGATGAAAACCAAATCAGAAAAGTGCTGCCCAAAACAGAAGACTAGGAGACCCGAAGGTCGGTCGTTGCCAAACTTTCGGAGATTGCCATTTTACTGTTAGAGCTGAAACATGCACGCGAGCGGTTCTAACAGGTTTTCTGCAATAATTATCCCTATTTTGGACGCAATTTGCATAGTGATGCAGCCCGTTATGCGATTTCGCTCGCCTCTAATTAACCGTAACTCTACGTAGCGCAATTTACGCCAATAATTCTAAGAAAACGAACGTAAACACATTTATCGGGTAATAAGCGCTTTCCGTTAGGATCGAAGACCCGTTACATCTATCGGAGCTTTATGAATCCATAAACCTCGCGGATTCGCCGGCAATTAAACTTTTCTCGCCAGGAATTGAAGACTTGGACATCCTTGCGTTTGAGCAAATATTTGTGTTTGGGAGTTGAAATTTACGCCACTACCGGTTTGCATTAGCGAAAGGCGCTGCAATTATGTCGTTACTCATTCATCTGGTTGGCTAGGAAATTGCATGGATCAATTACCAATGAAAGATTTTCTCGTCCAAAAATGCAGATGTTATTAATTTCATCAATAGGAAGCGTCCAAATATGAAATGTCCAACAGTAGGGCCTGCCCTTTAAGATGTAATTATTTTGAGACGTTAAATGTCAGTTTAATTAAGTTTACGGCGGCATACGTGAAGAGCTGCAAATCATTTGAAAGTTGCAATAACTGCATTCTGCTTGAGGTTTTGCTTTTATTTTTTTGTTGGAAAGATTACAGCTACTGCTTAAATTAAATTCTAATGTATTCTGCTGCACTTTTAGTGGATATACTCGACTTCTTTTTCTACTAGAGGAAAAGAGAAGAATTAGACAACGCTCACAATCCTGCGATTACTAGCATAACGTCTAAATTTTCTTATATACACGACTACACAGGTAAACAATGATCTGGCCCGGAACTTTGAAAAAGGATTTGCTCCGACATGTAATAAATACGGGTCTTCAGCTTAACTGTTTCGTAACGAGATAAATAAAATATTGAATGTTCGTTGCTAATCGATTTAAAATTAATGACTATTCAAAATACTGCAAAATCTGTAGGTACGAGTACAATTGCACACAACAACGCTAAATATTTTAAATTGCAATTTATTACAACAATATTATTTTTCTAAAATTGATCTGGGAGCGTAGGTGAAAATGGTATTCCCCAGTGTGTAATTCTACGTATTAATCAGTTTGATAATGCTTTTCCCCAATATTGTGGTGAAGAGCAAATAACATATTTTCTGTTTTAGTTAACACCTCTTATTAATTAGATAAGTCTTCTAGTTTAAGTATAAGAATAATATGAAGAGAAAGAGGCAGATGGTAGATGACAATAAAAATGAATTGACTTTAAAAAATAGTTTTAGAGTTTTCATTTTTCCAACTTTTCCTGATTTTTTAAATTCTATCGTACATTGTGTTTCTAAAAAGTTGTACAGATCTTTATGGATGTGTTCTTTACACCAAAATAAAGAAGACATGTAATATGCACACAGGCTATTAAATGTTTCCCCGTTCTAATAATGTTATATATTTTATATATTATTAAGTGTATATGATATTGATATTATTTAAATAAACGACTTTATCACCTCAAAGGGTTTCTACATCCTAGCTTGATTTAATATAAATTATTGGAAATACATTTGCTATCAACTTTAATATCGTGGTATATTTTTAATAATTTACTTGTAAACGCTTTGAACAATGCTCATTTAACCACTGGCATCGCTACAATACTGGATATTTTAACTAATGGCTGTCCAACCTCACAATTTCGCAAAACAAGTCATTACCTAATTAAATCGTTGCCTAGGTAAAAACAATAACAGTAAGTAAATACACGTCACGAACAAAAAACACTCAGATAACGCATCTGCGAAAATCTTTTAGGATAAACTCTCCCGACATTTATGTTGCTTTTCCAATGAAAACTAGGGCTTAACTCAAGCCTCCAGCAAGTCTTACGATGCCTGGAACCCTCTTTCTCCGTTGGCCTGCAGATACAAGCCGCTGATGGCTTGCAGTGATACCTTGCGTCCGAAACCGCCTCCAATTCAGTCGTTGACTCACATCTAGGGCTCCAACTGCTTCCCACGAAGGTTGCTGCGTACATCTAGCTCACAGGGCTCCAATTACACTGCTCGAACCTCGCACACAACCTCATAAAACAAGCTACCAGTCGATACAAAAATTAAATACTTTTTATAAACCTCTTTTGGGGTGCTACGAATTAATACAACCTACTAAAGCATAACCAAAGGATATACAATTAATTTCAAACACACTGAATTGGAAAAAAGGTATTTATTCACGTATTAATCATTTATTGGGGAAGCTAAAATTAACACTACTTTACAGCTTGGCTTCCTTTTCTCTCAATTGTTTGTTTTTCTTGGATCTTACATTGTTATACATTATTTTCGAGTCTGCTCTGATTACATTTTGTTGTTCAAATCAAGGCTAACACTATTTTTAATACCATTTTACAAATTATTATCAAAACCAATGTTATTTTTATAAAATTTGCAAAAATTGAACTAACACATTTATATAATATTTATAAAATTACCCATAAGAAAATCAAAGTATCCTCTGATATTTCTCGATTTTTTACCACTCGTCTAGAATCTTTACCGACTTCACTCATTCTTCTTCTCTCTAAGTTAACTCCTTGCTCTAAGGCTAAGGCATATGAATATGAATTCTCGATAAAAAATTGTGTATCTTTCTCTTGTGTTCTATCTTTTGTTCTCCGCCATTCTTCCTATTCCCTCTTTCCATTCCATTCTTAGATTACCTCTTTTCTTTTGCCTCGCGTGTGTGATTCTAACATTCTTTTTGGTATTTGCTCCCCTTTGTATTACATGGCTATACCATTTTATATTTTTGTTCAGTTCATGAAATGCACATCCACTTCATAAACTGGAACCAGTTGGTGTAATTATAGGTTTTCTTGCCCAATTCATGAAATGGAAAACGTATTTCTCCACTTCGTGAAATCCTTCAAAATGTTTCAATCTGGACGTGACAAGTATCCACTTCATGAACTGTAGCAATGTCATAATGCACTATTAATAATATAAGTCCTAACCTACCGGTATCAAGTTAATCATATGACCCCTATGATTGCTATTTCGCCCTAAAATGTAAAAATATGGAAATAATTGGCATTGAGATGACCCTATTTCAATATACTTACTGACTTAAGTATAAATTAAAACAAAAAATAAATTCAAAATAAACCTTTCCATTACAAAAACATAACTTTTCAAGAAAATCGGGGCAATTGTTCCTGCTCCGGTTGTACATTGATGGAATTTTACGTAACCGAATTATTGCCGTAGCCCTTCTAATGATATGTTATCCCCAATCCCCATCTGTATATATTGTTATGATGCGTGTATGATTTGATATTATTATTATTAGACTTTATTTAAATAAATGACCTTTTCATCTCAAAGGGTTGGGTTTTCTACTTCCTAGTAAATATGATGGAATGCATAATTACGGGCAATTCATTTGTTATTATTTTATTAATATAATGATCGTAGTTTTTATTATTTTTAAAATCGCTTTAGCCACCGCTTCTTTATCCAGTGGGACTGCTACAAAATTAGATATTTCAACTGATGGAAACAACTTTATAAACATGGCGCTTCAACCTCACAATTTATCAAAACAAGTTGGCTTCGTATTAATAATTATATCAGAGATTACGTAAGAGTACGTTGCTGAAGTGATTTAAAAAACTTAAGTAAATAGAAGCCACAACAAAATACTCACCATGCGCTCTTCCGTAAATGTGCAAAAACCGATGCCACTTTAAAAATTTCACAGAATTTTATTTTTAGGATAACTTTCTAACCTTATTTGGCTTCCCTGATACAAAATAGGACGTCAGGCGTTCCTACAGCAAGTTCCACGACGGACAGGGGCTCCTCGTTCTCTCCGTTGGCCTGCTCTAACAATCCAGACACCTCTTCGAACGCCACCTGCATCTTTGCGCCAGGTTAGTGCTCCGCACTGCTCAGCCCGAATGTTGCTGCCTCCTTCCCACTTCCAGGGCTATGTTGACCTCGCAACAGCTCCAAAAAAACTGCCACAGAAACACCAACTACTATTCGACATACTATTCAACATTTTTATCAACTTCTGTAGAGGTGCAACGAATCAAAACAACCCTTACACAGCCTAGCCAAATGACACTACACTAATTATAAAACACTGAATTGGGAAAAATGGGTATTTGTTTGCTTTTAAATGGATTATTTGTGGGGAAGCCAAAGTAACACACCTCACAGCTTGGGTTCGCTTCCCCCTTCTTTTTTTTTGTTTTCATTTATCTTACATTGTTAGTTATTATTTCTAAGCCTGCTCTGATTACATTTTATGTTTCAATCAAGGCTAATATTATTTTTAATACAGTTTATACAAATTATTAACTCAAAGTCAATGCTATTCATACAATTTGCAAAAATTAAACTAATACATTTATAGAATATTTTGTAAAATAATATTTGAAATGTTATTAATTGCTATCATAATTTTACAGGCTTTAAAAGTGTACAATATATTAGATTGTTCTTCTAGTACATTTTTATCACTTCTAATCCTTTTCATTAATAATGGTATTAAACATCGATTATGGACTATTAGAATATCAACGATCTATTATGGGATTACCACCTATGGGTGCATATAGGACAACGTATTTTAGTTCCATGAAAAGACGTTTTTTATCTCTTGCTCATAGACTTTTATTCGGTTTTATATTAGTGTTTTAACAGCAATGAATAAAAAATTTCTTTAACTTCAAACATTATCGTAAACTACACTTGTTTGTATCTTGAGTTACACTGACAGGATATTGTGACGTCCACCAAGTGTACATAAGGCATTGCAACATTTTATGAAGTGGATGATTGTCATCTCCAGATTGTGTAACTTTAAGTATTTTATAAAGTGGAGAAATAGATTTTCCATTTCATGAACTGGAGAAACAATGGTGTCAAAACCTTGAAAAAACCTCAAATTACATGATCTGGTGCTAGTTCATAAATTGGTTGTTCATTACATGAACTGGACGATTACACTAAAGGGTGCGACATATATACCCTATTTATACCTGTAGTCTTGCTTTCGTGCTTACTTCTCTTTTGCTTTTGTCACTTATTATACCTAGTAACTCCTCGTCCTCATCGTTATGGATTATGCCGAGCGGTCTATTCCGGCTTGCAGGTATTCGTTCCAACCCTTTGCTGGTCTGCCTACACTACTTTTTCCTTTCGAAATGTATTCCAAGGCTCTATGAGGGTGCTTATTGTTGGCATTTGTTCAACATGCTCTTTCCATTTTCTCCTATAAGTAACGTGTTATGTTGCTTACACCTTTGCTTCGGAGTTTTTGTCCTATGTCTTCATTTAAATTTCTTTTAATTTAGTGGATACACATGTTAAATAATGCTGGTGACAGTGGGCACCCTTGTCTACCACCTCTTATTATATAGGCTACGTCGTTTGTTTGTCGATAACTTATTTCAATCTTTATATTTTAATATTTATACATTACCACCACATGGATTTACTACCGGCTGAAGCACATTTGTAGAAATTGGCGAACGGCATCCCTACAAACCCAGCTCTATACAAACAAAATCGCAGAAGCTATCATTTTCAAAGAAGTCATATATATGTACGAGTTAAGACATAATGCTGAAATTTTACTACAGTATTAACACGTTCGTAACGAAATATGAAGCTTTGTAAATACTAATAAAATATCAATTACTGCATAAAAATTATGTAGCTGCTGACAAATTACTAATATCAGAAGAAATGCAACTTCGTGGTCGTTCACATAAGATGCAGCAAGTGTTTTCGGATGTGTCGGTGTTTTTTGCACCGAGGCGGTGGTAGTTTACGTAGGTGTTAGTTCTACTCAAATGTAAATAACATTGGTAGTAATTCAATTCGGTGGTAAAAGAAGTCGGTGATATTTTAGATCGGTGGCATGTTACATATTTGCCACAAAATTCTTAACGTTGCGTCGGTAGTAAACCAAGTCAGTGGTAGTTCCAGTCGTATGTAAACTCAAGTCGAAATCGGTGGTAATTTTAGTCGGATCTAAATCAGTATCGGTGGTAATCGTCATCGATGGTAGTCCGCACTCACCGCCAAAAGTCTGTGTTTTAGTTTATCTGCTTTGTATTATAATATTTTCGTATTTATGTTGTTGCTGCCTGGTGCTTTTTATTTTTTGTTTTGGCACTTCTTTTAGTTTTATGAAGACCAGGGTATCTACTATATTATTAAAGACATTTTATGCTTGCTCTTAAGAGCTTGCGTTTCTGCTGTCCATAATCTTTTGAAATTAGCCACTAGTCTTTTGTTATGACTTGTATGTTCGCATTATTCTTTGTCTTAATTCAAGTGCTTCAACACTTTATAGCATATGTTTTAGCTTATAGGCTTGTTTCTTATGTAAGCCATATCTGCTGCATTTTATCTTTATTATTGCAGTTTCTATTTCAATGCTCCATATTTTTAGATATTTTTTTGTTCTAGCCTTTCGTGTGCCGCTTTCTTTATTATTATTTTTAGATGTACCCGTTCTTGCTCTACATTATTTCCCGTTATTTTTTGGTCTAAGTATTTATCGAGTATACATTGGTATAACTTTTGTATTCAGTGATCTTGTAATACGTTGTTTCTGTTTATCACAATGGTAAAGCAATTTTCACCATTTGGTGTTGACATCTATAATCGTCATTAGTAAGTATTGATCCGATTTTATATCGTTTCCTCTGTGCACTTTTACATCCGTTGTTAATTTAGAAGTCTTATCATTGGTTATTATATTAGTTATTTTATTACATACCCGTTTATAGTATAACGATGGCCTTTTGCACTCCATGTATATATTTCTGAATGTCTCTGTATCGAAGATGGGAGGTGTTTAGTCGTATATTGTTACAGCTATTGAAATCTATTAACCTTCTACCATATTGTCATTTATTGTCTCTTTAACAACTGTTCTCATCAATCCCTTCACAGCTTGACTGCCTACTCTAGCGTTTAAATCGCCTCTTAGTTTTAGGTAGCCATTCTTTCTAATTTTATAGATTACTCCTGCAAAATGTTTTACATTCCTCTTTTCGTTTATCTTCTGGTGGTTATTCGCATATTGCAGTTATATTTTTAGTATATTTTACATCTCACATCATTTACATCATCCAAATATATCTTAGCATTTTATCTTTCAACTTCTTGTTTAATATTATCGCTATTCCTGCATATTTACTAATTTCCTACGACACTATTTACATATATAACCTACATTTGCGTAAAAACGCTCGCTCTGCAAGCAAACTCTTTGTTTGAGGACGAGTAGAAGACTGAAGAATCGCACACGTCGCTCGCCTGCCACACGTTCCGCGCAAAATTGTCACTTGCAACTGTCTAAGATCAGCGGCGTGGACTTGAAATTGCACGGGGGATAATACAACATTTATTATTTAAAAATAAAATATAAAATTACATTTCTTCCATTATGTGCCAAATCGCAGAAAAATTATATATTTTTGTCAGTTGTAAGAATAATATTCAAACAAGGAAATGTGATGTGGATCCTAGTAAATTGCATTATGAATTCTTTTGAGAAATTTGTGGTATTCGTATCTACAGAAAAATGTATTTTGATTGTTCTCGTCTTCTTGATATAGATCTTGGCAATATTTCTTCCGCATTTCTACTATGTCGGTTTGGTCGGTTATTGAGGGTATATGATTCTATTTCACTACATATCTGACAGTAGTAAGTATTTGTTCTTGCCTTGCTTGTATGACCACAATATCTTTGTTGAATTTTCGCAAAAACTCCGTTTCTTAAATGTTATGAAGCCTCTTTTGAACTACTCGTATTCGTTTTCTTATAATTTTAAATGTTCTGTCTGACAATGAGTGTTTCTTCCTAGTTGATTTAACTAACTTTTGGATCTTTCTTGCTTCTCTTATGCACTGCTTCATTTTGTTCCATTCTGTCATATATTTAAGATCATGTTATCCTTGCCAATTTTTTGAACTTTTGCTCGTATTTTATTTTGAATTCGTAGGATTTTTAATAACAGACAACGTTTTGAGTCTTATAGATAGAGCTATTACGACGTTGTGGCTTGAGCTGCAGGTTGCTTTTGGAGCTGTCTTGTCAGTTGTCCAGCTTGTGTTACCTAGCAATTGCAATTCTTATGTGGTCATTATGAACCGTCTTGAAGCCCTCGCATCTTATTGTGAAATTTTTGCTAAGAATATTTTGTATAGCTGTTCTTAATTTTGGGTAGGAGTAGTCGATTTCCACTTACGTGGAACGAACGGTTGGTGCTTATATTTGTATAATATTCAACATCGGAAGTTTGGCGTTTAGGGAGCCGGGAACATTTCCCTCCCACCTTCTCCTTCATATCTGGGAGGATTTCTTCGATCCGCCATCTGGAGATGCGCTCTCCAGAGGTTAAAGGCTGCCTGATGGTTTATTTATGTACATATTGTAAATATATTGAGAAATAAATGATCTTAAACGTTGATATTCACATTTTAAAAATTAATGCAACGATTCCAATGTAGAAGAAAAACTATCGTTTTTCAATAAAAATTAAAAAAAGAGAAATCGGAAATAACAATACAGGCTAAAATATTGTACCCGCTACTATTAATTTTTAGCAATAGAACTAACTGACATGGTGTTCATTTATAAGATCTAGCAAATGACAAATAACAATGACAAACAGTTGAAACATATATAAAACGTCTTTATTAAAGGAGATAATACATTATTCTGAAAAAAATTACTTTATTTCAGAAAGTACGTCGAATGACTTAGCAGTTAAATATTTAACAGCACCCACCAAAATAAACAGATAAAATTTGCTGCTGCTGTTGCTAACAACAAAACACCGAGTTCTATTTTTCCGGTTCAAATACTGTAGGCGTAGATCCGTTGATCAATGTAAAGTCGGTATTCTTAGGCCGTTACGTATTATAAATTAAAATGCAGAATTCATATTTATAAATGTTGATCATATTTAATGTTTGCATTTTAATGGCGCGACCTGCCCTTGGAGCCATGTGAGGCAGCTCTTGTCAATGATTATTTATAGTTTTACTAACGGCTTTGTATGCTGCCGACTGTTTTTGACATTTATAACAGAATTAAGATATTATTTTTTTTAATTTACCATGTTAAGGTTTACCTGAATAATAATAGTATAAAAAAATATTCGTGTGCTGTAATAGTAAAAAGTCATTTTTTATTTAGTTAAAATAATTGTGTTGCTGAAATAAAATTTATCTGTGATTGGAACACCAACAGGAAATAGTACTAGGGGCTTTCGCTAATAGAATTGTCAGTGTGGAGTGGAACTGTACAACCGAATTCTAACAGTGTCCAAAAATTACCCAAGAAACCAACCAGAATGGTGACACATATTTGTTAGATAGATTAAAATCACAAACATTAATTATTCGCCATTCCTGCTGACTTGTCTCTTTAATCGTTAATTAATACACAATTAATAAAATTAACAGCCTCCAAATTAAGTTATGAAATAATTTGTTGAATAATTACACTGGCATTTCCCTATCTATACAGCTTCGTGTCATCGTGTGAAATCTCGCAATCAAGCAAAATAATATAAAACATTAATTTGAAGCAGTAAAAAATATACATGTAGATAAAATGGTTCTCAATTTAAATTAATTATTACTTCTTGAATAAATATAAACAAAGCAGATTAAAAAAAAGTTTAACAGCTCTAACCTACAAGGCTAACAGATCTCACCTTAGATGAAACTCTCAAAGTTTGATAGTGGTGTTTAAAATAATTACAAAACGTTTGAGCAATTACGAAACAGATTGTTTAAACAGGCGCAGATTTAACATGAGCAGACAGCAATAATATTTAATGCGGGCTTTGAAAACGTTCATAATTGAAAGCTTACAAATGCCGAAGCCAGCGAAGCGATTCTTAATTGTGGAATACATTTGTCTTTTCGGTTTCCAGTTTGGATTGTTCAAAATTTTGGCAGTGATTTTGGGAAAATCAGAAGCCTTTATGAAGAAACGTTAATAGATTAGGAAGTGCGAAGCAAAACGGCTTTCCATATACGTGCTGCATTTTACGACATTGTTTAATCGCATGATTGTTAGTCATCGACTGATTAATCCTACACAATTGATGACTGGGCAAATTTTGAAAGCGAAATTATTTTTCCAGTGCAACAACCCATCTTTCTATTGTTGTTTGCGCTAGATTTTGCCAGTCGTATACATTAAAATTCCACAGAGTTATTACTCATTCTGAAGCAATCTTAGTACAGTTTCTTATTCATGTTATTGGTTTCAAAATATTCACATCCTAGAATTTCAGTTGTTTTGCAAATTTGATAGAAATAGTAATGCTTTTATATTTTCAGTATCAAATTACCTAATTGTGTGTTTCTTTTCAGCAAACAGATGCTTCGAAGGCGTTTCAAGGAAAGGGCATTGGGTGTTTTCTTCTGCTTTTGAGGTAAATTATACTTTGCTAAGTTTGACATATACAGTGTCACTTTTCAAAACTGACTGAAGTTTCGAAACGTCACACTCTTCGTAACGGGTATTTCACAACTAATAGTGAAAAATACATCAAATGGAATGCGAAGAAGCGAAAGCGTACCTACTTGATTTGCAATACATTGACGTTTATTTGACATGGCATATAATATATGCCATATTATATAATTTAATGTGTTTATGGTTTAAAGAACATTTTTTTGCAAAATTACCAATATTATAGTATTCATTAAGTAAAGGAGTTTAATAATCTCAAAGGGTGAATATGATATTATTAGATTTAAATACATGACTCTATCTAGTAAAAACAATAACAGTAAGTAAATACACGTCACAAACAAAAACACTAAGATGAAGCGTCTGCCGGAAGTGCACAAAAAACCGACGCCACTTGCAAATCACTAAATTCAATCTTTTAGGATAAACTTTCCTGACCTTTCTGTTGCTTCTCCAATGGAAACTACAGTTTTAATCGAGCCGCCAGTAAGTCCAACGATATTTGGACTCCTTTTTCTCCGTCAGCATGCAGATACAAGTCGCTAATTCCTAGCAGAACCATGTAACTCGACCGCTCCGAAAACGACTCCAATTAAGCCGTTGTCTCAAACCTAGGGCTCCAACTGCTTCCCACGACGGTCGCTGCCTATCTCTATCTCACGGGACTTTAATGGCACTGCTTGAACCTCTAACACAATTTCAGAAAGATCAGCTACCACTCGAATTACGCACAAATTAAACACTTTTTATTAACGTCTGCAGATGTGCTACGAATTAACGGAACCGACTATAGCGTACCCAAAGGATATAGAACTAATTTCAAACACACTGAATTGGGAAAAGGGTATTTATTCACATATTAACAATTATTAGTTATTGGGAAGCCAAAATTAACACCACTTCACAGGTTGGCTTCCTTTCCCCAATTGTTTCTTCGATCTTACATTGTTTTAAATTATTTCCAAGCTTGCTCTGATTACAATTTGTTGTTCAAATCAAAGTTAACACTATTTTAATACCGTTTTACAAATTATTATCAAGAACAATGCTATTTTATACAATTTGCAAAAATTAAAGTAGTACATTTCTGGAACATTTTATAAAATATTGCTTGCTATGCTTTAAATATTATTAATTGCTATTAGAATCATAAAGCCTTATAATGTGTTCATAACAATACATTTATATGTATTTATACGTTTATTTGACATGACATTTATAATTTAATCGGTTTAAGGTTTAAAGAACGATTTTTTCTCAAAATTAGAAGAAATCTTGCATAAAACACGTTAATAAATGTGATTTTGTATAACTTGTGAGACTTTATAGGATCTCGCTGCGCTCGTCCCGTAAAATTCCACGTGTTAAAAAAATGACGCATCTCCTAACTAGTTTCATAAATAGGTATTATCCAATCATTAAAGCACGCCTAAATTTCATTTAATCGTATGTTTTTACTTTAATATTCATCAAGCAAAAATAAATTTTGTATTTAGTTTAACTTAAGCGATATCCCATTTATGAGCGTCCAAGTGTCGAATAAACAAATATATTGTTATTATTTTTGTGCACTTGGATACAATGTTAGGAAATCTAATCTACTGAATACTTTAATTGAAGGGATATTTAGAGGGTTTATATTATTATTCCCAAAAACAAACAAACTGAGAAACTTACTGTATGAGAATTCCAGTTTATGACATGTAAGGTTACTCAGCAGCTTGTTGGGATAAGGTTGACGCGTGTGCTGAAATAAAAAGAGGGCCGCTTGCGATGTTCAAAATGATTGTACATCTTGGGGTTTTGGATGCCAGTGATAGACTTGACGGTTGCACCATGGAAAACCTCTTTGGCAATGGGTAATGTGAGCTTACTTGGCTTTAAAATACGCATACAAAATGAAATAATGGAGGAAATGCAAAGACTCCATTAAGATAATATTCCTAACATTACATTTGAGCTGGCCAGCCTACCAGCTGTGACATTGCCTAAAGAATTTCTACCTGCTCGTGATAAGCAAAACTAGTTGATGTTTGTCTGCAATACAGATTCAACAAGAAAAAGATATCTAGATAAGCTTTCGCAGATGGCTGAAGGCGTTACTGCAGTATTAACGGGGATACGCCCTAAAGCAACATGCAGCTTACTTAGTAGCACACACACAACATGGCGATAAATTACACATGCAATAGCAGATAGCAAACATATATTCAACTTAGCCGAAAAGCAGTTCAATCGAGTGAAAATGCGAAAATCACCGACCTCGAGGATCTTGGCCGGGCCTACTGGATTGTTGGCAGCTCATGCTGAGCAATATTTGCATATGGAATTCGGGGCTCGAAAACGGGAGCAAAATGTACAGTTGTAAGGACGAAATTTTCGTGGTGCTCCAAGCGATATAAGATGGGCTTCTCCAACGCTTCGTCGGGATTCAGGAGGGTTGCGAAACGATTGGTTGATACACAGGCTGTATACAGCACGGTTGCTATACGTTGCACAGTGGGAAGTTTTAGGGTATTCCTTTGAATAAAATTCCGAGAAACTCAAAAAGAAGACGGATTCGAAATTGAGATGTTCAGATGCATACGCTACGTTTTAGGAAGCTGAATATATCAGGAAATTGTCGTAATTTCCTTAATCGTTACGGTAAAGGTTTCGCCAAACAGCTTTATCTTCTAATTGGGAACTTCATTTGGAAATGGTTAGAACGCCGTATCCAAATGTTCAGCAGAATTTGTAGGTATTTCTTTATCTATTCGTGTGCATCTTTCGTGATGTTTCCTCATTGTTGGTACGATCGTCTTAGGATTCTTTAGTCTTCGCAGTTACCTTCCACAACAACTATTCGCCGCTTCAATCGGTTTCACCTTTCTAGATATTCTTGAATATCATGCCTTTTTCTCGTTATTCTCGTTAACTTGAAGCGCTCTAGTAGTTATTCATCTGTTTCTCAAAATACTCTTTTTACAACTCGCCCCTCTTCACTTCGTTTAGTTTTGTTTTTTGATATATGGCTTTTACTCATCAGTTGAGTTCCAGGACGATTGCTGTATCAGTGTCGCCCGACTCTCTACAAAGGGGTCTACTTGTGCTGCAGATTTCACAGAGGTGTTTAGATTGATTCCATTAATAATCTGTTCTTTAAAGTACTGTCAATCGGTTTTACTTTTAGTGAGAGATGATGGTTTCTGTGAATAGTAAAACTGAAAGTTGCTATTATGGGGGAACGATCAGAGGGGAGACTAAAATTTTGTTTTGCTAGTACATGTCCTGTAGAGATACCCTTGAGACAGAAGTCAATGACTTTTGGAATTTTGTTTCTATCGCTGAGCCAGCAAGTCAATAGGAAGTTTGGGTTGTTCATATCAATATATTTTGCAAGCTCTCGGGTAATATCATGATTTAGACAAAAATGTGAAGCGTTGATTATACGACTCCATGCGAAAATATTTAACAAAGTGTTCTAGCAAACCTGTAGCTGTTTCTAAATAAAACAGAGCACATTAGCGACAAGATACTTTTCCCGCAATTCTTGTCTCTAGAAAACACAATTAACCCAGACACAATTTGAGCACAAAAACCGGTGGCCTCAGGAAAATGCTCGTTACCCCATTGTCCTTGTTCCATTCCCAAACTGCACCAGTTAATTATTATCATTACTCGTGGTTAACAAACGTTCTACTAAATCGTTACATGCCTCGTAATTGCTCTGCGCGCTTTTTGTCCATTTAGATTCGATATAAGAGACATCTTTTCTAGGCCGTGTGCTTAATTTCGCGTAATTGGCAGCCCAGTTCCGCCTAATTCATCTGGCACACTCCGTCAGAACTTGATGGCTTTTTCAAAAACTGCAGCTTAAGTAGCTGTGGATAAACGCAAAATTAGAAAGCAGTGACTAATAGGCCATGGGTTGGCGTCCATTAACAAAACGCCCGCTCTGAATGAATTCAGCCTTGCTTTTTGCTCATAAAATCTATTTGTTTAAGATTTGCATAAGCGTGGGCGTAAAAATCAACTACAATAATGTAAACAGTGTCAACGGAGAAAAGTTATATAAGTTGCCGGAGAAAAAAATCTAGAACAGGTTCCAGTAACATGATTAAATGGGCATTTTGCAAAAGGCGCAAAGGTGAAATGTCCACTGGACGCTAGAGCTGCGATAACGCGACACATCCTTAGACTCAGGATTAAGAAAATTCCATTTTCAAGTGAATTAGTGTAATGAATAATTTTGCTGTGGCTCCGACATACGTTACATTTTTTGTGCCACTCAGTAAATTTAATTTGGGAAACATATATCTTAGACCGAATGGTTATAAATTTTTCATAATCCAATAAAAAAGCTTTGGTGGAAGCCGACAACTGCTACGATACTTTGAGCGATAAATCTTGCAGTTAAATTGATTTTCTATTTTTTTATATACTAAAGCAGCTGCTGTCGGTTGTGCAACAGGAAATGCCACAAATTGTTGAGTTAACATCACAGTGGTCGAATAGGACAAAATAGTTTAATAAAAAGTAAATATGTGTAAAAATTAATAAAAAGTACGGTTTTAGGAGACCATCATCATATGTGCCATACCTACATAGATCGCCCGATAATGGTAAATCTACAGTATTGGAGCTTTTAGAGGTGTCTAAAGCATTTGGTATGCTATCTATTTAATATTATGTTTGATTATAAGTAATTACACATTGTGAAGTTCCTCAAGGCTCCATAGTAGGACCTGTCCTTTGTATAATATACTTACGATTTTTTACTTACAACAATATTCCAGATACAATCACATATTTACTCTTACCAGCCTTTAAAGACAAATATAAAATTTACATACTTGCAGCATATATTATTTAGTAATAATGTCACAAGACTCCCTTATATTCTAAAATATTTTGTTGACTTTCTTATATTTCGTATTGTATTCTTATTAGTAATAGAGATTTAATGTACGTCATATATTAGTAATATATCTTAATTATTCATCAATGTATATTAAAACAGCCATTAGGGGACTAGGATGTAAGTTCGCAATAACGGTGCAGTTTCAATAGACTCTTTAAAAAAGACGAAAATTAGAAAAAATTGGCACCACCTACAATTGTGGTTTAAAATGTATCTATAGTCATGCACAAAACAACAGTTAAGCAATGATACATTCAATATTATATTATGTAGCCATACACTTCTCTAAAGCATGTTCAGTGCCTATTTTTATTATACGACGTTTTACTCACTCGAAACCTTTCAGACGTAAACTATAAGCTAATCAAGTAAATCGGTATAAATAGCGCAACCAATTTTCTCTTTAGATGTTGCCTCCGGAAATTTTTAGATCTGCCATTTTTCGAAAGTAAGGGTATTATCAGATTAAGGAAAATTTAGTTGAAAATCTGCAGATCATATTCACGCGTAGAATTTTTGATAAACCAGAATAAAAGTTGTGCATCTCAAAAATTTTGAAAGATCTCTACCTTGTAAGTACGAGCTATTTTGAAACCAACTGATTGCTGCTATCGCTTCCAATCTTTTATTGTCTGCCATGTCGTCATGTGGTCACGTTCAACGCTAGATCTGTAACAAATAGAGCGGTTCTAGTGAAGTTTACCAGCTACCGTTTTCGTGTTCAGATATTTAATGCTAAAAAGATATCAAAAGGAGGGAGGATTTAAGAAAGTTTAGGTCCAATTTGTTGCTTAACGCTTGTCAACACTTTGGTTTCCAGAACGTGTGATCGGAGGACGGCGTGATAATTATAAACAAAAACAATCGTAAAAATCGTATCAAAACTGTGCAAGAATTGGAAAATTTGAATTAACCTTCTAGTTTCAATAATCAGATGCCAGTGCATGGTAAAAGAAATATAGTTTATTTGTTTTGCTCTTACATTTAGTTAGCTTTTTTATCCTTCTATTATAATCTGAGTTAGTAGTTACTTAGTATTTTTTTCTTTTTAAGTTAATGTCATAAACCAGTTGAGTGTTGCACATATTAATGCACAGTCTTTAAGCGATTATTTTTATATGTTTGGTGATCATGTTCTATCATATACATTGCACCCATAAAGTCTCGCAAGAATTTATTTAAAATTCAGATATTTCATTATCGGAAAAACGCTCGAAGATGTCAATTCGTATTTTTAGTTGCGCATTTTTTAAAGTACAAAATTAGTATACAGGGTGTCCCAGGTAAGAGATATGACGTCATGTAGGTTTTTTTAAATGGAACACTCTCTATATTGTACCATTTTAGAATTCTACGTTGAAAACTGAACACTTTTTGTATAACCAACTATATCTCTAAATTCAGCGGTTTTCGAAATATTGACGTTTGAAAACATTGATATTGTTTTTTCTGACTTCCAGTCAAAAAATTGACAGTTCTGGTTGAATTGAAAAATAGCATCAAGTGATATCTCATAGAAAACTGAGATACGAAAGTGCAAGCCGTTTCGCTTTAATTGAAACCGTTTGGATTTTTTATATCTGCATAAATGTTCCAAATCTTCAATGTTCAAACGTGAATAATATTTCGAAAACCGCTGAATTTAGAGATATAGTTGGTTATACAAAAAGTGTTCAGTTTTCAACGTAGAATTATAAAATGGTACAATATAGAGGGTGTTCCATTTAAAAAAAAACTACATAACGTCATATCTCTTACCTGGGACTAACTTTTTACTTTAAAAAATGCTCGACTACAAATACGAATTGACATGTTCCAGCGTTTTTCCGATAATGAAATATCTGAATTTTAAATGAATTTGTGCAAGACTTCATAGACGCAGTGTAGATATGACATTGTTTTGGAGACTGAAACCTTCCTAAATGCAAATAGTAATCATAATATTATTGCACTACCGAATTATACACTAATCCTCAAAGATCCAGTAACTTTTGAAGGTAGCATTTTTTAGAAAAATTTCTTTGATTCTTACGCGTGTTGTTACAGCAGATTTCCCCGAATATGAGCAGTTATGGATACACATTAATGTTAGTAGAAAAGCAATTCTTTTGGGGACAATATACGTACTTACCGCGCAAAAATAGATATCGTACTTTCACTGATACGTTTGAAGTAACATTCAGCAACTTATTACCCTTGTTTGATGACGTAATTTATGTAGGAGATTTTAATATCAATCTGCTTGAACTATATGATACTGAATCTATAAATTATACTACAATGCTTGATAGTTTTTGCCTTAAACAAATAATTGAAGAACCTACAAGAATTACCGCAAATACCTTTACATTTTGTTAGATCACATTTTAACCACCAATTCTGATATGATTAGCAGTTCTGGTACTCAGAGTCTACATACTTTTTCTGATCATCAACTCGTTTATTGTGATATTAGCATAAGTATATCTAAAATACTCGTACATATACATAGAGACTTCCCAGTTCAACGATAATGATTTTCAGTTTTTGTCTTTAACAGGTAAATTGGCATGTTATCGCTGATATTCATAATATTGACGATAAGGTCGACCTTCTTAATGTAAATATTTTTCACAGTTTTGTTCCACTTCAAACTTATATTTTTCGTAAACGTAAAGCCCTGTGCTTAATCGATAATATAAGATTTATTATGAGTTTGAGGGATGACGCCTTTAAACGTTTTAAAAATTCTCAACGAATTGAGCACTGGACGAGTTTACGCAATTTAGTAAACGTTAGCGTTAAAAATGAGAAAAAGGCATATGTTAATTACCGATTCACTCATGAAAACCTAATTCTTTTTGGAAAAATGTACAACAGTGTGATATTTATTTTCAGAAAACTCACGTAATTTAATTGTCGTAGACATAATTAACGATTTCTTTATTGATTCAATTCCTAACATAGATGAACCTAATCCAGCAGTTCTGAGACTTTATGAAGATGTTAAAAGTGATACTCTCGAAACGTTTACATTTTTCACTAATGTGGTTGTTGGTGGTTTCAGTATACTGATGTTAGAAATGTGTTGTCCTTTTATACTTCCCTTCATAAGCAATACAATTAATACCTGTTTGTTGGAAGGTGTCTTTCCAACAGAGTGGAAAACTGCTATTATACATCCAATTGTAAAAATCAATGCGCCTAAAGAATTAAAAGAGTTAAGGCCAATTCGCATTTTCCCAGTCTATCTTAGGTATTGGAAAAAACATGGATAGTCAAATCAGAACTTACTTGCAATACAACAAATTAATACCTAGTTATCAGTCAGGGTTTCGAAAAAAATATAGTTGTACGACGGCATTATTAAAAATTACTGACGATATATTAGAAGCTACTGATAATGGGAATCTGTCAGTATTGGTCTTGTTAGATTTTTCCAAGGCCTTTGTTACGATCAATCACAATTTATTACCAGCAATATTGTATCACTATAGTTTTTGTGAAATGGCACTTAAACTGCTTGATAATTACTTAAAAACCAGGAAGCAATGTCTAACTTTAGAAAACCAGAAATCTAATACTCCAAATTTATTTTAACTTTAGCTAAAAATTTATTTTTCAATTTTTAAAATATTTTTCAAAATTTCGTTTACCAAGATTTAATATTAAAATTAAATTTTTTTATGTGAAGACTTTAAAGATTTATAATCGGAAAAAACAACATAAAATGTTAATTACTTCTTTAGATTTTTTATTATTTACCGAAAAGTAGTATGTTTGTATAATTTTTACGCTTTTTATGCAAGGCGCTGTTCAGAAGAAATATATTTAAATTCTAATTAATATCTATTTAAATGGCTTCTAGAAACTTTAATCTAGCCCTGTTACTGAATTGCTGTTACAGAAATCCTGTAAATGTTCTTTTACAGTTGTCTAAATAAGGAGATTTTTCTTGATCCAATTTACATGTCATTGTGACATTGGAACTCTTAATGTACATATTGCAAAAAACTAATTAATAATTGTTGAAACACTGTTTAAGTAAAATCATAAATTAACAAATATTCAATAAATTAACTCAAACATTCCTGGACGCAAAGTACTTATTACGTTATAGAATTATTTGGCTTCCTACGAAAATGGATAACTTCACCCATTGAAAACAGAATGAAAATATCAACATTTTTTTGACAGTTTTCGAAAATAACAAACTATTTATTAACATTTGACGGTCAGGAAAATGGACGTCAATCGGCAAAGTAACGATTAATGAGAGATATTTGCTGCTTCTTAGTAAAATAATGGTGAAGATGAAGAAAAAGGGCTAAAATGTAAAATGCCAAATCAATTCTTCTCTTTTTGCTTCCTTTTGTAGCCTACCTAACGCGATGTTATTCCTACAAGATTTTATGTGAGAGTTGTGTAGCAATGCGGTTTTAAATCATTGATGGGCAGTTCACGCACTTTTATCTGCATTTACACTATAATTAAAATAATTTAACTTACTAAATGTTCGTCATTCCCGATCCTAAACCGAGCTGGAACGAGTTCTCCACCAAATGGTACTCATCGTCTAAGTACTCTGTGCTCAAACCACTAAGTAATATTTGTCCCAAACCTGGTATAGGTCACTACACTTTTCTAATAATTGCATTTATAGTTTCAAGAAAAACACGATTAATAGAAATTAATGTTAACACTATGAGGTGAATTGGTCTCGGATTCTGAATATTTTTATAAAGTACATAAAAATCTATATGATTTTGAAAAGTACTCGTTGTTATAGTGAAAGTAATTTTTTCCCAGCGAGCTACAGTTACTTGGTAAGATTGTTTAACTGGGTTATGAAATAAATTGCTTTAGAAATGGAAAGCGTTTTTATTTAAAATGCGATTTATGGTTGAGGAGTCAGTCGGATGCAAAAGAGCAGTTTCACAGAATTGTGCTTTCTAAGTGAAACGATAAAACTAATAAATCGAGCCTTATTTCGTATAGGTACTTGCCTTAAAAAACTATGTACCGATAGATGGCATAGAAGTCGAAACTCTAATACACCTGAAGCGGTATTTTTCCATACAACAGCGGATATATGTATAACCTACAAAAATATTTGAATCAATACCGAGTGTTAGTGATGAAAATTTAATTTCAAATAGAAATGAAGAAACATAAATCTCAGAGCTGTAGATCAGTTAACAAATGAAAATAAAATAACATTGAAAAAACAAGCGTTAGGTTGCTAAAAATAGTAGGAAGCAGAATAAATATTTATAAGAAAAATTGAAGCAGAAAAAAAGAACATGTAAGATTTCGGAGATAAAAATTTCTTTTCGAATAATCGGGGTCCCCCGAAACACAATGACGGTGATCTAAACTCTCTAGAACTTTAAAAAAGAGAAAAGGTAGTTTCGTATATCAGAATCCCACAGGTGGGCGGTACTTCGATGATTCCCTGTGTGTCGTTTGAGCTATTTTAGATTAGTTGCAGAATTTATGTGTGTTTTAAACATCCTTAGTTACATTAAAGGGGTCAATTTACCCCCCAGAAGTCCAACTTGAGGTCCTAGAGAGTCGGGACCACCACCACTGTATTCCCTGCCCCCCGAAAATCCTCAAGGGATCGCCCAGCTGCAGTCTGTAATAATTTTGACAAATAGGAATGTCAGTTATGAGGATATGCATCACATTTGATATTTAGGTTAGGTTTTTTTTTCTCCCACACATACCAAATATCAAAGAAAAGGTTAAGAGTTATTCAGAAGAAAATATCTGAGATAATTTATAATAACCGAGCAACACAGAAATAGGCCAAACATAACACGATGCATGGGACTTAAGACGGAAGTATTTGTCTCTTATTCCACATAATAAATCCCACTATTCATACTTTAAAGCCAAGAAGCAATATTTCGAAGATTTTCTCTTACAGTAAAATTACTTTTTGCAGGTTTAAAGCCATGTTACTTTCAAACAACAGGAGTAGCGCTTGCTATATAATATTCAACATTTCATCGTCGGTTTAGTAAAAGGAAAAGTAAGTCATATCTGACTGCAAAGAAGGTTAAGATATAGCAGTTGTTGAATTCGCTGATTCACAAAATATTCGATTTTCAAATATAATCGTATGTTGTCTTGTAATCGTTGTCTCGGTCTTCCCCTTGTTCTTGTGGTGTGAAACTGTGCCCTATCAACTTTCTTTGGTATTTGCCACTGCTCAATCGCTCTACGTAACCAGCCCATTTAACCGTAACAATTTAATGTGTTTGACTGTATTCAGTAACTTGTACAATTCTGCTTTCACGGCCATTGTCATTAAGTAACAAACGACTTCCGTGATTGGACTGTGTCATTATTGAGGTCGAAGAACTCAACGTTTGGCCCACTTTCGTAAGGGGCTTCATCAGGAGGAAAAGCAAGAGAGCACGGTAACGTGTAAGCCACGCCAGAGGCGAAACTCTTCTAATGAGAAAGTGAGCAAAAATGTGAGTTCTTCGATCTCAATAATGACACGGCCCAATCCCGGAAGTCGTTTATTACTGATATAATTCTGTTAGTTTATGATTGTATCGTAACTTCCAGTACGTTTCCCAGTAGTGGCTCATATATTTTCTCAGAATCTTACGTTCAAGCAGATTTTCTAAAGATTGTTTTGTAATCACGCACTTTTAACTGCCGTAGATGATCACCGACCTTATAATTGTTTTAAAGCTTAATCTTGGCGTTTCTGGCTATTATCATGTATTTGAATTATCTTTTTAAATTCGCTCACAACTTGAGTGTTATGATGGTCTATGATTAAATTTTCCCCCTACTTGGTTTTATTGTCGTTGATCTGAAAACCTGCTTTCTTATCTTATGTCTTTACGTTCATAAATATAATCACATTCATAATGATTTTTTCCTATATTAGATTAAATTGCATTGACGCCAATCCATCTTCTTGTAGTAATTTTTTATCTGTGGTAAAACTATTTGACACTTTGACACCCTGGTATGTATCTGTACTTTAAGTTATTCATAGTCATTTGCATCAGTCTAATGAGTTGGTTCTTCCATGGCGGCGTAGAAAACTGTTCTGTCGATTCTGTCGTATAGTTGAAAATCTACAAAGACTGGCTATATTGACGTGTTAAATTCTAAGTCCTTTTCTATTTTATGTCGCACTATGTAACACGGCCTTTTGCCTAGCCCTACACACTACTGAATTATTAGTGCTAGCTGCTGGTGCTTCCCCGTTATCTGGGCAGCAAACACATTGCCAGCAGTTGCGCAATTATTTTTACAATTGCTAACTGCCTATTTCGTAGCGCGGTTACAAGCAGGAACTAACCTTATTTCAATACGCCCATAAAAGAACGGAAACAGCGATAAGGTGTCTTCTTTTTGTTGAAATTGCAGCTTCCCGCGATGTCGAATTAGAACACCGCAGCCTCGCTTATGTGGTGTTCACCTGAATAGCTTGCGCCTTCGCCCTCGGCTAAAGATGCACGTCTTCGGCGGTTTGCACGCGCAAACCCTCAAAAACACTTTTAAAAGGTCGAACCGCGTTCTTTACCAGGCTTGAGAGCGAATCAGTCGACCCGCGCCTTTTACAAACTTGCGCGCGAATGAGTTCAATTGCGGGCCCCAGCGTCGTTTCGATTCCACTGTTCTTTGTTCGCCGAATTATATTGCAGGGTTAGCACATTCCCTCACGTGGCACTAGCGGTTCGCACTCGGGACTTTATAGTCCGCGGTCGCCTACGTAGCGTTTGTTACTTATAATGTGATGCTACTTGAATAGGACATAATAACACATACTGTCAGACTTGGGTATATAATAAAAAGGTATGAAATAGGTAAATACAGGTGGCACGAATTGGCCCGTTTCAATTACAAGCAGCTGATAGATTATGGATCTATTATTTCTCTTCCTAGTAGTCCCTTATGACTCCAGTCGCATATGTTGTTATTTTATGTTTTGATGTCAATGTTGTAAGCCTCTGAAATGCTGACAGTTTAATCAAGCTAGAGTAGAACCTTCGAGTAATTAATAACTGATTGATCTCATTAAATGTGTTTCCATCAGGAGTCCTGCAGGTAGTTTTGTGTATTCGTTTGTGAGGAAATGGAGTGCTTTTTACGTACTACCATGTTTTTGAGTTTGATTGTCTCCATCCAACTTTTTTGGATCGCCCTACTCTTCTTATACCTACCATCTTTCCTGGCACCATGCTTTTTGGTATTTTTCCTTCATCCATCTTTCCAAGTAACCCAGCCACCTGATCCTTTGTGCTTGGTGTCTTTATTACTTCTGTTATGCTGGTTAAATGCATAAACGTCTAACTTCTTTATTTGGCGTTCTCTCCCACTGGAGTCATATTTCTTCCTTCCGTAAAGTCTTCTTAATATTTTTCGTTTCCATGTTTGCATTCTTCTCTGATCATATGTGTAGCTATTGTCCTATTACTGTTGTATACAGTCTCACATTTCCACAATTTAAAAGCTGTTGAGATAGTATAACACTATTTATGTCACCTACACATCTTTCAACCTTAACCAACTTTGCTTCTATTTTTTTGGACTTATCGCTTAGCTCTGAGCCAAGGAATATGAAACTACATATAATTTTTGGTCTTGTAGTTAATCCCTAAATTGTTCAAGTATTCTTCCCCACCTTTTATAAACATGCACTTCGTTTTATCCTTATTAATTAATGTTGCCGCAAGATGAGACGATACGAGATTTATCCATTCTCGATCTCGATCTCGAAAATTCTCGATCTCGAACTCGAAAATCTCGATTTTCAAATTTTGCATGAGTTGTGTGTACCGAATTGGGGCTGCGGTAATTTTAGAGTAACCCTTGTGCAATTTTTATAAAAAATTAAAACAAAAGGATGAGACGAGATTGAAATTTTTTTCGTCTCGGCGGCATCACTATTATTAATGTTCAGTCTCGTCGTCTAGCTTGTCCTAACTCCTTTTCATTTTTGTAGTATTGGAAGCAACAAGCTTATGCTAATTTGGACTTAAATTCAATTTACAGACGATATCCAAATAGCCGAATTCAACAACGATTAACGGCAAGTTTTCAAACTCGCATGTGCCCTCTATCGGTATTGTCCTTGCTGAGCACACGAACAACGAACAAAGATGTGTTTATCATTCCGGCCGGTTGACGTATTGCTTTTGCATAAATCGCGAGCGGGCAGCTGGTCAAAAAATCCTACTTGAGCCCAAAATGGCAAGACCAGTTCTGCACGGCGTGTCCGTATTTTTAACAATGCCCGCAAAACGAGGCAGGTGGATGTGTGCGATTCGCCGAAGGCTCTCGCCGGTTTTGCTGGAGCATGACAAAAGGCCTACGATCCGCGATGCGAGCCGCTCCATTTTGGCCGAAAATTCGCAGCTGTTTTGCATAATAATAAAAGTTCGCGGCGGTGCACTTTCGGCGTTGCGCAACCGTGGGCTCGCGCGGCGCTAATTAATCGCCGAAAAAGTTGTAAACTGGTTGTTTAATTTAATTACCAAGGCTACTAAACGCCATACAGGTGGCTAACTATCGGCTATGTTTGTTTGCCTCAGATTCGGATGTTTGGTTCCACTCCGGCGGCCGCTTTCCTGCCGAGCGTTTGCTCAACCAGTTAGTGCTAAATTTGCCAAGTGATGCTTTTAGGTATCTGTTACAGAGAAATTCCGCTGAAAATATAGGTAACCGAGTTATAGATATGGTGCTATTGTGCTTAAGTTTGCTGTTCGTGTTTAAGGTACCTGATACCTACTTTGAATACTTTTATCCATAACAAACAACCACTCTTTAGTATTTTCTTTTGAGCGTGACACTACTATTGTCCAGTAAAAATTTAAGTTGCTTAACCCCAAATCTTTCTACTTTTCGATGTAATAAGGTTAAAGTGGAGTTGCTGCTATTACTGTTTTCCATATTCTCTTCTATGACGCTTTTCTATGACTTGCTTTACTTCGGCCCAGTGTTGGGATGGAATGGTTTTTGCCATGCGCTCTTTCAGACGCCCACTCCTTAAGACACATTGAATTAGTCTTTCTACTCTTTAAAACGATGCATTCAGTGTGGTATGGCCGTTATCATACTGTGATATATAGTTATTATTATGATATGTGTATGATTTTATATTATTATTATTAAATTATTATATAAATAAATGATTCTATCATCTCAAAGGGTTGGGTTTTCTACATCCCAGCAAATATGATTGAATGCATAACTATAGGCAATACATTTGCTATTAAGATAATTATCGTAGTATTGATGATTTTAAAAGTGATCGCTTTAGCCATCGCTTGTTTATCCAATGGACCCGCTACAAAATTAGATATTTCAACTGATAGGAACGTCTTTACAAACATGGAGCTCCAACCTCACAATTTTTCAAAAACAAGTTGGTTTCGTATTATATGTACTAATTGCGCTTCTTCCGGAAAAACCGATGCCACTTTCCCCAAATTCTATTTTTAGGATAACTATCTAACCTTATTTGGTTTCCCTGCAAAATAGGACACCAGGCGTCCCCACAGCCAGTCCTACGACGGACAGGGGCTCCTCTTTCTCTCCATTAGACTGATGTAACCATATATGTATTATACATATATTGCTAGTAGGGCCTGGAAACGGCCGAAAACATTACGGCGCCGACATAGTTTCACTTTGAGTATAACGCGTCTCGTACGTATGCGTGAGAATTCGAACTCCGCCTTTAGAAGCGAATTTTAAACTTGACCACTTTCCCATTGGGCGGACGACGCCGCCGCGCTTGCGCACAGCTCACCATATACATTGAAGAGTTGGTTGTCTGTCTCACTTCCTTCGTGACCTCCCCACTCATAGCCGCTAGCAATATAGTAAGTAATACATATATGGATGCAACAAGCCAGATACCTCTTCGCACGCCGCCTGCAGCTTGCACCACTCTAAAACTGCTTACAACCCCAGTTTGTAGGGCTATGCTGACCTCGCAACAGCTCCAAAAACTTCCACAAGAACACCAGCTACCACTCGACATACTATCCACCTTTTTTAAAACTCCTGTGGGGGTGCAACAAATCAAAGCAACCCTTATACAGCCTAGCCAACAGATATTGCACTAATTAAAAAACCTCGAATTTGGAAGAAATGGGTGTTTATTCGCTTTTAACTGGATTATTTGTGGGGAAGCCAAAATAACATACCTCACAGCTTTGCGCGCTTCCTCCTTTTTTGTTTCCATTCATATTACGTTGTTATTCATTACCTCTAAACCTGCTCTGATTACATTTTATGCTTCAATCAAGGCTAATACTATATTTAATACCGTTTTTACAGATTGTTAACTCAAAATCAATGCCATTCATACAATTTTCAAAAATTAAACTAGCACATTTATAGAATATTTTGCAAAATAATATTTGAAATGCTTGAAATGTTATTAATTGCTATCATAATTATAAATGCTTTAAAAGTGTTTATTGCATTATATATGTTCTGGCCATATGTAGGACGACTTCGGGTAAAGAAAATTCGCAAGGGAGACGGTAATTATTATTGCGAAGCATAGACGGAGGAAATCGATATAAAATCCAGTAACAGATTTATCAATACCTAGATACCTACCGTTAGCAAAAAGTGCAAATAGGGTAGGGAAAGCCTATAATGTGGCATTTCACATTCAAAGGTGACAATGTATAGAAGTTTGTATCCGAATTTTTCAATAATAGAAAGAAAATACATCTGGCAAGTTTCAAATTCATGATCTTTGTGCAGCCCAGCCCTCTGCCAATATACCAGTGTGTCGGTATAGTTACACGACCGCGGAACGTCTTGTACTGATATCCCGAATACTAATCCACAAATACATACAAAGAAAAACGGCCAAACTCGCCCGCAAAGTTTTTTATTAATATTCCACATAAATTGGCGCAGAAGTTATCCTGATAGGTGGTGAGTTGTACTGTTCTCGATATACAGTATTTATACCCATCCGACAAGACGTCTTGACTAAACGCTATAAACGCTATAGCGGTTGCTGTCTTTACTAAAGTTATGCAATTTTATGAAACCTATCATACAATTTTAGTCTCGTTACGATTAATTGAGAGGTTGCGGCAAAAATTGCAAATTAGTAAAAATGGTCTGGCCCGAAAATAATACTTCGGCAAGTTCTACTATTAATTTTTTGTGTCTTAGAGGCACGCTATTAAAAAAGTTTGGAGACCACTGCTCTAAATGACACGTTTGTTATTTTGTCTCTTCTTGGGTTTTCTTCAATTCTTTTTAGAGATCTAATCTCTAGCGTTGTCGGTCTACTCTCTTGCTTTTGTGTCATTATCCAAGACTTGAATGTCGAAATTAGTGTTGATTTTCCTATTTCTCTTAGTATTCTTGCTTTAACTTCTTATTTTTTCACATCAATGTTAGAAAAATGCGCTTGGGGACCAAACATATTTCTTGTGGAAATTAAGATTTTCAACACTACGTTATACAAATCAGTGCTATTTAATTGATATCGTAGTAACATATTATAATGTATCCCTCGATAACTATATCGACCAGTTAATTTAACAATATTTATTGCTACATTTATTATATTTACTTTCTGCTATATATAAACAACTATTTACGTTTAGTAAACTTATTTATCGCATTTCATATGGTAATGTACTACATTGCCACATGCAAAATCGTTTAGTAATGTGGTACTTTGCACCATAAGAACGATTACAGCACAGCAACGACGATTCGTTTTACATTTGGCAATACTGAAATGTATTGTTGGTGATGCTGTAAGTATATGTCAAATGGGAGGTTAGCAGGTTAGGTTTTGCTTCAGTTTTGACACAGAGTTGCGTGACATTTAACCTGCTTACGGTGCAACCAATAATACACTTCCAATACACTGCCAAATACCTCAACTAGAGCTGCTTATTGTGCTTTAATATAAAAAACGAGTTCTGCTCAGCTTGATGATGTTTTGACATTTAATGTCACTCTTGTACAATGTGTTTCTAAGGAAATTACATAAGGGTTGACCATGAAAAATATGATTCAATCATATATTTTCTGTGTTCTGTTGTAAAAACCATTATAATAAATTATTGCAGCTTAATTGAATTTTCAATATAAACTTATGACAACAAGACTGATGACAGTGTAATAAATTCTTAAGCTTGCTGTTAATATTATGTACTTTTATTTTCCATGGCCAACTCTTATATATTTTTTTTAACAGATGGTATAAAAATCTAATACTACACTTTTCTATATGAAATGCGATAAAATAGTATACGAAACGCGTTAGAAAATTGGTTTTACTAAACTCGTACGGCTATTTAAGTACTTGCTAATGCTCGTACTGAAACCAGTCATACTTGTTGAGTAAAACTTCACTTTTCTAAACTTGTTGCGTAATATACTATTACAAGATTTTATTTTACAAGCTGTTAAGTACACTAAACACGCTTCATATTTATCGGCACGTAGTTTTGTGGTCAAATTCGACAGTAACACGTCAGGCAAATTACGGCTAGCTCGGGTATCCCACAGGGATCAAACATGGGGCCGGTATTATTTACACTATTTATAAATTATTTAGTTCATTGTGTGCAGCACTCGAGTTGCCTACTATTTGCAGACGATTTAAAAATTTATAAAAATGTAAAGAATATTACTGAATGTACACTACTGCAACAAGATACAGACAGAATCTATAACTGGAGTATTGAAAACAAACTGTTGCTGAACATTCGTAAATGCTCTATAATGATATTTACACGTTCTACTCAGCCGCTTGGGGTTGACTACAAAATTAATGATGAGTTTTTAAAACGAATTTCGAAAACTAAGGATCTTGGAGTGACTTATGACAACCGACTGAAATTTAGAGATCACGTGGACGCAGTAGTTGCATCGGCTTACAAAATCCTAGGATTTATTATTAGGTAATCATCACAATTTTCCAATGAACTCACACTGAAGACCTTGTACTTTACATTGCTTAGACCTAAGCTTCACTATGCTTCAGTAGTATGGTCCCCCAATTTATATGTGTAGATTAACAAAATTGAAAAAGTGAAAAAAAGATTTTTAAGATTTCTCTATTTTAAGAAACACAGGATGTATCCAAATTATCATATAATTAGAACAACAATGCTTTGTAAAGAATTTCAAATTATGTCTCTCGAAAACAGAAGAAAAGCTCAACTCATTCTATTTTGTTATATATTGTGGAATTTTGAGATTAAGGATACATATTTTTTATCATTATTAAACATAAATGTTCCTTCTAAAGCTACAAGATCTGCAAGTTTATTTAATATATCCCTGGTCACTTACTCGGTAGACACTCCCATGCTTGATATCTATACCAATAGTACGAGATTGTTCGTACGCTTTTATTTATCCACGAATTCATTATGTGCCATCCAGAAGCGCTTTACACTTGAAATATATTGCGCTTACCGTCCGCCATGTGAAGTATTTGTAGACATTATAGACCGTTGCTTATGAAACACGGCCATCTGCATGCTATTGAAACAACCCAGGGTGGTTATTGTTCATCTGAGAAGTGAAGTAGAGTGTAATAAAATTGAATATTTGAGTATTGTTATTGGTAATAGTACAAAGTACTAAACGATTGATTTAGAAAGTGCATTGAAAAACCTGTTTGGAAGCTAAAATTGTTTACAAAACTTTCGAACAAACATGCTATTAATTATTTTTTCTCCTTCCACTCAAAAACTACACTTTTTGTAATTGTTTTGGTACATAAATTGCCTTTTAAAACATAGAGACAAGGTTACTTTACTGCAAGATAGAAGCAGATACTATTTTGGAAACGTAACTAAAGCTAAATATTATTTTAGTTTTTCGTTTGGAAGCTCCTTGCTTCTATTAGTGGAAGAAATGAGAGAAATCTGAAATTTAATCAGTGACAGAACTGAACTCTCCAAAAGGTCGATATATAAAGTAAAATATATCAACACCTTTAACTAAATTTGATACTAATCTGTAAAACAAATTAATGTAAATGTATTCTGGAAAAGTTAACCTAAGCGTTGATAAACATAAAAAAAGTGAAATAGAACGATCACGAAGCGTAGTTATTGAAGAACATTAGTATAAATAAGTTTTCAGATTTCATTGTACTACTTTTATTTAGATAGCTATTATACTATTATGTTGATCTGCATAAATATAAGGAAGTGAAAAATGTATAGTTTAAGCACAGAACTTTGAGATCCCAATGGGTTTATTACTATTCCCTTTCTATTAAATAGGAAAAGTACAATACGATATCATGTCGTTGTAAGAAAAGGTTATAAAATCTAGATGTTCGTACATTTGCGGATAATCTTTATTTTGTTTCTAATTCGTACTATAATCGCACTCGTTACACTCCCTGTAACCATAGCCTTAACCATCCTAATATTAATTAATAAACCTTAAAAATTGTTTAGTTTCGTTCAGATCTTATCACTGTCAGGCGTGAGGAACGTAGAAACAACAGTATTTAATCTCATGAAAGAAATCAACTTTCTAAGGTTGCGTGAATGGTTGTGTAAGTATACACAAACTAGTAGCATTTTGTATCTACAAATTGTTTGTACTCGTCGCAGTGAATGAATAAAAAGCACAGCCCAAAATATCTCTAATTGCTTTAATTTTACAAGTTGTTTTGTTTCTTATGGTTTTTTGCACTCTAACGAAGCTTCTGCTGGTACTTGTAGTCAGGGCCGTAACTAGGCAAACTTTTACTGTAGGCAAGCCAACAGTTTTGCGCCCCTCAGTACAAAAATGATATATGTGACAAAAAATACTAATGATACTGTATGACTTCTACATTTATCTCCGGATATATGATGTAATGTATTCAAACATACAGGTAGGTATTCAAAAATAAATCCAACGTTTTTTATTCAAACATTTTAAAAATAAACAACTAAATGTTAAAATAAAAAAATACAACACAAATAAACGGAGAACAGGAAATAAGATTAGACAACATAATTCCAATTTAAAAAAAGTACATATTATGTTAGTCAGCAGAACATTTTACAAATCCCTATATATATAAACATATGGTGCACCCAAATTCGGAACGCCACTGCGTCATTTATAGCGCAACGATAAGCATATGCATTTATCAGCGAACGCGGGTTTAAATCCCACTGACTGCAATGGTTTTTTTTAAATTTCCAAATGCATGTAATTCGCTTTACTAAGTGTTTCTGTATTTTTAGTAGCATTAAGGTGTTTTTTACCTATTTTGGAGAGAATTTTGAAAAGTTCAACCATAATTCGATCTAACAAAAGTTGTTTTTCTTGCACCGCGCTTTCTGTATTAAAGACGTTGAAAACATTTTCTTTTGTAGGTTTTTTATTTTAAAAATGCAAAAATTATTAAGACCACCAATTTGCTGAGTTCAAAAGCTAGTAACAACATCAATATGTTAAAATAATACAATATAAATAAATAAGTAATTACATATTATTATGCGTAGTACATGGGAACGTAGAATAAGGTTCTGTATTCGCAACTATACTGTCACACTGTATTGTAATAATCAATATATTTAATATGTAAAGCTTTTTTTGTCGGCACGTTTATACTACGCCTTGAATTAGGCCAATTTCGATAATTTTTTTTTTATAAAAGCTACTATCGTGTAGGGCCGCAGAAGTATTTCAAATTGAACAAATTCTACCGGGAAAGTGATTGTAGCGAAAAATACCATAGTAGCGGAACAAGTAAGATCTCAAAATCGGTCTGTGATATTCTGCTGATTGTTGCAATGGACGACTGTATCAGTGATGAGCCCAAAGCAGTCAATGTATATCAGTGGACCTGCTCCAACAGTTGTTAAAAATGTAAGTGAGTTTGTCGCCACTGCTGCATTACATTGTTTTTAAAATGGAAACATTTTTATAATTAAACTAAGGCCACCTATGCGATGGACTAATACGCTAATAATTCTAATGTTTTGATTGATATAGGTGAGAATTATAAAATAAATCTGGTAGACATATAACATTCCCTTTGCAAATTGCACAAGGCAATGTAATGTATTGACCAAATTGGGCGCAATTCACATTATTATAATTAGCATTATTTGGACTTTAATCGTTAATATTATAAATTAATTTATTTGAAAAATTGGCCACTGGCTTATTTATTTTTTATTAGTACGAAAGAATTTTTTTCAGTGCCATTTTGGCGCCCCTTGCCGCTTGCGCCTGTGGCGGGGGGCCTACTCGGTCTATACCTAGTTACGGCCCTGCTCGTAGTAATGGTTAAAATAAACAGCTTAAACAGTTGCAGCTTGGTCCAGTTTTGTTCTACAGCCCTATTTTCATCTAATCGCCGTACAATGTACCCGATTATAATGATTTTCGCAACCACTTCAGTCATATGCTAGATTTTTATTTATAATGCCAATAAATAACGTATGTTTCCTAAGTTTTGGCACAAAATTCAAGGGGGCTCAAATGAGATACCTATGCAACTTACCAAACTTGCCGCAGGCTCGCTCCATTGAAGACTTTTGGGCACTTTTGGCACGAAAAGTGTACGACGGAGGATGGATAGCCCAAAATGGGGACACTCTACGTCGTAGGACTTTGACTAACATCAGGGAAATTAATGTTGTCGCCGCGCCGCCCAGACCCTTATGAGAGGTGTCCGAAGAAAATTGCGCCTCGTGGAACAGCACGGGCCGTTACATATAATTAAATAATTAAATTATGTTCTCAGATAGTCCACTTATTTTAAGAAAAAAATAATTCCTAATAAAAGTTTGCTGTGTTAAGAATATCTGAGTTTTTATTTTGTGCCAAAACATATGAAACATACGTTAATACCAGGAATCATATTTAATATTAACAAATATATAGAATAACTATGACTTATAGTTCAAAACATTGAAATAGAAAAATGTGGATTGATGCTAAAATTAAACGAATTTAGTTAAAAGTGGGTATAAGGTAATCCAGAAAATTACACTTAAGTACTTCTTTCATAGGTTAAGTTTCGTTTGTAGGAATTCTGTAGGTACTGTATTTCCAGACAGTGTTGCGTGACAAAATCGTTACTAAAACAAAAAAGCTAAGCCCCACACGTGGACGTCATTTTATTACAGGTGAAAGCGGTACTTAAACCAAAAAACAACAACCCGTAACAATTATTTGTTCCAGCTAGCCTTCAGTCGAGACAAGGGTGGTGCGAGGTACCTAAAATAGGTTTGTTTTCTAGTTCAAACTATGGGTATGTCAAGAATCAATTAGCGTCAAGACGCCACGAATAGTTTCCATAAAAATTTGAGGCAAGGGAGCAATCAAACTCCAAGTATTTACGGCATCTGTAACCGTGAAAAAACATCAGCGGAGTCGCAGGAAAATTGATGAAATTGTCATGTGTTCACTTACCTTGCCTATTGATTTTTCTATGAAACTACTATGTCTGCCATACAACAGAATACAACAAAAACACCCAATAATATTTAAAACACTATAATGAAGATCTTAAGACTAATTTCAATTATTTTCTCTATGTGATGTCACGAGAATAGAAACTATGAAAAGATTGATTTGACATACGCAAACGATAGCAAAGAAGACATTCAAATTCTCTGAAGAGGTTACTAAATTGTAAATACAACATACAAATTTAGACAAACACGCTTAGAACAAAAACTAAAATCTACGCGTGCAAGCACTTCAAAAAAGACAATGGATTGGCGACACCAAGGGCAGCATTTACACAGCATGTAAAAGTTACTCAAATACATGTTAATATAATGGCAATTCGCTTACCAGATGTACGATTCATATAAAACAATCAAGAAGAAGGCGTCATTGCCAGGTCAGGGTGATCAAAGTGACGAGAAGATGCAACTGGGCGGAGATGCAACAAGAAGCGACTTGCGGCGTCGGAGGCAGCCAGCTCGATGGAAAAAAGTCGCAGACGGGTGATATAATTTATCCGATATAATATCGAATTTTGGGGGAACCGACGGTAGGAGGACGGTAAGCACGGCCCACAGCCCAAATCAATGAATTCGAACACAACAGCGTTACTATCTGCGGCAATATTTATCCCGACACAATGAAGCATCTCCGGCTGAATTTCGATAAATCACCAAGCCACTTCTCGCGGCAGCTTGGGAGTCAGGAGCGATGCTACATGCTCGCTGGAATGTTAAAACCCGACTGAATATTGAAAATGAATATTTGCAGCTCATCGTCTTCGTTAATATTCTCTCACAGACAGTAACGACAGAAAAAAAGGCTCCCGATGCATTATCAGCGGTCTGGCGGGCGCCGTCCATCTATTAGCATTGCTAATCCAGCATTGCGCTCTCAATGCCGAGCAAATAACAGGGACGAACGGCCCAAAATGAATGAGAACTAAATGGGTCACGATAAGTGCCTTTATAAATTAAAATTAACACAACAACAGTATCTTTTAATACTTCACCCGTAATCAAGTATCTCACCTCTCTTAGCATCGCTCCTCCATAGCTTTTATATCCTGACAGAACCTTCCACCTTGTTCATCACCGATGTTACAGATTTTCAATAAACTGATCGAAACGATTGTTGAAAAATTAAGGTTTATACTCACGCTGCAACTCAAATGATCAAGGTACTTAAGCTAAGTTTCAACAACCATTAAGGAATTCTATGCTCTTTGTTCTATATCATTCATGAAGCTTATGAAATGTTGACGCTTTCGTCAGTTTTATGATTTATAGCCAGTCAAGCACACCAGTTTTTATTTTTTTCTTGTGTTATAGTTGTCTTCTATGCTCAGAGCTCTAACATACTTTATTAGGCCCAGTTTGATATGGGGAAGAGGGAAGATTTAGGCATATTCTAGCTAACCAATTCTTTGCAGGGACAAGAAACATGTATATTTCGTGTATCTTCCTTGTTGACCAGATAAGTTCCACATAGATGATGCAGTAAGTTATGGTTGTCATATTTGAGCAACTCGTGAACTTATTTGATGTGTCCATGGGGAGTTCAATCATATGAATTTATGAGTAAAACACAGTTTAGGCTCCTTTTAGAACTACTTAATAATATGACTCATTTAATGTTATACCCTTTGCAATTAACAAAACTGATACATTATGACAATAAATTGAATTACTGTCAACTATACACTATAGTAAAATATTTTTTCTTGTTACGATAAAACGTTACTATTGTACCACACTAGACTAAATGATTTCCATTCAATCTAAAATTGGCAGGTCTGATGCCTCTTTTAAAATACTTCATCTCTTAAGTTATTAAATTCATCCTGATTAAAGCAGTGAGACCTGGTGGGTTAACTACATTCATCAAAATTCACATCAAAATATTGTTCGATAATCCCCTGTTAAAACATATTCTTCTCTTAACGTCAATGGATTACGTTAGCCACTTTGTGTAGTTAGTACCAGATTGTCAGCCTAGATGAAGAGGAAGAAGAAGAATATATTTATACTTGTTTGTATTAATTTCAAGAATTCCAAAATATATACTCTAAGCACATAACTGTCAGCTCTCACTCTTCAAACCATCATAAATGTCACCAAAACCAAAACATTACCTTTAGAAGTATTTCCTTCACAAGGTCCGAGCGTGCGGCGATGCTGCGTTATGCCACAAGACCATTGATTAGGCCTTCATAAAATTTTCATTCCAACTTTCAGTCAAGTTCACGGATTGACCTTAATTCGTGACTTCTGCACTCTGCGAAGGCTTTTCGCCGCGCTGTGTGAATGAACGCGCCGAATAAGGCGCTAATCGCGGATTCCTCGATTTCCCTTAATTTCGCGGCCTTGTTCCTCGGCCGCAACGACGAAGCGGAAAGTCGAAGAAAACGCGGCGGTAGCACAAAAATAGACTACAGCGATTAAGTCGACCGACCCGCGAAATGAAAACAAAGGCAGTGTTTTGAACGCTTCCTCCATTCACTTACGTCGCGGTTCTTGTACGAAACCTGATCGAACTGTTCTTTTGGTTTTGCAGCCGACTCGCGGGTTCGATGACTGGCCACAGGCAGTTTATCAAAATTGCGGGTTCTTAAATTTAATCGCGTAATTATGGGCACTGCTTGTTGCTGTTTGTTGTGTCTGGGTAAAGCTGACGAAAGATGCTCCCGTGTAAAACGAATCTCACGGCTAAACCATTGCGTAACTTTTTTTCTGTGTTGGCTACTAAAAAGCCACCAACTTCGGCTAAGTAATCTCTCACTAATTTGCCTAATATTAACACCGATGTTGTAGACCATATGCTTGTTCGTTTAGTAAGCTCATAGATTGATACCGTATTCACAGTTAATTTTTTCTTGACATCAGTCACTCTCATTCTTCATTTAATTCTGTTGTACCTTACCATTGTATTCGTGGTAAATCTGTTTCTTCTTTTGTATGGTAGCCACTGGCAATATGTCTTTTGTAATCTTTCTCCCTCCGTGCTCTTCATGTGTTTCAGGATAACTGAATTTTCTTTCTTTTGTTCGACAAAGTATCCTCTCTGTAACCTTTTTCTAATAGTACCTTTTCTAATATGATCTAGGAGAGTAATACCACAGCATCCTCCTAAATGATTATATTCGATTACATTTATTATTATTTTAAAGTTTCTGCTTACTCTTCAAACTTCAGAGCCCTGATATGTTTTCGATTAACGACTTAAACAGTCATATTTTTGTTGGATTTCATATGTGTTTTACTCCATAGTACTGATCTTGTTATCATTCATTCTCTACTTATTTTCAGTAGACCATCTTGTCATTATTTCCGTCTTCAGCCAATAGTACTACTCTTAAATAGTGAGAAACTAAAAGTGAATGGAACAGAGAATGCGACAAACCACCAGCTGTCTGTCGTGAAATATGGGTTGGTTTTAATTTTAATGCGTAGGTGTATCTATCTACAAGTCAATTCAGGAGGGGCGTAGAAAGTACGACTAAATAGTTTGGCGGGCGCCACTAAGTCATATATTTTCGCTAAAATTTGTGGGTGGCGTCCCCTCATCCAGAAAAACATAACCAACTCGTCGAGATGGAGTTGAAGTTTAGATTACTAAATTAACTCGACTTTTCTTCAGCTATTTGGTGCTTACTGCGCTCATAAATATACAGTGAACAGCCGAACATATCCTGTTATAAATCTATTATTACAGGGAAAAAACTGTAACGGTTACATCACGTCAAATGCGCTTATCCTTCCCTTAAGCGGCAAAGCTCCAAACCTGTGTAC
>OW679196.1:154831784-155011888 GCA_940337035.1 Agriotes lineatus | reverse complement strand
CCTGTGTACAAACACGTAGATACACACAGAAATACAGTATTAGTTTCAATTCTAAGTTCAGAGTAATTTAAATATTATTACTATGATGAGAAGGTACTTAATAGCCCGGAAGTAAATTATAACGTAATGCAGTTGTGCAAAAATAGTGACCTGAAGGCATAGCAATGCAGCAGCTTGAAATTGCGAAGTTTGAAGAACTCCTAAAGGTTTATTTGGGGCTATTACATGGCCCCCAAAGAAGGTAATTCGGCAAGAATCGAGGGTATTCCTCAAGTCAACGTATTCAAATTTAGAGCGATTTGAGAAAACTCCGACCACAGTCAATTGTTGGTACTTAATTAACAACAATGGAACCCCCAATGGGATTTAGCTGCGTAGAGGTTGTAAAGATCTGGCGGTACACCTACGAGTCTTCATAGCATAATATCACTCTGCATGCTAGTACATCGTGTAAAAACATACCAATTCGGGACTGACCACAAACACACATCCAATCTATTGGCGCGTTCCCTGTCTTATTTTGTTTCAGACAAAACCACAATAATGACAGTCTCATCCAACGAGCTAACCAGTCCCGATTCGGCACCAGCGGTCCGCAAGCTACGCGCCTATGAACGCTTGGTTCCTAAACAACCTTACCGCCCTATGTGATATTCGGGACTAAAGTGTGAAGAAGTACTCCGATATTGCGATTAACTAAGCTGGCATGCCTTGCAGCTGAACAATATTGGAAAAATGCTCTTCTAATGAAATTCCAGGAATCTGTTGGTTCATCAATCCCAAGGCAACACCACTTCGAAATTTCAAAGCGATAGTTTGTGTATTATACTGGAATGATTCTCAAAATAGCCTATGCCCCTAGTTTCTTTATCTTTGTCGATACTGTAACGATACAGACTTGTGATGCCGTAAATGCGCACGCCGATGTCTTCTGATGGCCTCTAGTAATCTATAACCCTCTACGTTGTGTACATCACTTCGTTTTAATTACACAGGTTTTATGAATTAGTTAAACAGGTTCTCGTAACCTTTGGCCCATTTAGGGCCCTTATAACCCTCGTAACTGCAAGTTCTTTATTTAAGTAGGCTCACACACACACTTTGATGAAATAAAACGCAAAAACGCTTTATACATTTATTAAACCAACAAACGCTATACTTTAGTATTTAAAACTAATTGTACAAAACCAAATTGTTCCCTTTGCCTTTCCCAAATTGGGCATAGTCTAATGAGTAATCGGCTACCCTTCAGTTGTTAATGTAGTAATAGTAATAATTGCGACTTAGTCAGTGCAAGGAAGGACTTGATGGTTGGAGAGAAAATTATTGGTGAAAGTAATTTCGTAGGTGAGCCCTCAATCTGCAGTTGCGATGAGATTGCCCGTTGATCGAAAGTAGCGAAACGTACGCAATTAAAGGTAATAGTAATTACGGGTGTCAGCCCTCAATCTGCTGTAGCGATGAAATCGCCCGCCGACCGAATGTAGCGATAACCGCGTAATTAGGAAAAGGAAAACTACGGCTGTCAGCCCTCAATCTGCCGTAGCGATGAGATCGCCCGCTGATCAAAAGTAGCGACAAACACGCAATTAATAAGGAAAACTACGGCTGTTAGCCCTTAATCTGCTGTAGCGATGAGATCGCCCGCTGATCGAAGTAGCGACAAACACGTAATTAAGAGTAAAGTAAGGTGCCCAAACTGTTGTGCTCTGACTCTGTCGAGTTAATGATTACCTACCAATGTCCCTTTACCTTTGCTAGCTTAAATATCAGCCAGTAGAGGCTATCCCTTCTCGGAAATACCCATGGTGTTTCCACCATACAACCAATCACAGCGTTTCCGCTGGGTAATTATCCAATCCCAATGTTTCCATTATGACGCACTACTTCTACAGCAGTTTAAATCTTATTATTATATTTTCGGTGCTCCCGATCTGGATGGCTAGATTTGGCTTTCGCCTGCGTGACGAATTCCCAAATTAGGCTATGCCCAATTATCTCCAGCTCCCTGTAAGAAAAGTGTGAATTATGTGGCCGCATAATTCACTATTAAGCTGAAAGCAAAAAACTATACGGTCCAGAGCTCTGTGCGTAACATAATATGTCCGCAGTCGCAGCTGCAAGTCGACACTTAGTCTAGCAATTGATATGCCTGCACGTGCAACAATTCCTTACATTGGGTAAACATTTCTACATATAGAAATCACCACATTCAAAAGAAAAACTTAAACATATAATATTAATTGTTCATGTTTGTGTCCATTGTCATAACCTGTAAATCGCGTCCTTCCACAATACCATCTATCACACTCATAATAAAGTTGTTTCATACTTTGAGTGCAGACAGAGCAGAAATATTGATTTTCTTTCGATTTCTTTGTATGTTTTACTGATATACCTCCTCCCTATTTGTATTTCTGTCATTTCTTGAGAAATACCTTCCACTGCAGTCCAACTTCTTTTCACTGTTTAGTTTTTCTATCAATGTAAGTAAACGAAATATAGTTATTCAAAAAGTCATTCCTGTACTTTTCCCATTCATTTTCAATTAATACCACTACAGCTCTTTCAGCAAGTCAAAACAACTTAAATTTCTCTCCACTACAATATTTGTACCTTGAAATACTTCCAAATTTTGAAAATACCCTTTTTGATCGCACAAAAATCAAATCTTGCTGCAAGAAACCTCTTTCCTTAAAGATTTTCACAGATGTGTTCGCCGACATTACATCTGTCATGTCTGGCAATGCTAGATTTATTGCTAATACGAATATTGCTTAGAGTTGCATCAAATTTGTCTCTATTCATGGCACAAACTACAGTAGTCACCCTTAAATCTGGAGTAGAAGATATATTTCTCCAAATGGACAATTTGTAGTAGCCCATCAACGTACTGATGCCAATAAACATAGCATACAGATTGCTTTGATTTAAAATAGTTTATAGAATGAGATCAAATAGTTCTATGAAAACTGCAGTTGTTGCTTTGATCCCTACAAATTTATCTTGGATAGCAATTCAGTCCCAGCGTACGTTTGCACCATTTTCTGTTAATGATGTCGAGCAATTTTGTATTCCTAAGGACTTTCCCTTTTTAACGCTTTTTACCTTGACAAGTTGGTTTCTTTGTGTTGATGTTTCAATTTCTTCTGCGTTACTATTTCGTACCAATTTTCTTTATCCTGCGGAACTCGTGCTAGACGGAATTTGTCTTCAACTTTTTTAGTACGTAGGAGAAACATTTCCTACTTCGTAGTTTATTGAACAATACCTCAAAATTGATGTTTCCATCATCCCTACGCATATCTTCGAAAATAGTGTTTTCGCTATTTATCAATTATTTTCAAAACTTTTCGATACTTGCAAGTATTTCTTTTATGTTTAAGCTCTCTGAAATAATTCTGCCATTCTGGCAACAATTACACTTTAGACGTATGCAAGAAGGTTCATCGAACACTCTTAAAACTAATACTTCAGCTTTTAAAGAAGTTTAATAAACAAATATTGAATTTTACCATCGCAAGACCGCTTGCATACACTGAATCTAGATTTAGGTATTCGAAATGCGCAATGTAGCATACTTCAGATGGTTGTAGTAAAAGGTGTTAATTTTAATCTTCATTACGTTACGTCTGGTGTGCCTCAAGGCTCCCATCTCGGACCAACTTTGTTTCTAATATTTATTAATGAGTTATCATCTATACTTCATGTGGTCATTTATTCTTTGCAGATGATCTTAAAATATATCAAGTCATAAAAACCCAAAACCACACAAATAAATTACAAGTAGATTTTGACACATTGTCGACTTGGAGTCTTCTTAATTGCTTGCCACTGAATATAAATAAATGCTATTCTATTAGATTTACAAGAAATTTAGATTGTTTAAAATATATGACTACACGATAGCACAAGAAAGTATCTATGAAGTAAATTTTATGAAAGATCTTGGTGTTACTTTTGATTCTAAATTAACTTTTATCAAATATGTTGAAAACATTACAAATAAAGTAAATTCTATGCTAGGATTTATTTTAATAATTACAAGTTCTTTCAAAAATATTAATACATATAAACTGTTGTATTCTGCTTACGTTAGAACAAATCTTGAATATGCAAACGTAACCTGGAACTCGTGTTATGCAATTCATTGCAATAGAATAGAAAAAATCCAAAGAAAATTTGTAAGAATTACTTGTAAGCGACTCAATATTGACTTACCTAACTATGTCTGTAGATTGGCGACTGTCGGCTTAGTGACTTTGGAAAATCGTAGAAAGTGTAGTGATGTTACTGTTCTTTATAAGATTCTAATTAATATGTTCAACTGTCCGGATTTAATTTAATGTATCATTTTTAATGTGTCTCAGTTCAATACCAGACATTTTCAACTGTTCAAACCGGAATTTTCTAGTACCAATGTTATTTTCAACTCACCGTTTTGGAGAATTATGCGATCCTATAATCAGTATGCTGGGTGTATGGATATTTTCTGCATGTCTTTTCCAAAATTAAAAAAGCTGCTAATGCAAAATCTTTAAATTTGATTTGTTTTTTTTTTTCATTATTTATAGTTTTTTATTCTCATATTATTGTACTACTAGTACCACAATACTGCCGTGCTTGGCTGGAGAGTAGCATTTCCATTGGTGCACATTGGAGATGCTGCTCTTTGGCTAAATACGGCAGAACACTGCTAATAATATCTTTGTAATTAGTGTCAACCTGTAATTGGGTTTTTACCTGTTGGTTGACCATGTAATATTCTCCTAAATAAATAAAGTGTAACATACCTGTTTAATTGGACCTTCATAGTTAAAGGCGAGACAGTTCCAAAATGTAGCTTTCACATGTTAGTGAAGTTAAAACATTACTAGTACTGCAAAGTACCATTAGTCAACAAAGGATTACACTTTTTAGAATTAGAAAGGTGTAATCATTCTATTTATTGATTGTTGCCGCCTATTCATGTGCACTTATTTTCACCAAAATCATAATATGCTAAATATCATATTTTTAAATGCTGATATGCTTAAATGAGATATAATAGTGATGCCAAATTTTTGGCAAAATAATATTCAAACCATCATTAGTGCACGGGCGAAATACCCAAACAAACAGCATGAATCTAGGCACATCTGAGTGCCGATGGTTTGTTACAAAATCTTAAATGCATTACATTACAAAAGGGCGCCGGGGTCTAAATAAGTCTGAAGTAACTAAAACATACATGTCAATGAGTCAACGATATAATAACCAATACAACGGCTTTGATAAATTTAAAACGTTATAAAGCAGGCTACACCCAAGAGTAAAAATATTATATCTAATTTAAATATCACAGAATTTCTAGCAAAAAACTGCCAGTAGAATCATTAACACATATAACAGTACAACTTCGAGTGGCATCTGAAGGGTACTAATCGAAGGTGTTGGCACTTGGCCCACGGCTCAAAGCAAAACGTGACGTACGACAGCAAAACTACAAGTTAAAATTCATAAAGGCAAAACAAATCCCCAAAATGATTTGACGAGAAAGAGTAGCACATTACACAAATAATAAATCTTGCTACGTTTACAGCCCGAAAGTGTCCCTCCACCAAGCCGTTTTGGGTTTTTGGAGCAATAGCTTGCAGCAATGCGACCGCAGTAAATCGCTGCAAGTATAACTATAAAAGCATAGAGGGGGGTCCATGGTTTAGGATTACCATCCAGCACAACCCGCAGCATAAGAGAGAAAAAGGAACCGGAACTATACTACTGGCCATAATACAGATAATGATAACGTAATACGGGGACAAAGCAGCTGGAAATACCATGAAAGTTAAAACAATATGGCGAAAATCAAAGAGCAATCTAAAGGGAAGGAAGGACGAATTTGAGCTGATAAGAGACGTATAGTTGCACTATTAGGTAACAGAAACAAATGGCTGGAAATCTCACAAACAACGACCGGCGGAATGTAAGAGCTCCTGCCACGTCGGCGTCGGTGAGGTCAAATCACGGCGCGGAAAATTCAAATAATACGCAAAATAGCTAAAGCTCGTAACAGCTTCGGAGTATTTATTTTCACAATTACTAGAAATTTTGTTATGTGTACAAACTCGTGAAGAAGCAGAACAGGTTCTGAAATTAAAACAATTTTGATAATTTGAGTTCTAGTTTTTACTCACTTTAAGACCCATGTTTACCAACAATTTGTAAACACAAAATTGTATTAATTTGTGTGCCTGTACTTGCACAACCACTCACGCAACCGTAGAAAGCTGATTTCTTTCACGAGATTAAAATTTGCTGTTTCTACACTTCATTCACACTCCTGATAATAATTTCTGAATCGAAGCTATACAGTTTTTTAGGATTACATTAATTAATAATTCAATTGTTAAGGTTACGGCTACAGTGGGGGTTATTCGAAAACGCGCGAATGTTATTTTTACGTTTACACAAAAATAGCCCATTGTGTTTATTTATAACTATTCCTACAACGTCATCTATTGTGCTGTACTTTCCCTATTCTAATAGACAATTCTGTCAATCCTCACTTCAATATAGTGCAATTGAATAGCGCCAATTCATTTTATGTCCGCCATAACAGCGATTTCATACTTCAATTGTGAGCAGGTTTTCTCTTAACTCCATTAACTCCATTCAAGTCTGCGAAATGTCACTTAAGGAAGCTTTCGTTTGCTCACATCGCAGTTATATTTCAACAAAAGTAGCGTGCTTTTACAAGTATCTTTGTTGCAATACACGTTTTACTACCTTCCTTATACGATCAGTTGATCATTAATAATACTTTGTTGAAATATTATTTTAGGTTTTTGCATTCGCTTTAAGCTCTTTGTAATTATCGTCGATTTATCAGAATTGTAAAATAGATGGAAAAGTAAAGTTGCTGGAATCAGTAGCCAAGGCTCAGAAAGTAGATAATTGGTTCAGCTCTAGATAATTTTGATGTAAAATGCCCTAACAATATTAAATATTTCTGAATACGCGGTAGTATTCTTTCATCCATCTGTCGAAATTTGTGAAAAACCTTATTCGTGCACTATTTGAAAATATAAAGCAGTTTACATACAAGGGAGGAACCTTATCTTTTACAATTTCTCAATATAAAGCAGCACTTAAAACTAGTTTAGTTTATATATCTAGACCAACATTAAAGAGAAACATCTTCGTGTTCTATTTGACAGTGTAACGCAGGAAGTAATGATATTTATCATAATATGAAGATGCATACTGGAAAAAAACCTTATTCTCTCAATTTGTGAGAATAAGATACAAAATCAGCACCTAAAACTAGCTTTTATGATATAACGACGCATGGTGGACTCTGTTAATGTTCAATTTGAAGTTCGAAGTAGCACTTAAAACTAGTTTCTCGTGTAAAGGACGCATACCATACTGGAGAAAAACCTTATCAATTTCTGTTTGTTGGTAATTAACGGAACATATACAAATAGTGTAATTTACCGTATGAAAACACATATACAAAAGAAACTTTACTGATGTTCAATATGTGAACATATAGCAGCACTTAAAGCTAGTTTAGTTTGTCATATGAGAATTCACGCTGGAGAAAAACCTAGTTTGCGTTCAATTTATGAGTAGAAAGCAGCACTTAAAACTGGTTTAGTTATCATATGGAGACACATTCTGCGACAAATTTTATTTCTGTTATATTCAGTGTAACGCTGCACATAAAAGTAATCCACTTCATTATAATATGAAGAGGGGCATTGGAGAAAAACCTTGTTCATGTTGAATTTGCGAGACCAAAGCAGCACTTGAAACTAACATAAGTTAGTTAGTTAAGTTATGTGTCTTCTATATATGAGTACAAAGCAGCGCAAGGTTACCATAAAGGGCATAATTAGATGTTTCAATACCCAATTTTCCAATCCATTACAACTGTTAATTGCATAAAGGCCAGGAAAAGCCGATTGCATTATAACTTGCTGACATGCTGACCATAAGAAATTAATCTTTGATTAAATAATCCCCTGCTTCGTGTTTTTTTAGACACCCAACACTTTTGTTTACATTGAACAAAAGCAAGCATCGTAGAGGAAGTCGCCAAAAGCGACAGTTGTCGCCAAGACCTCGCTAAGTTTGGCACATCTGGCAACAGAGGCCCGAGGTCTTCCTGGTTGTTCATCAAACGCAAGCTTCGCGGCGAGATGACTCGCAGATTGCCGGAAGTCCTGCTTTGAGCCGGGCTGGGTTGCAGTATTGTTTTGAACTTTACCTCTAACTGTTTCTCAATTACATTTTGTAATTAACGTGCGGCCTACGTGCGCCGCGGAAAATTGCTACGGGTATTAGCGGTATTAAATTAGCAGCAATCATGTAGCGACATTATTTATTTAGCGCGTTGTGGCTTTATTTATGAGCTCTTTGCAGCCATGTTTGATTAACGCCCTGCTGGCCGAGTTACTCCAGCGTTATCTGGCCAGTAGTGAAATTAGGAATTTTACTGGACTGAAATGAACTCGTTGCGGTGTGCAGTCGCTAAGCTGTAAACCGCAACTGAGTTTGCGTACTTCATAGAAGCAGTTACTTAATTAACCGGTTGAGAATGTAATTATATTTGATCAAAGCTGAAGTAAAAGAATATGGAGAAGATTTTAATAAGACATCTGCTAAGTGAAGAAAGCTTCGTCAGCAGAATAATAGAAGGAAACAGACATCTGAGGGGCGACCAAAACTTCAATACACACGCCACGTTATGGAAGATGTAGAATGTCGAAACAAAAGTTATGACAAACACCGGTGAAGAATTTACCTTAAAAATGGCGTATGAGGTAGGTAATACAAGTCGTAGAAGAATACATATACCTGGGAATAGATTCAGCCAGGAAAAGAACCAAAGAACAGAGGTAACTAGGAGGCTAAGGCAGATTTCGGTAGGCCAACTACACATGGGAAGCCGAGTATTCGATTAGTGTGTACATCCAAGACTGAGATATGGGGTGCAAGTATGGATTTGTACCAAAAACAATATAACAAACTAAGGGCAAAAAACATATAATTATATGCTCTTTGCTAAAAGCATAGTGATCAATTGAAGGCGCTGTGCTTCGTTTATCATAAAATACAAAAAAAGGAGACGAATATATTAGACAACAAACCTAGGTAAATGGTGTGTGATGATAAAAATGTAATTACACAGTTAATCCAGCTTAAATAGAGACAGGAAGGCCACAATGCCAGAAGCACAAATAACCAGTAGAATAGACGTAAGTCATTCAATAATGGAGGCACTGGACAAGGAAACGAGAGAGAGAGAAAGACTGCAACCGCTTTGGAGCGATAATATTAAGAAAGTTGCTAGAAACAACTTGACCAAGAAGCAGAGCCGAGCCGTGCCTGGGGTGCAAAGCGTGCACAGCACCCGGGCGGCAAACTATTTGGGGCGGCAAAATGAAAAATGAAAGAAATTTAAGATAGGTATGCTTGTGCCTTGCGGCATTAGAAAATGCAACATTTTTTATCAAGTTATAGTCTTGTGTCTGGCTTTTTTTCGTATAAAGGTAACTTGATACAGAGAAACGGTTGCATTTTTAAGGCGGCAAGCATACAATAATAATTTATTACTTATAATTTATTTTTATTATAAACACGTCGCGTCGGTGCCGTTTGCTATTGTACACGGTGATTATACCGACACACGAGTTATCGCTCTGTCGCTATGGTGCAGCGTCATGAAACACGAAACTATATAGATCAGCGAAATCAGCTAGACTAAGCGGCCCTCTTTAGACACAAAAATAATAAATTGTGTATTTGTGCTTTGTTGCAACATGCTTCATGCTCATGCATGCCGCCGGCATATACGATAACAAACTTAAAAAGGGCAATTGGGGGTTAGTTTAGTTTGCGATTGAATGCTAGTAAGATTGTACTGAACTAAGCAGAAATAAAAAGGCTAAACGTTTCAAGCAAGAGCTAAATAATATAGTGCTTTTTAAAGTTGAAAGTTTTAAAACGTAAGTATTTTTCATTATTTTAAACATTTGAACTTTTCTGCTAATTTTTCTGTTTCGCTATCCTTAGAATTTATTTGTGCTTAATTCAGATGGCCGATGGCAGAAAGAGACTTTCCGGCTTTCAGTATCGAAAAAGAAAGTCCGAAAAAGACGAAATTAAAAAAGGACTGGCTGGCTCCTTAAAAAAATTTTTTGTTTCCACGGCGGCTGCAGCCGAACAACCATCAACAAGCCTGCAAGTGGAGGAACAGCTTGATTCGAACAAGGACACGCATATGGAAAATCCAGAAATAGGGCAAGAAAATAATAAATCCGAGGCGGATGCACAGGAAACACCGGATTCACCACCACCAACCGAGGTTGCTGCTGAGGACGCTGGGATGGAAATATTGAAAGATCCTGCTCTTTGGCCGCAAGTTTTAACAGATAACATTAAAATGTCTATTCTTGAATTGGGGCCATTACAATTGAAAAATATTGCATTTCCATTAGACGATTCAAACAGATCTTTTTCAACTACTTATTATGACAAAAAATTAAGCAATAATGAAAAAGTTCCTAGAACATGGTTAGTTTATTCTAAGTCAAATAATTCTGTATTTTGTTTTTGTTGCAAATTATTTAAAGTTACTGATAATGTTTTTAACGATGATAAAGGTTATACTGACTGGCGACACTTATCTCAAAATTTAGACAGGCACGAAAAAAGTAAGGGGCATTTTGAGAGTGTTAAGAAATGGGTCGAGCTAAAAAAATCGATTGAAAAAGGGACAACTGTTGACTCAGTCAACCAAAATTTAATTAAGTTGGAAAAAAAACGATGGACGTCAATTATTGAAAGAATCATTTGTGTCATACAGTATTTAGCTGGACAAAATGCAGCTTTTAGAGGAAGTAATCAAAAACTTTTCGAAAAAGGCAAGGGTAATTTTTTGAAGCTAATTGAATCAATTGCAAAATTCGATAATATAATGGCGGAACATATTGGCAGAATTCAAAAAGATACCAATAATATGCCACATTATTTAGGTGATAAAATCCAAAATGAATTAATTTGTCTAATAGGTGAAAAAGTCAAGCAAAATATAATCGAAACTTTAAAATTGTGTAAATATTATTCAATTATATTAGATTGTACACCTGATGTGAGTCACGAAGAACAAATAACTGTAGTTGTCAGGTTCGTTTTCATTAATGATATTTCAAAGGGTATAGAAATTAGAGAGCATTTTTTAGGGTTCTGCCCAGTTACAGATACAACTGGTGAAGGACTAACGGCCTTTTTATTGAATTATTTAAAAGAATTAAATATTGATATTAAGGATATGCGAGGGCAGGGATATGACAACGGTGCCAACATGAAAGGCAAACATAATGGGCTGCAAAAAAGAATCCTTGATATAAATCCTAGAGCCTTTTTTGTCCCTTGTGCAGCTCATAGTCTTAATTTAGTTGTCAATGATGCTGCGAAAAGTTCGCTTGAAGTAACAAATTTCTTTGATATTATTCAAGAAATATATGTTTTTTTTTTCAGCCTCCACCTACCGTTGGCATATTCTCATGAAAGAACTTCCTACCATAACTGTAAAACCTTTATCTGATACACGGTGGGAGAGTAGAATCGATGCCATTAAAACCCTTAGATTTAATTTAGAAAAAATTTATGATGCTCTCTTTTCCCTTTATAATGATACATCAAGAGACAATGACACAAAAAACCTTGCAAAGTCACTAATTAATAAAATAAAATCATATAAATTTGTGTGTTCTCTAGTAATTTGGTACAATATTTTATCAAAAATAAACACTGTAAGCAAAATCATGCAAAAATCTAATATTATTTTACCAGAAACTGTAAAAATGTTGACAGAAATTCAAATTTTTTTCATTGAAATACGATCTGAAGGTAGTTTTACAGCTATGCTTAATGAGGCAAAAAAAAATGCTAAAGATATAGACTGCGAAAATGTTTTTCCAGCTGTAGGCTTGGTTAGACCGAGAAAAGCAAAGGTTTTTTTTGATTATGAACATAGAGATGAATCAATCGAATCACCAGAGTTGAATTTCAAAGTCAATTTTTATTTTTATATTCTTGAGATAGTAATATCAAAATTAAATGACAGATTTGAACAGTTAAACGAGTGCAACTCCTATTTTGGCTTTTTAAATAATTTAGGCTCTTTATCTATAGATAAAGAAGAATTAATGAAATGTTGTATGGATTTACAAATTAAATTAACCGATTCATCTACAAAACAAATGGATGTTAATGCAATTGATTTGTGCAATGAAATTGAAATATTGTCCATTTATAATAAAAGCAATACGACTTCGGCCAAGGAAACTTTAGAATACCTTGTGGCTAATGATTTAATTAGCACTTTCCCGAATTTATCTGTAGCCCTACGAATTTTTTTAACGATGCCTGTCACTGTGGCTCATGGTGAGAGATCGTTTTCAAAATTAAAAATAATTAAAAACTATTTGAGATCTACTATGAGCCAGAACAGACTTACAAATTTGGCTGTAATAAGCATCGAGGAAGAGATCTGCCAGGCGTTAGATATGACGGATTTAATACGAGAATTTGCAATTAAAAAAGCAAGAAAAGTCGCTTTTGATATTTAAATTTAGAATTTATGTAGTTTTTAGTTCATGTTTATAACTTCTAAGTTACTAATAATAAATAATTTAAGCAATACTTTGTTTTATAACTATTAAAGCATTATGTTAGTTGTTTTAAATATTTAATTTTTTAATTTATACAAATAATAAAGTTTATAATAACCTTTATATTTTTTAATTTTTTAAAACAAGTTACAGTTATCAAGGCAACGCAGAATTTTAAAATTAACACTATTTACGTCTAAGGAGCTATACGCTATAGGGGCGGCAAACTATATCTTGCACCCGGGCGGCAGATACCCTTGGCTCGGCCCTGCCAAGAAGACAATGAATCGAAATGAGCGAAAAAATATGTAAGAGGCCTATGTCTAATACTGGAATGAAAGAAGCTAAAGAAGAAGAATGTCGACATTATACAGAATTAAATGGAATCGGTGGCCAACAAAAACGAAGAAGAACTGCAACAAACTAGCCACGAGGCTGAAGACCCGAAGGAAAGAAGGTCGCAAATGAATTAGCCCTCATAATATCGATGTTTGTTGTTACATTATTAGTTCTGAGCACAATGTTATTAAATCTCTTTTTTGTAAATTTTCAACATGGACTATATTGCTTGAATTTTCTGGCTGAGACGTTGGTGAAAGATCCACAGGAAAGGAAGCAAACGAAGGAAGCCCATTTCCGAGTTTAAGAAATGATCGCCTTGGATAGCCTTTTGTAGACTCCAGTCTGAATCTGCCACCTTCTAGTTTGATGCTTAGCTGTATACGCCCAAATACTTTAATCAATTGTCAATAACTAATCAGAACTCAGTTGTTGTAGAAGAGTAAACACACGTTAAATTAATTATATTTATTTACTCCAATATTTATACAAGTAAACACGTTAAATGTAACAATAACAAGGCAACCGTTGGTGTTAAGGCTCTTAACCATATTTTGTAACTGTGGGCCGCAGCCCGCTAGCATCCCTCTCTTAATGCTAAACACATGTCAAGTTATTTTCTAGATCCGGTGCATCTCTGCCAATTCTATTATTTGATTATATTCGATCAACATGTGAGACTTTTTTCTTCGTGGGATGAATTATCACAACTGGGATACAATTGCAGAATCAGTAGTAACACATTTTGTGGAATAAAGTTTTTTTCTAGTTTTTTCTTTCCCTCTCCTTTTTGTCTTCGTGTTTGAGTCCATATTTTAGGTAGTCGTCCAGTTAGTCTTTTTCCTAATAGTTGCTCATCGATAATTTTTTGTAAATAAATGCTGACAACCACGTTCAATCGACTTACACGAACTTTTCATTCTCTTCCTTATGTCGTTTTGTAATACATTAATTATATTTCTTTGACCCATCTATTAGTTTGCCTTATTTTCAACATTTATATAGTTATACTAATTGGGTTGTTCACTTAGTTCATATCTAGAATGCTGGAAATGTCAGCTCGCAAATGTTGTTTTTATGTTATCTTTCTATTAGTAATATTATAAACGTAATTAGCGAAGTCAACATGGAGGACAGCACCAAAATTGTAACAGGTATTAGACAAGGAGGCTCAATAAATCCTCTGTTATTCAACCCTATAATAGATATAATATTTGCAAATCTAAGGGGATGAAGGTATACCGTATGGGTGGCTCAGTAACTGAAATAGTAGTAGCACAGGCTAAAATAAAAGGGGACTACGGGGATAAATTCCTATTATCTTAGAGCGCCACCATGGTGTTTCGAATGTCAATAATAGAGTGGAGGCTAAACCATGGGAAAACTTCTCGCGGTGCGATGCTCAGCTCTAATATTTGGAGTTAAGTGTTTTCATGATCTCTAAAATACTTTACTTGACTTCAAAATATGCGGAACTGCACTGCAGTTTTTAAAATGCAACCATGCAGTATATTTAAAGACTATTAAGATAACATCCATTACATTTAAGCAGGGCCAGCTTTGCAGCTGTGGCCGCTATAAAGAGTCTCAAAACATGGTTTAAACAATGTATCTGCTTGTTGTGACAGGTAAAAATTTTAAATGTTCAACCGACAAAAAATGCTACAAGAGGAAAACAATATTAATACACTGGTGCAGAGCGCTTAAGGTTTTACTGCACTACAAACGGAGATATGCGTCAAAACTTAGTTTGCAACATACGACTTACTTGTTCAAACACATACAAAAGTGTCGGTAAAACACACATGCCATATTAGGTAATAAACATATAGTCAACTTAGCTGAAATGCAGTTCAATCGATGGATAGACGGTAAAATCAAGGGAAGTTACAGACTAGATCATTGGCGATTGATTTGCAAATTGGGCTCCTTGCACGAATATAGAACAAGACTGGGCAACTCCAAGTATGTTGACGGGCGAAATTTGTGTGGTTCTATATGCGATGTAACGGAAGATCTCTCATAACAGCGTTGACGAAACGATAACGAACAGCAGCGGTTCAAAGATTTACTATGAACAATTAGCGTGAATCCACACGCGATAGACAAGAGATATTTTCAGCACGGCGTCTGCGTCAAGTATTACTTGACTTTTTTGCTTGTATTCAAACGTATATCATGAAATTTCGCGAAACTCAAAACTAGACAAGATTCGGAATTTTAGATTGGTAGCTGGGACTTTGAGGAAGCTGGACATATTCGACAATAGGAGGCTCTATACACCACATACAACCTCTTGGCTCAACCATAAATAGCCGTCAGCTTCTACACTGGATTGAGGCTTTCCTGAGTTCACGTTCGTTCCACGTTAAAGTTGGAGATTTCCTGTCGTCGCAGTTTGAAGTTACCTCTAGAGTACCTCAAGGCTTGGTCCTTGGACCGATTGTTTTTCTAATTTATATATCAGACTTGCCTTACCTAGTAAAAACTAACACTGCAATGTTCGCTGACGATACAAAAGTTTTTGCCAATCCTCTTAGCCAATATGATCAGCTACAGGAAGATTTACGCCAACTAGAAAAATGGTGCAATATCTGGTGCATTCCTCTCAATCCTGACAAATGCACTGTTATGCCTATTGGCTACAACAATCCCACATTGAACGACACCATTTCAAATACCACTGTACGATCTGTAACTAGCCAAGTGGATTTGGGCGTTACAATAACTAATAATTTAACTTAGTCAAGTCAAACTGTTCAAGTGGTTAGAACAGCAAATTCAGCACTATTTATGCTATCCAAAGCATTCCAAAGGCCCGATCCTTCACTTGGTCTACTACTTTATAAAAGTTACGTAAGACCTATAATCGAGTATGCTAACTCAGTATGGTCCCCGAATTACGATAAGGATCAGAAACTACTAGAAGGAGTTCAACGAAGGGCTACACGGATGATATTCTCATATAAATCGTTCGACTACCATACCAGACTGAGAAAACTACGTTTAACCACATTAAACGAAAGACGATTACGAGGAGATTTGATATTGACTTATCGTATTCTTCACCAATATTTCTCTTGCGATCTATCTCATCTGTATAAACGTAACCGTGACGAACGTTTGAGGGGACACTGGTTCAAGCTATCGAAGGAGAAATTCCGAACAACAGCTCAACATTTTTTATCAAATAGAGTCTTTCCAGCTTGGAACAGATTACCCGACGAGATACTTAATGCTACTTCCATTACATCCTTCAAGGCCGGTTACGATCAAGCTTTAACTAGTGTCGTTGCAGTAAGTGCGGGACTGTAGCAGCTAGTATACGTCTAATTTGTAAACCATGCGAACCAAATTGTGTTGTGCAAAGCAAGTGATTATGGCCTGTTTTCATAAATTACGTTTTTGTGTGATCGTTTACTTTTAATTACTCAACTTAGATACAGAATTTGAGATAACATCAAATGATAACTAATGAACAAAGTAGCAGTTACTCTTATTTTTATTTCAATTTTTTTACGTAGGTATATAAGAAAACTATCATTGTTTGTATTATATCAATCCAATTAATTAGCCAATTATGCTAGAAAAACTTTTTTGTTTATATTTTAATCAAGCAAGTTAAGAAACCTTAAATTGTTCCTAGAAAGAATATTTTTGTTTTTGTGTTAATAAGTGGTGTAGCTTGAACAAGCGTCCACGTTCGATCAGCAGAGTTAAGCAACGCTGTCTCTGGTCGGAACTTGGATGGGAGTTTCACGGCTGTACTTCTCGGCGCCTCGTGGTACGGCTATCACGGAAAAAAGTTGGTCCCGGCGGTCATACAACATCATGACAGTCGTTAGTGGGGTTGGAAGTCCTCATAACTGCACAGCGACGCCTATAATTGGCCTAACGGCTGTTGGCTGAGTGCAAATTAAATAAATAAATATTTTATTCAATTTCACTAGCTTAGTTTCCTAAATATTTTGAAATGTGTTCTGTACTTTACTCAAAATTATATACGTATAGCATTGTGAGCAATATAGGCTTAAGCCTCTGTTCTTTACACCGTTCTGAATAAATAAATAAATAAATAAACTACTAATCTGAAATTTCCGAGTGAAGAAATTTGACGCGACGAATTGCGAGTGCATTTAAAAGCTAGTAACAGCGAGATTTTTCAAACGAACCTAAGAATAGATATAAAGCAAACGGCGTAGTGTGAGCAAGTAAACATGTTCCATGGAGAGAATTTGAACAAAAACTTGCTAAAGCGCGTAAAGAAACTCAAAGGTTAGTCCCCGTCGTAATAAAACAAATGGAAATTAGAAAGCAAATGTACTAAATAAATAAAAAGGTTGCATGGAAAGATACTAGTAGAAAAAGAGAAAATGATGATAATATGGAAAGGATACTTCAAAGAGCATTTAGAAGAAGCACAATGAAAGGTATAAATCCAATACGAATGTACATAAACAAAGCGAATAGACACCGAAAAAATAATAAGGAAAGATTTAGAAAACATCCCAAAAAAATAAAACTAGGAAATGCACTTGGCAATAAAATAGGTAAATGAAATGAAATGGAAAATGATAGATATCTTAATCCAAATAAAGTCAAAAAAAATATCTCCAAAAAACCTTTTTTTCCTATTAATCATCGTCATCAGCATAATCTTTATTTCAATTTGTACCCGCAGTTGCAGGTGTTGGAATATACAAATTTTTACATTTTATACAAATAAACATTAATTCTTAATGCTAATCTAAACTTTAAATTAAATAATTGATCTTAGCGTTTATTTATAACCTTTCATACTTGTATCTGTTTGTGTTTATTCATTCACTGCACTTACATTTAATTCTTTCCTCCAAAATGTCACTGTATATCCATATTATAGAATCTTTTCCACTTCTTTCTATCTTCTGCAATTCTTGCAGCTTCTCCATATTCGGTTTCTTTCCTGCTTAACGCCTCTACTATCTCGTGCTGCCAGGCGACACGTGGTCTGTCCCTTTTTCTTTTTCCATAAGGCTTACACTTTCATACTTTTTTGGGCAGTCGTGTATCTGACATCCTGCAAAGATGTCCGAACCATCGCAGCTGACTTTCCTCAATTCTATCATTTAGAGGCTTCATTTGCAGTCGTCTGCTTATTTCTACATTTCTGATTCTTTCTCTCTTTGAAACTCCCAGTATTCTTCTTAAGTACTTCATCTCGATGGCTTGTAGTCTTGTTTTATTGCACTTTGACAAAACACACGATTCACTGCCATAAATTAGAATAGGTACATACACTGAATTATACACAGGAGATGTCGGGGAAATTTCCGACTCGGAGAAACTTTCTCCCAAGACGATGGGTATGTATGTGCCCCATACATTAGGCTCCAGGCGCGGAACCTATCTTAGTTCGTATTGCTGGAATGCTTGATTTCTGAAAGACGCGAAACTGTACAAATGACAATCAACCAATAATTTATAGCTGCTATTCAGGGAACATATACATGAAATTACATTTCAGCGAGCCCAGCTAATAAACAATGAGTAATTTCTGAAAAGGGTCCGATACATGGTCACAGTGATGTCACGTGATAAGAAATTCGGCAGCTGTTTATACCGCAAATCCCATAAGGGAAAACAGTTCTGATATACTTGCTGCAGAGCTCGGAAAGCGACTATACTTCGCTAACAGAGTACGGGCAGTCTACAGGAGTTCGCCACTCAAGAAACAGGATGTTTTAGTCAGGGGGCTTCGATGCACAAGGCATCGGTGAAAACGGGACGGTATAGGGCATCTGGGATCGATATGAAACTTTGAACAAACCATAGACGAGATCATAAGGAAACTTCTGTGTGAACCTTAAATGCGGAAAGATAACCAAGTCGAGACGTTCTTAATCCACATTCACGGAACCAAATGCACCACACACGACTTCTATGCCCTGCGGCTTCTGAGCAACCTCTCAGAAACAACTAGCCTAGATCACGCCAGAGGGCGCGAGCCCAGCATATGAACGCTTGATCCACGACCAGCCTCCCTGCTTGAGGAAGAGTGCAAGACTGAAGAACTGTGCCTCCGCTCGTTTAAAAAGGTGCGATGGCTAAATGGAACGAAAATATTTCTTTCTACTCCTTTCCTTGCACACTAAATATGATGCGGCATCTAAATTTTCAAATTATGCTAATAGAGGATCCGAATATGTCGCCCGTATAGATAACGACACAACAAAATCAGTTAAGGTGGTTCGGACTAGAAACATGGAGAGAGTTGCTAAATCACAAAGGATAGAATGCAATGGAAATAAATATACCACAGAAACTAAAATCCCAATAACCTTTCATCTTCAAGATGGAATGTTTTAATTTGAAATAAAGACGTAATACACATTTGCAACCATATAGTTCCATCTATATTTAAAAATGGAAAAATGAGACTTCTTGCAGTTTCAGAATGAGTTGTTCATCTACCACAAACCAAAAAAAAAGTGTTCTTCAAAGGTCGTCTAACAGACTGGAGACTAGCTGAAAAATGTTGTAATTGGTTTGTTCGAAAGCTTGTCATGCAGCCGTCCTCTGGACACCTGGATGAAATCATTTCTCGTCGGCAACGCCCTCTCTTGCCGAATTCCTTTGTTCGCCGGTCGCGCCTGAGTGACCCTTGCCCCGACACGGCGCTAGTTCCTTGTGTTGGGTCTCCAGGCATAAATCATCCGCGTGGTAGCAAATAGCCAACCGCATGCCTAAATTAAAAGAGCGGCTCTGAAATTGCGGCCCGAACCTACACAGCGGCTTAATGGATCGCCACGTAGCGAAACAATCTTTCCAATTCCCATTCCGAGCCAGAAGCGTGCGCAATTAACATGTCAGGACCTTTCAACGGCGGCATTAATCGCAAATTGATCCAAATGTGTAATTATCTTGGCGTGACTGATCGCCGGTCGGGGTTTGAGGTCGATTCCTATTAATTAAAACTTTTTCCAGCAGGTTTTTGGTTGGTATTTTTTTGTCCCATTTTAAATTTAATTACTGGAGCCTAAAAGTTAGCGATTTACAATAACTAGATTGTGATGGGTATCCTTTATTTAATAAGAAAAACTCCGCGACGTTTGACTGCTCCAAACATGGAAAATTCTGTAACCCACTAAAATGCCAGTTGAAAGTGCAGGTCCAATTGAGATGACGGTAAGATCTCCAGACCTTCTCAAGGTTGCACTGTTTGCAATATCGATACAATTTACAAGTTTATGGAAACATTCCCATTAATAGACCAGCAAACTTGGAAACTTGAACTTTGAAGCGTTGCCTGCAATGGAGATACCAAACGGACTCACTCCTTCTGTGTTTGCCTTAATTGCGCAATAATGAGCGTGCCGAATGTAAATCCAAGTTCAATAAACGGGTATCCGTCGAAGAGCTTGTTAGCTAATTATGCGAAGGAATGTAGATAGACGCAAAATAGCTGTCGTACTGTTCAAGTGCGTCGACCAGAGCATATGCAAAACCCTGAAATCATTAGCAGCGTTTGATTTAGCTTTGGCTGCACACCGTGTGGGAAGGTGCCGGAGTGATTTACGCCTGCATAAACGCTTCGACTAATAGGATTTGACTCTTTTATGTCGGACAATGGTTGGCGGTCCAAACGGGAAATTTGGCGGAAAATTGCTTGATTCACGCTCATCGCATTTTTCTATTACGATGTGAAACGCGCCTCCATTCTGCTAGTCAGCTAGTAAATTTACAACTAGCAGGAGTAATCAATAGTTGAGTGAACTGACTTCTTCGAAATAATTGAAGAAGGGATCTCAGGAAACTAGCTTATGATGTATGTGCATATAACTTAATAAGTAGCCAATGCCCTTCGCTATTTCTAGAGACTTACTGTACCTACATAATGATAGTGTCTTTCTCGAAGGTCACATTAGTAGCTGTTATGTGGTGCTCCACTAAATCATGTACTGTATCCGGAATCTGATTAGCTAACCATAAAGCTACATCAAAATCACTTTACCTAATGCTATTCGCCCAACGGGGTTTAAATTATATACTACAACATATTCTACTAATATCGCTCATGTATGCAATTTTTCAAGCATTAGAAAGTAAGCTGCCACTGCGGATGAGAAAATGTCAGATTTGCAGTGATCACACCCGCAATTCATCATAGAAAATTGCCGAAATATCAGTCGTTTTGCCTTTGTTTCCAGCAGCTGTACGTATGCTTGTCACGTACCCGCCGATAAGTTCGCTAATTAAAAGCACACCGAATAAATGTCAGAATAATTCCAATTAAATGCTAAACACGCCTGGTTAGCAGCACATTTGCGTGCCCTTGCACTATATGAAATTCAGCGCTCGTTCGCAGGCGCACTAAAAAGCGAAATTTCCGCACGACTAATTTTATAATTGTCGGATACCGCAGTTGCAAGGCTTTTTCCTCGTGTGCAGCAGGGCTTAGGGATGGTGGAAATGGGTAAACGCACTGTAAGAATTCCAGATATTTGAATTTGGGAACAAGTCTTGGAATCGTTTGGTAAATAAAGCTTCGATAGAAGTATCCACAAATTCCTGTGCAACCGGGCTTAAGGTTAAAGAAAATGGGCGAATGCAATGCAAGCATTTGATTTTTTTGGGAGGGCTTTACAATTTTCTGGTCGACAAGAGTGAAAATGATCATATTTCTGTGGAGATATCCAGAAACTTCGGTGGAAACGGGTCATTGAATTTACTACATAGGTTCCGGAAATTTGAGTTTGGAGACAAGCCTTAGAATTATTTGGACGAAAAAATGACTAGAGAAATATCCATAAAACCTTTTAGAATAAACTGTAGCTATGCTATGCTTCCTGTGCAACACGGCTCACTAGAGTTGGTAGAACGGGGTAACCGTACTACATATATTTCAGTAATTTGATGTTGGGGATGAGCCTTAGAAATCTTTGGCAGAAATTATGTCTGTAGGAATATCCACAAAGCCTTTTAGAATAAAATGTAGCCATTTAATGCTATTTCTCCTGTGCAACCGGGCTTAGAGTGGGTAGAAAGGGGTCACCGTACTACATTTAATTTTGGGGACGAGCCTTAGAAATGTTTGCCCGAAAAGAATGTCTGCTGAGATATCCACAAAATTCTTTAGAATAAAATGCGGCCATGCAACGCATTTACTCGTGTGCAACCGGACTTAGGGTCATTGGAAACGGATCAATGCATTTACTACATGGGTTCCGGAATTTGTGTTTGCGGAAAAGCCTTAGAAATATTTGCACGAAATAATAGCTAGAGAAATATCCACAAACCCTTTAGAATAAATTGTGGTCACGCAATGATCTTCCTCATGTGCAACAGAGCTTAGAGTTGGTAGAAAAGGGTCACCGTACTACATATATTCCAGTAATTTGATATTGGCGACGAGCTTTAGGAATATTTAGCCTAAAAGAATGTTTTCTGAGATATCCACAAAATTCTTTAGAATAAAATGTGGCCATGCAACGCATTTTCTCGTGTGCAACCGGGCCTAGGGTAATTGGAAATGAATCAATGTATTTAATACATGGGTTCCGGAAATTTGAGTTTGCGAACAAATCCTTAGAAATATTAGGACGAAAAAATGGCTAGAGAAATATCCACAAAACCCTTTAGAATAGACTGTGGTCATGCAATGATTTTTCTCATGTGCAACAGCGATTAAAGTTGGTAGAAAAGGGTCACGGTACTACATATATTCCAGTAATTTGATATTGGGGACGAGCTTTAGGAATATTTAGCCTAAAAGGATGTTTGCTGAGATATCCACAAAATTCTTTAGAATAAAATGTGGCCGTGCAACGCATTTTCTCGTGTGCAACCGGGCCTAGGGTCATTGGAAATGAATCAATGTATTTAATACATGGGTTCCGGAAATTTGAGTTTGCGAACAATCCTTAGAAATATTTGGACGAAAAAATGGCTAGAGAAATATCCACAAAACCCTTTAGAATAGACTGTGGTCATGCAATGCTTTTCCTCATGTGCAACAGGGATTAAAGTTGGTAGAAATGGGTCACCGTACTACATATATTCCAGTAAATTGATATTGGGAACGAGCTTTAGGAATATTTAGCCTAAAAGGATGTTTGCTGAGATATCCACAAAATTCTTTAGAATAAAATGTGGCCATGCAACGCATTTTCTCGTGTGCAACCGGGCTTAGGGTCATTGGAAACGAATCAATGTATTTAATACATGGCTTCCGGAAATTTGAGTTTGCGAACAATCCTTAGAAATATTTGGACGAAAAAATGGGTAGAGAAATATCCACAAAACCCTTTAGAATAGACTGCGATCATGCAATGCTTTTCCTCATGTGCAACAGGGCTTAAAGTTGGTAGAAAAGGGTCACCGTACTACATATATTCCAGTAATTTGATATTGGGGACGAGCTTTAGGAATATTTAGCCTAAAAGGATGTTTGCTGAGATATCCACAAAATTCTTTAGAATAAAATGTGGCCATGCAACGCATTTTCTCGTGTGCAACCGGGCCTAGGGTCATTGGAAATGAATCAATGTATTTAATACATGGGTTCCGGAAATTTGAGTTTGCGAACAATCCTTAGAAATATTTGGACGAAAAAATGGCTAGAGAAATATCCACAAAACCCTTTAGAATAGACTGTGGTCATGCAATGCTTTTCCTCATGTGCAACAGGGATTAAAGTTGATAGAAAAGGGTCACCGTACTACATATATTCCAGTAATTTGATATTGGGGACGAGCTTTAGGAATATTTAGCCTAAAAGGATGTTTGCTGAGATATCCACAAAATTCTTTAGAATAAAATGTGGCCATGCAACGCATTTTCTCGTGTGCAACCGGGCCTAGGGTCATTGGAAATGAATCAATGTATTTACTACATGGGTTCCGGAAATTTGAGTTTACGGACAATCCTTAAAAATATTTGGACGAAAAAAAGGCTAGAGAAATATCCAATCAACCCTTTAGAATGGACTGTGGGCATGCATTGCTTTTCCTCATGTGCAACAGGACTTAGAGTTGATAGAAAGGAGTCACCGTACCACATATATTCCAGTAATTTGATTTTGGGGCGAGCCTTAGAAATGTTTGGCCGAAAAGAATGTCTGATGAGATGTCCACAAAATTCTTTAGAATAAAATGTGGCCATGCAACGCATTTTCTCGTGTGCAACAGGGCTTAGGGTCGGTGGAAACGGGTCAACGTATTTACTACATGCCTTCTGAAAGTTTGAATTTAGAAATCTGTGGCCGAAAAATGCCTGAAGAAATATCCACAAGACCTTATAGAATAAAATGTGGCCATGCAATGCTTTTCATCATGTGCAAAACAGGACTTAGCATTAGTGGAAACGGGTCAACGTACTGTATGTATTCCAGTTTTTTGACTTTGGGGAGGAGCCTTAGAATGTTTTAGTCGAAAAATTTGTCTGCAGAGATATCCACCGAATTCGATAGGATAAAATGTCGTTACACAAAGCGGGTCGGTGGAGAAGGATCATCGTACATATGTATTCCGCAAATTTGAGTCATGGGCAAGCTATTGCACGAAATAAATGTCCGCATAAATATCCACAAAATTCTGTGAACTAAAATGTGGCCTTCCAACGCATTTCCTCGTGTGCAACAAGAAGTAGGATCAGTGAAAATGGAACAATGTACTACATATACTCCAAAAATTTGACTTTGGAGACTCACCTTAAAATTTTTTGGTTGTAAGAGATAGGTTTTAAAAGATATCCACAAAATCCTTGTTAGCAAGCTTCCTGGTGTGCAACAAGGCTTAGAGTAGGTCGAAAGGGTCCGCGGTACTACAGGTATCCCCGAAATTTGGCTTTAGGGACGAATCTTAGAATTTGTTGGTCGAAAAAGTGACTGCAGATATATCCACAAAATTCTATAGATAAAATATGGTAACCCAAGGATACTTCTCGTGTTCAATAGGACTTAGGGTTGGTGGAAAGGGGTTACCGTACTGTATGTATTCCGGAAATTTGAGTTTGAGGAGAAGCTTTAGAAATCTTTGGTCGACAAAAATGGCTGCTGAGATATTCACAAAATCCTTTAGAACAAAATCTGCTTATGCTAGGCTTTTCCTCGTGTGCAACAGGGCTTAGGGTTGGTGGGGGTCAACATACTGCATGTATTCTAGCAAATTGAAAGCAAACCTTAGAAAGTTTTGGTTTAAACACCGTCTGCAGAGATATCCAAAAATGTATTAGAATAAAATCTTGCCATACAAGGTTTTTCCTCATGTACAACAGGGCGTCGCGGCGTCGGGTTGGTGGAAACGGATCAACATACTGTATGTATTCCATAAAACTGACCTTCAAGGCGAGCCTTAGAATGTTTTGGTCTAAAAAGTGTCTGCAAAGATATTCATGCACAAAGTTCGTTAAAATAAAATATGCAACAGGGTTTAGGGTTGGCGGAAATTCGATTTTGGGGACAAGCTTTAGAAATATTTGCCTGAAAAATATGTTTACAGATTTCCATCAAATTTCTTAGAAAAACTATGGCCAGGCAGGCTTTTCCTTGTGTGCAACAGGGTTCGGTGGAAATGGGTCAGCGCACTGCATGTATTCCAGAAAATTGACTTCGAAGATAAGTCTTAGCATGTTTTGGTCTAAAAAGTAACTGCGGAGATATCTGCAAATTGCTTTAGTATAAAATGTGGATATGCAAGGTTTTTCCCCGTGTATAGCAGCAGTTAGGGTTAGTGATAACTAGTACTGCACTGCCAACATCAAACATTTTATTTTAAGAGCCAATAACCTAACCTTCTTACAAATTTGGTTATTTTCTTTTAAAAATTTCTATGTTATGCAGTTTTATAGTATTTAATTGAAGTTGAAAAATTATACATCTATTGTTATAAAAATGGAAATACGTGCAATATTTGAACTACTTTAGATTAATTTTTCTTTTGAATGGCAATATTTGTCTGCCAAAATATGTAGACTTGTCTGTAAATTTCCATACTGTGGCTATTTGCTTCAAGCACCAGTTGTCTGTTCGCGTATTTAGTATTTAGCGGATGCTGAGTATTATTCCTGCTTAACAAATCCGAAGGTAAAATTTGCTGTTATAGTAATTAAAATATATGTCTGTACAGCCTTGGCACAAAATATTGCTTCCCATTATTGATAAAACGCACGATTTATGAATCTGAGGGTTAATATTGTAAAACCTTCAAATCATAGCGAAGTCGTGATAACTGGGAGCATTGTTTTCTAATATTTCAAACAATTCCAATGAGAATCGATTATGGTAATGGCAATAAATATAAGATCCCTCGATAAAAAGTTCTATAATTATCATGTAACAACACATTTGTTTAATTGGCTGTTATGTTTTTAATTAGTTAAGTTACTCGTAACTTTCAAATCAAACAAAGGTATACTCCAATTACTGGAAGTTATTTTCCCCACTATCTTGTTTTCTTCATAGTTAGCTTCTTCTCAACTTCCAAATTCAGTAAAGCTATAAAATTCGACTATTATACTTTAGCATGTATACAACGTAAATGTTTTTATGTATATTCAACGTCGACGTCTTCATTCCTGGACTAATTTTTCTTAAACTGTTGCGACTTTTAATTGTTAATTCATTATGATTATCAGCATGTGGTAACAGAGAGGAGTAAAAGTTACACATAAGAACTCTTCTTTTTTGTGGTTAGCTTTGCAGTATCAATGAGTTTTCTTTGTAATAGTTTGTTCACGATACGATGACAAATGACGTGTATACCGTACAGCAAGGATTCTTAATATATTTCGAAAAGAATCCAGTTTTTAAATCAAGCAAAGGAGAACTACTGAGTTGTTCGCAGTGAACATAATACACGCACGCTGTGGATTAATCTTTTTAACGAGGAAATCGTGCTAACTGAATTAATTCGCATAGTATATTAGGAAATTGCAAAGGTAATGAATGTGATATGTTTTGAATGGACGTTTTTAGAATTCGAAGCGCTGCTATGAATTTTCTGCTTTTTATTGAATACATGCAATGAACTGTAATTCTACCAACGAAGAAAAGAGTAGCTTCTTTGACACAGTTGGTGAGGTCATGGAGATGATATATTAAATCAAAAAAGAATTAATTAATACAATAGGTGACCTCAACAGTGGAGTAGGAAGAAATATGGAAGACATAGTAAAAACTTTTGTAGAAGAATTGATCATTTAATATGGGTAGCAAACACTTTTCTCCAGCAAAAGCACATATTGATAGATGTAACGAACGGCTTCTAATCTATTATAGATTTTTTTATAGTACAAAGTAAATGATCCCCATATAGTAATCACTAATCAGTCACCTTGCATATTCAAGGGCAAGATGAAATACAAACACAAACGAGGAAGAAGAACCAGATATGGAAAATTCAAGAGAGACCACATTTGGAAAAGAATTGGTGAAAGAATATAGTGTGAAAGTTATACACAAATAGATAAAAGGACAGTTCCTGAAGAAATTAACAAACATTAGAATAAGTTTAAAATGACTATTCAAAATAAGAGTTTAATGGACCAGCTGAACTACTCCGGAGAAGGGGGCGAGCTAACAATAAAACGATAAAAACTACATACAGACGCTACCAATTGATTGTTCAATAACTCTAAAATGTGGTGATCTGGTAATCGCAACTTAAATTGAAGCAAGATATCTCAAAAATACATTTATCAGACGCCGACTCCTTGATCAGCTATAACCTGTTATACAATGAAAACGACATAAATGCGTTGGAATTATTTGATATTTGATATTTATTTTTAATAAATTCAGACAACCAACATACGGGAGTAGTTCCTCATACGGAAATAAATGTTTGAATTAGGATATACAAATCCGAAATACATAGGTAATTGAGGAAAACAATACCAAACCCGGGAGGTGTACATGAAGCGTTGACTGTATAACGTATGTGTTTTGGTTTAAAAAGTAAGGTTAACGCACATATAAACAAAGCGCTAGTAAATCAATGGTAAATCAGGCTTAAATAGTTTATAAAATCATTCATGCTGATACATTTTGAAGCGTGACAAAATATTTATATCAATTAAAGCAAAGTTGTGATTTATCGTTAAATCCCGCGTCTTACAAAGACGAAGTCCAAAAAGAGGCCAAAATCACAACCAGATATTTCAATCTAGAATCCCATTCCGTATATCCATAAACACACGGAATATCCATAAATAAGAACAAAATCCCGATAACAATAAAAAGCAATTCGCATGCAGACAGGGAGCGCCTTTGATAAAACTCACTTCAGGTGTAAATCGGCTTAGTGGTCTAATTTCCCATCCCAAGTAGCGTAATGCGGAAGTACTGACTTATCGAAAACAATTCAAATTACCAACAAAAATAACGGAGAGACCTGACAAAACCAAGAAACATCACACTACAACAGGAGAGAGTACGCGGGAATTCTAAACCAAACGTACGTCTGCATCCAACCCAACGCCAAGCGTGGCAGAGAAAACCACTTACATATCCTTTTTAACTCGCATAGCTAAGTATCTTTTAGGGAAAACTACAAATAAAGTAGATAACTAGGGCTAACGTTAAAAAGTAGGAAAACTGGTGCTTACGTCAAAATGAACGTAACATGTTCTTTAAACTATTTTATATAAAATGCAACCAAGCCCATAACATAACTTTCCATTTTCTAGTTATTTATAGTTAAGAAAAGTATAAATTGCTTTAATATTAAAATATCGCTTCCTCTTGTTTGCAAAACATGATATATTTATGTACACTGAGGGCTAATCTTGTTCAACCTTAAACTGTACAAGAAAATCATGATAACTGGAAGCTAATACCGAAGCAATCTCCTGCCCACCAATCAAATTCGCCGGAAATTAATGCTCAATCGTGCACGAAAATTGAGCAGATATTAATTTTGCAAGTCACATAACCAGCGCATGCACTTCGCCGTATAAATATATCAGTATTCAATGCCATTGCTTTATTACTTAATCGCCTATTTTATGTTACGACTGCCTTTCGAGATTGACAATTCCCACTGAATCGCATATCGAGAGCCATTGGCAGCCGAGTTAATTATCTTGCATGACTCGGGTCGGACAATTCCTTGCACAGAGACGGAATGGAAATTAGATGCAGTTACAAAATTGTTAGTGTTATGGCTATTGTTCAGCGTTTCTGGTAAATGCCGTTCCTAACGCCTATGCCCTATTGTTCTCGGTGGCTAAAAATTCTAATACAAATTGGCTGCCCGTAGAAAGTTAGCGTATATAGGTTACAGCTCTTTTAGGGAACTCGGCGATTCAGCCGTGCATGAACTAGACATCGATAAATTCTGCTTGGGCAACGGATTAATAGGACTCGTTGACGAGATGGTGCTTGCACCTATCAAGCAAGCGGCGCTTTTTATCTAAACTGCTGCGGCGACAGGCCCTCTTTTCCAGAAGATTAGTTTGTAGGCCATTAGACTATCTGGGGATTAATTAGATCCAGTTTTTGTACAGCTTGTGCAGCAGGTACTTACGGGTTGTTTTCGTCGTCACCAACTGGATGCTTCACGATCGGAAAGTCGTCCTACCTTGTTTTTATCTGATACATATACATAAATATACGAGCGATCTTAATAAAATTGATATCAGTATCAAATAGCAATGGTAAATCCTTTCATAGTTTAATTAATGTGACACTTTGGCTTAGAAATCAGTAGATTATGAAAGTAATGAATATGCCCAAGATGTGGTTAAAACCACAACAACAAAGAACTGACCTAGTTGTATCGTGTTAACCAACAGTAACGTTTTTTACTGAACCAATTTTATAACTGCATCTGTTTATTTATTTTTTTTGAAAACCTCGAACTATACCAAGCTGTATTTGAAATAAATGCAGCTATGCTCACACCGACCCGAAGTGAATGTATCTGATTATTTTTTCGTACCGATATCAACCAATCAGAAGGCTGGATTTAGTTAAGTTATCTTGCATAATTTCTATAATACAAAAACGATTACTAGAGTAACTTCACTAGGCAACGCAGTAAACAACTTATGTCAACCAATATGTTGTTTTTATTGAGACAACTTTCAGCTAGGTCAATACAAACAAATCTTTAAAATTACTCCTGATCTTATATTGTTATGGTATCTGAATTAAACAGTCATTTTTCTTTTGCAGGCAAATGTCAATAGCAGTTTGTGACAGAAACTTTTAGCAACAGAACAAAACGAAATGGAAGTGGTGGCAGCAACCCCCAACGGCAACGGAGTGCCGCCCTTCCACAACCACGACGTGCGCGAATGGTCAAGGATCGACAGCCTCACCGGGGTCCTGGAAAGAGCCCGGCTTGAGACTGACCACTGGACTGCCAGTACGAGCAACTCTTCGCATAAATATGGAAAGGTAGGTCACCTGTACTTGTTCTTAATTATTAAATGGATATTTTTGACAAAACATACGCAATGAACTCAATTAAAGGTTCTCGAGACCCAGACCAAGACGAATTGTTTCTATATTTTTAATGATTTTGGATCAGATGGTTGCATAGTCACGCACTACGGGCGCTGGTCATACGGCCTCCATAGCTTATTTATTTATTTATTTATTTCGCACTCAGCCAATAGCCGTTAGGCCAATTATAAGCGTCGCTGTGCATTTATGGGGACTTCCAACCCCACAAACGACTGTCATAATGTGATTATGATATCCGGGACCAACTATTTCCGTGGCAGCCGTACCACGAGGCGCCGAGCGAAGCAGCCATGGAACTCTCATCCAAGTTCTGACCAGAAAGAGCGTTGCTTAACTCTACTGATCGAACGTGGACGCTTGTTCAAGCTACACCACCCGAGACCCTAGTTAAGCAACATTGGCCGTCGTGCACTCCAATGGGTGACCGATCTATATATATTCTACCTAGTAAAATCGTAACCATCTGTGTTGCGGAGGGTACATTGAGCGCCGCTAGCGTAATCTGAAAACCCTAATACCAGGCTTGCTTCAGCAAGCTACACACGATGGTGTTATTCTTATTATTGTTATGATTTTGCTTAAGGAATCCACCAAATGTTAACCTTTCTCAGGATAGTCTTCGTCTCCTTCTCATCTATTCGAATGAGCTTTCAGCTTGTTTAGTATCCAGTAGTGGTGGTTGAATTATTTTGGTTGAAAGTCCTAAAAACACGGACTGTATTTCACTTTACAAGAAATCAGAGAGGAGGTCATATAATACTGCTATGTTAGACACATACAATGCAGTTCGATTTAGGCCAGTTGAAGCTTATACCTGTATCCCATTACAATCAAGGATTTTTTTCTAAAAACGGAAAGTTATAGACGAAGAAAGGTAATATTGATGGGTAAGTCTGTCACGGTTTCAAATAGCGATTAGCACACCCAGATGGGGATAGATCAAAATGTAGGTTTGTTACGCGGACGGTGCAGTACATACGGCTTGAATATTGTACACAAATAATGGACAGTAACTTATGTCTTCCAAAATAGTCGGTAACACGCAATCAATTTTACAGTGACCCACACTTTGCTCTGAATGTAGTCGTCGGTACACTGGATGAAATTAAAGGCGCGGCAAGCATGACTCCAGCTTACTGATGGTTTCGGGGGGGTTTCAGCAAGTACGAACGATCGGCTAGAAATTGGACCCAATTTTCAGGCTCGGAAATGGGATTGTGTTTGCAATTCAAACAATATTGAAGGCGATGCTGGTGATGTAGATAAATAAAATATATCAGCGGAACTTGCATGGAACTTGAAGTATTACTGCACATAGAAAAGCTTGTATTTTATCATGTAACTGACCAGGCCAAAAAGTCAAAAAAAGAACGGTTCCACACGACCAACACATCTCACCACGAGAACAATTATTCGACAGGTATCTGCCTTCGTGTCTAGGTGTTCAACATAAAGTCGTCCCTCTCCGCTGAGTTGAACCAAGTATAACATAACACGCAATAACATTGATGTTTTTCTAGCGTTCGAAATTCTAACGAAGACCAACAGTATTGGTACCCAAGTACCCAGTTATCTTGAGGTTGGTTTTGATTGTCAAAGAAACTTAAAACTAGTCAGAACGCTTTCGAAGCTCTAGCCTCGATTATGGCTTAAAGACAATAATATTAATTTTGTAGTGTCAATAATGGACAAAATGTAACATTTTTCAGTAACACGAACACTTTCCTTATATATGTGAAGTTCTCCCAAAAACAAAATAAGTTTAAGCGCGCCACCCTTGTTAGAAGAGAAGAAAAAATACTCGTTCGTAAATGTCTTGACCACCAAATGCTGTTTCTAGTAACAAGCACGTTACGTTAAAAATTTTAGACACGTCGAATTCTCTCAAACGTTATAAATATTGTTATATGAGAAGACATGTGGCAAGCCACACGAGTGCGCGTTAGTGGAAAGAGGTGTACCATAAACTGAAAAAGAGGCTTGTTTGCGATAATCAAAAGAAATTGTACCTGCGAAGATAAGGGGACAAATCCGTGTAATTTTTGTGGGCCCCACTCTAATGTGTCTGCCTCAATGGAATCGAGAAATCCCACCAGGAAGATGTCCCTCAGCGACGGGAAGTGTGTGAGATATGACTTAAAAAGCTTATATTACTTCATGAATACGCACAAGTCTATCCTGCTTTGCAAATAAGTTACGGGGCAGTGGATTTAGTAAATCTATTAATATAACATTTATAAAAATACATTAATCGTCAGCAGCAAAGAATTTTGGCCTGATCGTGACGTCACATCGTCTTTACATATGTTCACCCATATAATTTCAGAAGGAAAATGATATTCATAAATTGGTTTGGTTTCTTAGTCGCGGATTACCAGTTTTGTGGTTCCCGTTGGAACTATTGTTGTTTATTACTGTGGAATAAGTTCAGTAATATACAACTGTTTGTCGAAAACAATAACATTCCCATTATTTATCTTTAGAACACACGAACAAAATACAACATATACAAATTCGTTAATATTACTTTAAAATACAAATACGAATTTGAGTAGCCTGGGTTTCGATACTGAATTAATTATTAATAGAATACTTTGGAATCTGACCTCAGTCCCCTACTCAGCAAAATGCGTACAAGTCGGAATATGCAGAAAACGTGATATTACGTCAAGTGATATTACGCGAAGTGAATGAAGTGAACTGATTATACGTAAAAGTAAAAGCCAAAGTAAAAAGTGATCTCGAAAACTACTGCTTTTATATATGGTGCGCCTGAATGGAAGGGACATTCCGTATTCGTTTGAGTACAATAGGATGGTCCAGATAAGCTCCCTTTGCTCTATTGTAGCACAAGAGGTTGAAATTTTCTGTCAATAATAACTTTCCCTTTTCGAGCTTTTACGACTGTATTGTCGATCGGACTTGACTCTTCCTTTTCGCCAGGTTTATTGTTATTTGTAATCAAAGGGTTTGTTGGCCTATATTCCTGCGATTACGACATAACCCCAACTGTGTTGGAAATTGCATCGTGAACGTTTAGACAAGTTAGTTTTGATTATTCAACTCGACGACACAAATTAGATTTGACATTACAGATCTATTACTTCTTTCACCAGACCTGTCACATCGCTAATTTCACTTTTTAGGTGATTTAGCACTGCACTTTGTATCACATTTTAGTTTATGGCCTTCTCTTGCACGATAGGCATTTTCAGGCCATTCATCATCGCTACGCTACACTGGCCATACGCCAGCAGAGATCGCGAAAGGTGATTCGTAGGCCGGAGACCGTGCTTCATGAATCAAAACAGCTCTAGAATTGGCGACAAACAATTTCGTCAATCGTTAATCTACTAGCGATATGGTAGACTTGCTTCAGTTTGTCTAATGGAATCGACAACGGCAGTATTGCATCGAGGCAAAGCAACAGGAGAATGATAAAGACGGGGCAGTTCGGAGTTCTTTGAAGAGTCGAAATAAAAATCCACGACATCTCAACAAGTCGGGAACGGAATTTCAGATTAGTAGGTTGTGCCTGTGGAGCAGCTTGTTATATTCGACGACATTGAAGTTGCCTCGAGTAAAAGTACGAGTTCTCGACTCCTTCTTTGTGCAAAAACGCAGTTGCGGTGTCAATTTTTAACTCGACTCAACAATATTGCATCAAAAGAGCTTAAGAACTTTCAGCATAATCTTGAAAAAGTTTCTACTCATACTGTCAGTCGCGATAATGCTTGCAAATACTTACGCCATGTTTCAGGGAGTAATGTAGTATGATCAAAAATTATTTTTATCTAGTATGGCCATGGAATACTTCCTAATTTATGAATGCAACTATAACTCACTTACAAGGAAAATGTCAAATTTTGACATTAAGTATAAACGTAGAGTAAACATTGCGAGTATTTATAGAAAGAAGTTGTGGAAGCAATAAAAAGCAATAGTCGTTAAATAAGCGCGATTTGACAAAAACTATCAGTAATTCTCATACAATAAGAATGATATCGTTAAGTTGGTTTATCTTTACGTACAAATAATGACAAATGTTGCCCCTACTATTCTTAAAAGTTCTCTTTTCAGATTTCAATAAATTGATGATTAATTCAGTGTTAAACTGTTTATACCATGTATTAGTAGGTATATACAAAAATACAACGCTTCTACTTAACGAAAACTTGTAACGACAGGTTTGAAATAATTATGGTTAATAGAACCTGTCCCAAAAAAAGGTATAAAATTATAAGAATACAGCTTCGGTATAGTTCTCCATCTCTATTTCATGAAGCATACTATTATATACGCTATTCATTAAAAACATCTTTGCAGGTCTATTCAGAATTTAAAACGATAAAATATATGCACCAAGCTTTGTCAAGTATGATAAAATCAAAGTTGTTCACAATTTCTTATATAAAAACGTCCATAATATCCAATTACACCGCAATATGTAAGTTTTTTGGGTTCTCTGATTTCAATAAAAAACACATATTAAATTATTGGGCTTGTTCAAACACTTTTTCTCTAATTTGAATATTTAAATATGTAAAGCATTCTATGTTAATTTTTATCATCTAAACCTATATCTTTGAAAGAGAAAGCAAACGTTATTCATTTTATAAAAGACAAACTTATGCGCTACCTTATAAGTATATCACAAATTTACCTTGAAAGCTTAAGTTAATTTGTATTCCACGTTTTAAATATCAAAATTTTTAAAGCTTCCAAATACCCTACATTTCACCTAATTTCAAATAACTTAAAGAAGACGTTAATTAAATCGAACAGCTCCAATGCCATCCTTAATGTTATAGCTGGAAAACAGCCACGCATTTCACGATGTAATTACACGGAGCCTTCCTATCTGGTTAAAAACCGGCGTTTCCTAGTATCGAAATTTAATTTATTTGTAAATGAGATGTCAGCCTCGATGTACAACAACAATAACAAGTCTGAACGAAACGCATAGGTAATTCCTTTGTGTATCGCGTGCTCCCCTGTATCAATCCGATCAATTATTTTGGAATTTGCACCGAATATGGAAGCTATAATCTCTTATTAAGGAGATTTAAATATGTAATCGATTAATCGGTTATATAACAATCAATTCGACTGCGCACTGTGAGATCACCCACTTGTGTTTGTCGTCATTTAAATCCAGTTCTGGGTTTTGAATAATTTAAAGTTTATTGTGTTTGGAGATGTTCCCAGAAATAATCTTCCTCATTGAAAATATTTATGTGCTTTTATCAGAGTAACACGTCTAAGAAAATTAATTCTTTGTTGTGCTTTTTGCTCGACTACAAATAAATTTATTCTGCAGCTGTGACATCTTGTAATAACATGAAAGACTATTTTTTATGTTTTAGCAAGATATTCTTCTTGCGTGAGTGTTTTAGAAATAAAAAAATAAAAAATGAAAAAGTTTAGACTCAACTGCCACCAAATAGCAACCAGCTCTACCTACCTACTGATTTATTCTATACGAAAATTTTACAATAACAATTTAAGCGCCTCGGCTGTCTTTTTGAAATTCTTTACGACTTGCCTAATTCACAGTAATAGAAGTGCAGCCTTCGCGGTCCTTAAATTTGTCGTTATTGCCACCACGACATATCGTGGCCAATTTGGGCCCACGCACTATTAGGCTACGTTTCCCAAGAGTCGATTTCGTTAAACGCAATTATTGCGGCTCTACTTCAAGTCTGTCAAATAATAAACGTCTAATCCCGGCTCCGGCAGGGAATACAAATGAAACCGTGCTTAATCGCTCTAAACGAGCGGATTAATCGGATCGGAGTTTATGATATAGGTATGCAAATGCCCGTTACGAAACCCCTTGTGCAAGAAGTTCAACAGATGTGGATTAGGAGCGTTTCGAATTTAATTTAAACTTGCACTTTGGGATCTTTACAATAATAGAATAGAAAGTAGCACTTTGTTGAATTTGCAGAAAGAAATATAGACATTTGCTGTTTTAACTCTCGTCTTACTTCAAACTATGAATTTGGTGTCATTCTAAAAAAGTTGTGCTTTCACTTTTATCGACAATTTTCCATACTACACATACACATTTAAACTTCAAGCTTAGTGACCCTTGAAAGTATCAAATTATATTTAAGCCATCGATCGACACTTCTAACCTACAAATTTGCTATTGTGAAATTTAAATCATAATTTTATATTATAATTTACCAACTCTGTATTTCAGATTATACACAGTTTAAGTTGCCATTTTAAATTTTTAAACTATAACATTACAATCCTAAATTACCACTACATATAGTCAGAACTGGGTAGTAATAAATTACTTTGTAAATAAATTACTTATTAAATTCCTTTTTGTTGAGTAGAATTGTATTAATTTTCAAAATATGGTAATTATAATATTGGTAATTGCCATTTTTGATAAAAAGTACTTAACAATAACTTTTGAATGTAATAAATTACTGCATTCAATTACTTAATTACTTTTAAGTAATTAAATTACTCACTAGTATTTAAACTACTTTACAAGTATTTGAATTACTTGTGGTAATTGAAATTACTTGTGATAATTGAAATTGCTCGCAGTAATTGAAGACCTCGAAGGCCTTATTAAGTTACATGCAAATGGTAATAAGGCATTCCTGGAGCAATATGTAGGGACATATTTTCAATTTATTTTTTCTGGATTTAGATCGGTTCTCATACATAAATTTACAATTGCTGACGACTCACCAAAAATTCCACAACTGTAGCAGTACATATCGTAGCTTCTACAGGAATATCGTTCAATATTAATTAATCCTAATAGATAGGCAACTTTAAGCGCAAGACCAGTAGGAGGGGTTGCCTACCCTTTTTAAAATTTAATTTAGAAGGCCCAAGGTTACGTTAATAAAAGAACAATAAATAACAAAAATTATTACTTCCTGTTTAATTGAGAAAGCAAAAGGGCGCTTCTCTATGCAGAAGCGAAGCAAATTGAAAATCCTAGCTTAGAAAGGATACAAGCAGACAATAGTAAGCCTTTATTTAACTCATACAGCATAGTATTAAAACATAATAATTTTTCAGGCAGATAGGATAAATTCCACAAATATTTTCTTTCTGAAAAGGGCAGTTATTATATAACTGGTAGGTAGACGGCAAACTAATACATACAAATCGTAATAGAGGGTTTTCCTTGATTCAGCTCTTAGTGTCACCTCTTTGACCACCAGCTCTTAGGGCTTCCTCTTTGACTACCAGCTCGTCGGTCTTTTTCATTTGACGCCAGTTCTGGTCAGTTGTATATTCACCATGGAGAAGTGTGTCGATAAGTTACGAGCGATAAGGAAAAGAGAGGACGCAATTAGAAATCTATAACCAGTTAGGAGATCACTCACCAGTCAAGGGCAACTTCTTTGGTTCGATGTGGTTAATGTTGGCAGATGGAGAGGTCCAGGTTCAAGGGTTCTCTGCATTAACCGTATGTTAGTCCTGAAAGGGTTTAATATCGTTAGTTAGACTTAAACCCGCGTCATAGCTTAAATATAATTAAATTAGGGCGTAAGCCTTAAGAATATTTAATAACAGATTAGTTTCAAGTAAAAACAATAGTTACTTACCAGGTGATGTGGCCTGAAGTGAGATTAAATCGTTCTGTGACTGTCAAGTTGGTTTTTAGGTCACTTGTCAAATAATAAGTTTTTTTTTTCATAAAGGACCTTTCTTATACTACATGGAATGATACCAATTAAACTAAATACCGATCATTAATCGTAATTAAGGCCTAGGAAAGAGAAATACGAGGGTATAGAGAGCTCTTTATATTTTCATCTTACGAACCGGAGGTTATTAATTAAATAGGTATAAGAAATCTCCTAGATACTGATAGATTCATTAATCCTAACGTTTTATTAGAACAAATTCTAACTTGTCAGAGAAGAATAAAACTTGCTAAATAATTACATAATGTGTATTAAAATTAGAAAGGTAAAAGCCTCTAATGCATAACAATTGATTTGTGGACTGTTAGAAAGAATACGTAACCTTTGTAAACTTATTGAATTTAAAACTTTTTAAATAAAGTTATGGCGCCCATTTCTTCTGATTAATGAACTTTTACCTTTATATGAAAGTGAAACGAACTAAAAATCCCACAATTGTTAAACCCTGATAAGAAACCGTATTTTGAGCTAGTCGGTGAAGTGTAAGCCTTCAAAAGTAAGGATGAGGGGTACAAACGCCCCTTCGGTCTAAGGGTTGCAAGTCAGAAACATGACACCGGGGGAGAGCTAGGCAATCGGTGAACCCTCTCATGTGGCATGTGGTCAAATAAACACACATTACAACATTTAGCAGTACGCGTTCGCTATCATAATACTTACAAAGGGTTTTGTACCCCCCCCCCCCCTACTGTGTTCCCACGTAGCATCTAGGAGAGTACCTCGGTCAGGAATATTCTTCAGTGCACCTCCGATGATGTACCTGTAATAATCCTGCAACACGGATGCTTATTACAGCTGGTACCTAACGCTAACTAGATCAACATCCATGTCAATATCATACCAATCTGCAGCTGCCGCCTCAGCAGAAGACCGAAATCACATGGCATTTGTGGGAAACGAGCTTTTCTGGAATTACTGATAATTGCTTATCAGCTCGAGGGTTATTGATCATCCCTCCAAATAATTTCTAAACCAAGTACATAGTGCACTAAAGCTGCCCAAATTGGACCCAACCCAACAATAAAACAATGAGCAACAACCCAAACAACAAAGCTATCTACAATAAGCAGCAATACCAATACAACTTATTACAACCTCCATTGCAAGGCTACGCAAGCAATAATATCTACTACAGACCTTATTATTTCACCCCTGTCTCATAATCCACATAATTACCACAAGCAACACTGCCAAAGCATATGAGAGCCCTTGCATTGCAAAATTGCCATTCCCGGTCGTGTTGGGTTTTACAACATCCCATATGGACGTTCTCGGCTAACTGCCCGCCAGGTCCATCGAGATTTAAAACTAAGTTTGGACTAAATTCGATTCTGTGCTAAATTTAGAACGTATCATATGTCAGTGGTTGGTTTAGTCGAAATCCCATAATTATACGAATGCAAATAAGATAATAAAATGTTTTCAAACAACTCAAAGAACACAAAAGTAAATATTTCAACAAATACAAGTATATATTTTTTTAATATCTAGTCGAATAACAGTTAGTTTTGTGCGCGATCAAAGCGATATTTGGTGCAAGTGCGTATGTTTGTAGATGAGATGCGCATGTGTTGTGTCTTGTGTAGTGTAGGCTGTGCAAGATGTAACATTCTAGCTTGCTGATAATTATTGTATAAGAACGTGTATCCATAGCTCGACACTTTATACAACTAATCGACACTTGCAAGTTGAAAGTTATATTTTAAAGTGTCAATCCAAATATTTAAATTCTAAATTTCAAACATAAATTTACAACTGACCAATATAAATCGTGAATTGGTACTATAGTCTACTAACACTGATCTTCAAACTATAATTCTATACTTATAAAAGTCACTTAAAAGTCGAAAAGTACACTAACATTTCGATCCAAACGTTTATACTATAAATTTACAAGATCAATTTACCATTGCGCCATTCAAACTATAAATTGGTACTATAGTTTACAATCTCTAAACTTCCAACAATTATACTAGTTTTAATGCAACTAATCGATACTTGAAAGACGAAAGATACACTTTAAAGTATCAGTCTAAATCTATAAACTATAAATGTCAAAGGTAATTTACCACTGAACAATATAAACTACTCCACGAGAACTCATCTTCGAACCATAACTCTGCACTTTATTTATCTAATCGGCAGTTGAAGTCGAAAATTGCACTATAAAATATCGAGCTAAACCTTTATACCATAAATTTCCAAGATCACTACTATTGAACATTTTACACTATAAATTGGTACTATAGTTTACGAACCTTAACGTACCCACTTTATACAAATAATCGACACTTGAAAGTCAACATTTACACTTTAAAGTATCAATCCCTATCTTGAACGATACATTTGCCACTAAATAATATAAATTATAAATTGGTACTATAGTCCACGATCACTAATCTTCGAACCATAACTTTACAGTTTATTCAACTCATCGACACTGGAATTCGAAAACTACACTTAAAGGTGTCGATCAAAATCTCTAAACTGTAAATTTGCAATATAAACTTAAGACATTCAAGAATTTAAACTACAAATTCATACTATAGTTTACGAACATTGAAGTTCTAACCATAGCCTTACACATTATAAAACTACTCTATACCTGAGAATTAAAATCTACATTCCAAAATGTAGATCCAAATCTTGAAACTATACAACTTTAATATAAATTTACTATTAATCAATTCAAACTACAAATTAGTACTACAACTTACAAAACTGATCTTCCAACCATGACTATATACTTTGTGAAACTAATCCACACTTAAAAATCGAAAGTTACACTTGAAACTATGGATCTATCTTTAAACTGTAAATTTTTAAGATAAATTAACCTTTGTACAATCTAAACTTTATATTGGTATTATAATTTAGGAACAGCGAATATCCAACAACAACTCTACATTATATACAACTAATCGACCATCCAACGTCGAATGTTATACTTTAAAGCAATGAAACAAAGCTTTAAACTGTAAATTTGCTTTCCTAGTTTACCATTGAACAATTAAACTATATATTAGTACTATAGTTACGAACTCTGCTCTTTCAATCACCACTCAATATTTTATGCAACTAATCGACAGTTGAAGTTGAAATTTATACTTGAAACTATCGATCCAAATCTTTAAACTTCCTTAGAAATTTACCATTGAACAATTTAAACCAGAAATTGGTATTATAGTTTACAAAGACTGATCTTCCAATTATCATAATTCACTTTATGCAACTAGTAGACTGCGATTTACACTTAAACAGGATAATTGACACTTTACTTAACAGTCAATACTTCAACCCTAAAATATGCAACGAGGAATATGACGTTTGTCAGTCAATCTTATACTTGACTTTAAAGAAAAATAAAAGTATACTTCCTTTAAGCGTATGCACTTATATGTGGAAACCTACACTTTTGTTTGTAGCTTATCTATTATAAATCTAATACTATAAACTACCACTCAAATTTTTAGCACAATTGCAAAATGTATTGTTTTAACCAGAAGTACTATTAAATATTGATTTTAGTCAAATCCATCATCTGTCTTATTATTTGATACCTTATAGTTAACTGGGTTGTAGCTCCAAGTAGCTGATTGCTTTAAGTACACAGACAGTTATAACTCACATTGCATTCGCGTTGAGCTATCACTAATCTGGTACCCACACCACATTTGCTTTTACCTTAACGGTTAAATAGTTGAAGGAGTTACACTGATCGCGTTGAATTTTTAGTCAACAGCAAATTACTACCCACGCTACATTCGCGTTGACTTCGAATTAATGAAGAGATACTATGAAGGGCCCGCTGACTACGATAATTATCCTCCACTCAATGAGTCACTTGGGAAACCCTTTACGTGAGCTCAGCTAGTTTGGAAACTATTAAAGCTGAACCTTATAATAGAAACACTATTAAAATTAGTTACTATTTATTAGGGTATGGAAGGTTTAACATTTTTAGAAGGGGCTAAACAACTTCCTTTAGCGTAACCTACAAATTACTTCACTTATTTTATCCAACTTGTAGGCACCTAGATTGCTGATTTTTTTTTTCTGGATCTAGATGGATCTTCGTGCATAAATTTACAGGAGGGAGATTAACCAAAAATTCTGCAACGCCCCTTTGCTCTAGGGGTTGTGGATCAGAAACACAGTACCGGGGAAAGGGAGGTAACCAGCGGCCATTTTCATGTGGCATGTGGTTACACACACTCACTCATAAGCACAAGACAGCCAGATTCCACAGGCAGGTATGAAACAAGAGAAAAGAAACATTAAGATATTTAGCAGTGTGTTCGAGATGATAGTACTTGCAGGGGATTTTGAGGCCTCCGCGGCGCTCTCACGTGACATCTAGTAGAGTAGCTCTTTCAAAAACAATCTTCAGGTGCGCCGCCGATGCTGTATCTGTAAAACCCTGCAATACGGATGCTTACGGCATCTAGCGTTTATTAGAGGAATACTAACGACACCAATGAACTTCGTGTGATTTGCATCCGCAATTGCCGCCCTCGCAGTGGACCGAAATTGCAAGATATTTCTGGGAAATGAGCATCACATGGCTATACAGGTGCGCTTCCTGAATCTCTAATAAATAAATAAACGTTTATTTAGCACTTGGCTAGCTTAAACTAATTACATAAAGAATGCTAATATTATTGAAAAAAAATAGTTCAGTTTCTTAAGTAAACATTAAGATTCTTGCTAAAAGTTTTAAGACTATTTGCATTTTTTACCCATTCGGGTAGAGAGTTGTACGAGCGAATCCCACTATAAAACAATGATTTTTGAAGAGCTGTTGTTCTTATCCTAGGGATATTAAAATGATGATTTGATCTTAAATTGTGATCGTGAAAGTTTTCACGAGTCACAAGGTAAGATTTCAAATACGCCGGCTGTAAGTTATGTTCAATCTTGTAGATTAAAATGTGATTTGCCCGTTCAATACATTGGCCTATATTAAGCCACTTTAACATGTTCAACATGTTCTGTATTTGAGTGTATCTATCACAGTTCAATAAGATGCGCATCACTTTATTTTGTTGTACTTGTAGTTTATAAATATTTTCCTTTGTACAAGAAATTAATAAAGAGCAAGCATATGAAAAGTGCGGAAAAATTATAGTATTATACACTATCATTTTTGCCCACTGAGACAAACATTTTAAGACACGATAAAAAAATCCTATTTTTTTACCAATTTTCTTACACATATAATCAACATGATTACTAAAAGTTAATTGCGGGTCTAACATAACTCCCAAATACTTAATGCTAGAAACAAAATTAATATCATCTCCATTTATGTTAAGTTTATATCCCAGAGCACAATATTTTTGGCACATTATCTTGGAACCAATAACCATACATTTTGTTTTAGAGCTATTTAACTTTAGTTTATTTTGGGATAGCCATCCGTATAATATTTGAAGTTCCTCGTTTAAAATCTTGGTTATTAGTTCAAAGTCCGTACCAGAAACCGATATTAAAGTGTCATCGGCAAATAAATTCACGAATGAGTTTCTTAGACAGTTCTGAATGTCATTCACATAAGCAATAAATAAAAGAGGCCCTAACACGCTTCCTTGTGGGACACCCCACACAGTTTCTCTTGGGGATGACACTTTATTATTTACTTTGGTACAATGGTTTCTATGTGTCAAAAAATCTTTTATCCAATCTAAAGCACTACCACTCAAGCCATATAATACAAGCTTCTGAACAAGTACATTCCTGTCGATAGTCTCAAAAGCACGCTTTAAATCTACAAATACACCTAAGGTTACTTTTGACTCACTCATGTCTCTCCTCCAGTTTGCGCACACATATTGTAGGGCTGACTCACACGAGTGTCGGCTCCTGACTCCTGATTGGCCATCGTATAGTAACCCATTATTTTCAAAATAGCTTTTTAATTGCTTACACGCAACAGTTTCTAGTATTTTGTCCACTACAGGTAACAAGTTTATAGGGCGTAGATCACTAATAGCACATGGTTTAGAAACCTTTGGTATGGGAACTATGACGCTTCGTTTTAATCCATCTGGAATTTTTCCTGCTTTTATGGAGGTATTTACTAGATATAGAAGTGGAAACCCTATGACACAAAAGATGTCTTTAAGAAATTTTATGGTAAGAGTACCATCACTAGTGCTTTTATTTTTTAGACCATACACCACTTTTCTAAGCTGAGACAACGTTAATGTTTGGAAATTTGGTAAATTACACTGCACATTATTAATAACGGATATCCATGGTTTAGGTTCTATACTGTCAGAAATTTCTTGTAGACTGTCAGCATAAAAGTCGTTTATATTTTCTTCCACACTATTAGAATATTGGCCAAAGTCAATGTTTGTAAAATCTGCAGTCTTATCTTGTCTGCCCACTAACGACTTTAATGTAGACCACATCTTCTTTCCGTTTCCCTTACATTCATCAATATTTTTGTTGAAGTATTTTGTCTTTTCATTTCTTAAAACAGAAATGACCTTATTCCTATTTCTTTTGTAGACATTCCAGTCGTTTTATGCTCTTGTAATATTGAACTTCTTGTATGCCGTATCTCTAACTTGTTGTGCTTTTTTTACGTCATGCGTTATCCGTTATCCGTTATCTATCAAGTGCTTCCTGTATGATTTTTATAAAGTCACTATAAATTACATTAACTTCTGTAGAGGTATAATTTCAATCTTGTCCAACTAAGGCTTCAATAATTTTATTTACATTTTCTCGATTTAAATTACGATAAAACGGCAATTCCGCTGGTGAAGATTGGTCGCTGGACAGGGTCATATACGCACCAATAATTTCATGGTCGGTGATTGCAGGAAATACTCGTGGGGTTTCAACTAAGTTATAGTCATTTGTTATAATATGATCTATTAAAGTTGCAGAGCGATTGGTGACTCTAGTCTCCTGAGTGACAACTTGTTTAAAGCCTGCTGCCTGAATGATGTTCTTGAAATTTCTGGATACGGAATCATCTTTCAACAAGTCAATATTGATATCACCCATTACAACTGTTCTTTGGCTCTGAGTAATATGTTCATTTATTTTATCCTCCAAATATAAGAGAAAACTTCTAATTAATCCATTCGGAGACCTGTAAACTGAGGCCAAAGTAGTATTTTCATTTTTTAATTTAAGCTCTATTCCCACTGACCAGTAGTTGTAGTCTTCTGAGTCATTCCAAATAATTTTCTTTGACGTAAATTATGCAGCCTCCAGTGTGTCTACTATTGGAATAAGATACAATAGCCTTATACCCAACTATTACAAATTCGCTCTCGTCAATATCTTTTGTAACATGCGTTTCACTTACACACACAGCTGATGGGCCATATTTATTTAATAATTGTTCCATTTCCACAAAATGTCCTAATAAACCCTGTATATTAATATGTACCAAGAGAAAACTTTTCTTTGGTGTATCAGTAGATGCTGACTGTATTTGCTATATATATTGAATTCGGGATTTGGCCTTCTCTTGTTCGCTTTTATAGCATATGCAATCTTTATCAAAAACGGTGTGCTTAGTATCAATATTCGACATTTTTAAAATATCTTTAGCAAATCTGCAATTTGTGCATTCTAAAACATCAGATTTACACTCACTGCTTTTATGTTGTTTATTACATAAAGGGCATACAATATTACTGCTACGACAATTTACTGCTTTATGGCCATAGCGCCAACATTTAAAACATCTCAAGATACTAATATATTCATACACTGGAAAATTCTCCCAAGCAATAAAAATTTTCCAATTATTTCTTTAAAAAACGCCGGTGGTATTTCTAACACCACGTTGTATTTTGATTTATCCATCTCCGATAAATTACTTTGCCGTTTAATCGTATCTAAAAATTCTTCTTCACATGCCAAATATTTCTCGGGTACACCAACAATGACTAATTTTGGGCTCACTATCTTAGGCATTTCAATGTTGTAATCCGTCGATAGCTCGGCAACAGCTGTGTTTTGCAGTTTTTTAAAAGATTCGTTATCGTTACATTCAATAATAACTTCTCCTTGGCGTGCCGATTTGAATTTGTTTACAGATATTAACAGATTAGATGGATTAATTTTTTCTGTGACTACTTGTTTTGTGATTGAACTGTCCTGGTTTGTGTCTTTTGGCTTAATCAATAGTGGTGGAAAACTATCCCTTTTTAGTACACTTGACCAAGATTCTTTCGCTGGAAGAATGCCATTCGCATTTTCTAATTTACTTAGAATTTCTGTAGAGTTTTTAACGCACTGTTCAGTTTGTAGTTCAAGTTTTTCAATGGTTCTGGCAATGTGTAATTTGTCGTTTACCAGTGAAATACACATATCACAGAACCAAAACAAAGTAGGACAGTCTTTTAAGAATTTTAGCATTGAATCCTTGATTTGAACACATTGCACATGATAACTTTTTTCGCAAAACCTGCATGAAACTGATTTTGAACTAACTATAAAATTATCTGAGCATCGAGCACACACATGTGCACTCGACGACATCGCGACTCAGACTCAGTTAGGTGCTTATTTGGTTAAAGGTTAGCGGTTATAGAGCCGGATATCCGCTACGCCCAGACACGATAGCACTATCTGCGGTAACGATTGGGCACCAACCCAATAGTAACAATGAACAACGATTCAACAATCTCTCTACAATCAATATCAACAACGAAACATTGTCCAACTCAGGTACACCATTGACATACAACGACATTAATAACGTCTACTATATATTTTAGACCAATTATTCAGCGATTTATCAGTATATAATCATCAACGTCAACAAGTTTGAAAGCAGCCACCCTCTTCTTTATGGTGGCAGCGTTCACAGTTATCCCCTTAAGTTATTTGCATATCTTGATGGAATGGTTCCTGACTAGCTAAAAAAATTCTTAATACGGTTTTTTACAAAATTTGAAAAGCCACATGGACGCACTATTCTCGATGAAACATTATAAACTTTCAGAATCAACAACAATGTTCGAGTTGTTCACCATTTAAGTCTAACTATTTATTAATACGTACTCGAGCCATATCTTTACTATCTGTCGAAATTACTAATATCCCCTCCCACCACATATAAGAAAAATTCATATATATTACTAAAATACTCTTGGATTTCCTATAGTGACTTGAATGTTCAAGTACATTCCTGTGCTCTGGTGCAATACCTGGCTTCTGGTAAAAATAATGACGGGTGTGTGCTACAAGAGCTGACGCCAGTCGCTCTTGCGGAAGTGCCGGCGCCACGGCGAAGTCTTGAACTTCCAGGAGCGACGTGACACAGGCCTGAGCTTTATCCAGATCATTAACTCCTACTTGTTGAATTATTTCCGTGTCGCTCCGTCGGCATCTGAGATGAAAGCGCCGACGTATTGTGCCGCCCATAAATTGCGATATTACAGTAACTTCATCAAACATCCGCGAAATGCGAGCCGATACGCGGAAGCCGCTGGACCGTTCGCAGGGTTCTTCGGAGGATCCGTTACGGAGCAGGAGCAGTTCGGAACCGTTGGAAACTAGTTTAGCGCCGTATATGAGCAAGCCGGGTTTTTTGGCTGCTCCCTAGATTTTGGCCGGTTAGAAAGTCCTAACCTTTTTCTCCCTGCCCACATGATCCGCTTCGAAAATAGATTTTGGGATGCTGTTTTTAGAACGCACAGATGGCAATCGGAGCTCTTCCTCAATCGGCATTTTCATATGCAGCAAACGCAATAAAAGTTGTCCTGAACATTTTATATTTGGTTTGTAACGATTTCGCAATAATGATTTCCAGCAGCATCTACGCTGATCGCGTTAGAGCATATAGGGAGCTGTAGCCCACGCAGCTTTGGCGTTGAATGCCTACGCGACGTTTGCGTTGAATTTTAAATAATAATGGGATATCTCTACACGCCAGTCTAATGTCAGTATATAATGTATGCATGTATGTATTATCGGTAACCTCATTTTACCTTGCGATATAGGGGCTGGTGCTTTATACGCTTGCGTCTGGCGGTACAATGCTCAACTTGCCCCGGATTCGGGTTACAAAGTTTGTGCTTACGCAGCAACGTGTAAGGTGTGTGTCATGGTAATGTGTAAAAACTAAAGTAATTAATATGGAAAATATTTCAAGTCTGTCAAAATATATCTAAGACAAGTTACGCTCACATGATGGAACGTCCGTTGTAATCATGGTTAAGCTTGGAATGGCCTGGTTGGAACTTTATATGCAATATACAGAAAGGTTCAAATAAAAATATTCGGGAATTGTTTTAGAAGGTTCTGTAAATTACACAAAGTGCAGCTTCCGGAAAATCTGTGTTGCAACTTCTGGGAGCATCTACGCTGAGTGTGTGAACACACAAAAATTTTAAAAACATTCCACATCGAGTTTTCAACGCTACGCTGAACGCGTTTGGCTTCCCTCAACAAAAAGAAATGCCTGTACTGGAAACAAATTGTAGCATTTCTATTCATAATATTACTAATGGTAATGAGTTATAATAGAACAAACAAAATATTCCTGGCAATCTTATCGTTCCTTCGCCACTGTTAACAATCAGAACAGAGCTATTCACAACGCTTACCCGAGCAAGGCAGCACTGATTAGGTTACGTAAAGCAGCGCTTCCTAATTTCCAAACGGCCCCGCACAATAAGCTGTCGAAAGGTAAAAATTGGAAGCAAAGAGTCGTGATGGCAGTTCCATTAGCAGCACTTCCTGGCGGTTGTGGGACGGTGCACAGGACATTTCGCGACGTGGTACACAATCCGGGCTGCGCTTCTGAGCGATGGTATCATTGATGAAATGATAATCGCAATTTGCCAAGGTTAATTAAGGTTAGCTGACATTTCGCAAAAATGGACTTTCTAGTCGTCTATTAGCAGTGTTTGAGCGCGGTTGCGTAACTGTAATCCACATACCGCTCGAAAAGCTGCGTGCCTGGACAGCACACATGGCTTGGCAAGTGGTACGGCCATTTTGTGCCAGAATTTCGCGAAATTATGCTCATTAATAGTTAGTGACCGGAAAAATGGACCGGGCTGCTTTTAAATAATTTTATTACTGAAATTTGTGGCTATTTTTCAATTATCTGCACTGTCATAGCACAGCTTTCAAAACATTAAACTAACACAATTTATGGCTACAGATTTTTTTATTTGAAAGGTTCTTAACAGTTTTTAAACAAGTTGTATTGAACATATTCGAAAAAAAATGTGCTTTATTCTGTGCTATAAAAGCTAATAGTAATGAAAGTACTGATGCTTTCAAACAAGTAAACAAATCGTTTTTAAAAGTTTTGATTTGGAATTTTCTATTGCTTGCTACTTGCAATATATTTATCAAAACACCTTAAAAGTTAATATTTTTTGTTTCGCCATCTAAACCTCTTTGTAACATCTTACTGCACTTCGCAGGTAAATTATTTTCAATAGTTTAATTTACTTCTGAAAATATTGTTCTACTTTAGCAATTTTTTGTTATCATACATGCATTAAATTTTTATAATTTATATAATTAGCGAAATATCCAGGATTGATTGTTTCAATTGATTTTTATCATCAGTTTCAGATTGCTGCAATTGTTGTTTCTGTTTCTAAGAGATTTAGGATTGTTACAATACAAATAATACGACTCTCATTGTATTTAATAGTCTTATAGTTCTTATGATTGTTACTATTATTGCAATACAATTTCACTTATATTTAACTTTTATTTTTCAAAATTTTTTGTAATTGTCAAAATGTTGACCATTTCTACAATTTGCATAAAAGTAAATATTCTTAGGATCGATTGCATCAACTGATCTGGTTAATTAATTCTTACAATAATTACTGTTACTATAGTGTTATATTACTTTCTTTTTGTATGTTTAACATTCCGATGGTTGTCAAATTTGTCACGATGCTCTTATACTGCAGTTCTCATTACGCTTACCATTCTTGTGGTTCTTACAGTTTTAGTAATGTTGAAGATTGGTAGGATTCTTGATAGTCTTATCGTTAATAACAATTTGTATAATTCTGAAAATTCTCAGGACCGATTGTATCATCTGATCTAGTCTATTCATTTTCCGATTCTTGCAATTGTTGCGAATGTTATACTCTTGATTCTTACACTCTAATTTTCTATATTTAACATTCCGATAGCTCTCGAGTTTATTACAATTTTTATAATTCAGCTCCCATTAAGCTTACCCGTTATATATTGTTTACACTTTATATCACATTTCTTAAAATTCTTATGATACAGTTCTCACTACGCTAACCAGTCGTATAGTTTCTATAACTTTCCATACTCTCAAGATTATTTCCGTTGCTACAATCTGTACTATTGAGAAGAGTCTTAAAATTGATTGTATCAACTAATGTGGTTTACTAATTTTGTGATTCTTACAATTTTGGCGAATCTTATCATTCTTGATCATGATCAGGATTTTCAAGGTGCATATGTTACAATTCTTACAATACAATTCTCATTTTGTACCTTTTATATTCAGATGATTATCAAGTTACGATTTTTGTTTAATACATATCTTATTATGTTTACCATTCTGAAAACTGATCTGCTTTATTAATTTTATGATTCCGTGATTCTTATAATTATTACTAGCATTCTTATTTCCAAAATCCTCAGTGCTCATAGACGACTCTAATTTTGTATATTTAACATTCCGATGGCTCTAAAACTTGTTACGATTATTATTTAATACATCTCTCATTACGCTTACCATTATTATGGTTGTTACAATTCCTGTAATTCTCACGATTGTTACGATTCTTATAGGATTCTTGCTACTACTCGTATTTGTATAATTCTGAAAATTCTCAATATCGATTGTATCAACTGATCTGGTTTATTCATTTTATGATTCCTGCGATTGTTACGAACCATATAATGCTCGATTCTTATAATTATTACTAGTATTCTCATTTCTAAAACGACAAGGCTTATAAGAATTCGCCACTTCGTATGTTAAATGTTCTAATGGTTCTAAAGTGTGTTACGACTCTTATAATTCAGTTTTCATGACGCTTACCAGTTTACAGTTCTTGTAATGTTGAAGTTTGCTACGATTCTCAATATCCTTACCATTGCTACAATTTGTAAAGTTCTGAGAATTTTCCGAATAGATTGTAGTAATTAATCTGGGTTATTAATTCTATGATTCTTACAATTGTTGCGAATTTTATCATTCTTACAATTATTACTACCGTTCTTATTTCTAAAATTCTCAGGGCTCATAGGAAAATTGCAATCCTTATAATCTGAGTCTTAGTACGTTTAACATTTTGATGGTTCCCAAGTTTATTACGGTTCCTATAATGCAGTTCCCACTATGCTTACCTACCAATCTACTGTTACAATACTTATAATTTTCCAGATTGTTACGATTCTCAAGATTCTTGGATTACTAAAATTTGTATAAAACTGAAAAATTGTCATAATCGATTGTAACAAACAAATCTGGTTTACTAATTCTCTAATTCTTGCAATTGTTGCGAATATTATCGTTCCTGAAGCTCTCATATGAATGTTTCACGTTGTTATGCTAAAGGTTCTCAAGTTAGTTGCGATTCTTATAGTACATTTCTTAGCATGCTTACAATTCTTGGGAGTCTTATAATTCTTGAAATGTTTAAGATTGTTAAGATTTTTACCATTCCTACAATCTGTATAATTGTGATGATACTTGTGATGGATTACAACAACCGATCTAGTATATCAATTTTCTGATAATTGCAGCTATTGTAATTCTTATAATTATTGCTTCATAGTAGAGATGGGCGCGTGAGTGAATATTCACTCATGCCACGCACGTTTCACGCTTGCTTTAAACACTCCCGTTCATGCACGCTCATGGTCATTTTCACGGCGTGTCCCGCCACTCAAGACGTGACCCGCAGCTTTTATATAAAAATTCAAATTCAGATAGAACAGAATGTTCAAATTTAAAACCAAAGGACCCGCAATAAAACTAAAAATTCTAAAATAAAATACGTTTTGCATGCGAAATAATTTAATTAATATGTTGCAATCAGAACAGTAGACCCAATAAGAAATAAATGAAAATTGACAATCCCAGTATAGCTTACAACAAGGGATAAATACTGATTTCTCGCAAAAACGTTTCTTGCAACCGTCTTCAAAGACATTACTTTCAATACCAGAGCTGTCATTGAAATTCACTTTTCCCTTCTGATACGAGTACAAGAAAGTATATGTTGCTAGGCAATACTTTCAATTCCTTGGTTTAAAAGTACTTTTACGTCCGAGGAACTAGAAGTAAGTTCTACTTGGTCGCCTATAGACGCAACCACGCGATTGACTGAAGACACAATATTCACAACACAGCACAAGTGCCAAGCTCCGTCGCTGCAGGCTGCCACACAGAAGTACAAGGACCTCCTGCTCCAGCTCTAAAACTTCCATATGTCGGGCAGCGGGGGAGCAGATCAATCTGCAGTCTTTTATTAGTTACTAAATATTTAACGTGAAATTAACGTGAAACGTGAATCACGCCTTGGAAATTTTCATTCACGTTCACGGTCCGATTTTTAAATATTACTCAGGTTCACGATGGAACCCGCCGTGACCCTGCGTGACACGACTGTATTTACGTCACGCGCCCATCCGTACTTCCTAGAATTGTTCCTATTATTCTTGTACGTATTTCTAGGATTTTGAGACCTCTTAAAATTGTTCCAATACTCATATAGCTACTCCTACTTTGCATATTGAATGTGCCCATAGTTTTCAAATTATTTACGATTCCTGTACTACAGTTTTCATTATGATGCCATTCTTATAGTTCGTACCATCCTTGTACAATTTGAGATTGTCAGGATTCTCAAGATTTTTACCATTGCTGCAATCTGCACAGCACTGAAAATTTTTAGAATAGATTGTAACAACCGATCTGGTTTGTTAATTTTAAGATTATTGTCAATCTTATAATTCACGATTCTTACAATTCGAGGGCTCTCAGTACACATAGTATTGTTGCATTTCTTATAATACGACTGTTACTCTGTATGTTTAATGTTCTGGTGCTTCTCAACTTTCTTGCGATTGTTAGAATACATTTCTCGTTATGCTTACCATTCTTATGGTTCTTGCAATCTTTGTAATTCCCAAGATTGTTACGATTCTCAGGATTTTTGCATTTCTGAAACTTGTATTAAAATTGGCAGAATCGGTTGTATCAACTGATCGGATTTATACTTGCAATTATTATTACCATTCTTAATACTATAATCTTCCAGCATCGTAAGATTGTTACAGTTATCATAATACGACTCTAATTTTATACGTTGATCATTTCAATGGTCTCAAATTTGTTATGATTTTTATTGAATCATTTCTCAATACACTTATCATTTTTATGGTTTTTACAATTGCTGTAATTCTCAAATTTGTTTCGATCCTCGGAATTCTTGCCATTGCTAAAATTCTCATCAGGATCGATTGTATAAACTGATTTAGTTTATTAATTCTTCTGAATTCTTACAATTATTAATGCAATTCTTATTTCCATTCTAACTTTGCATTTAACATTCCGATGGCTCTCATGTTTTTACAATTCGTATAACATTTATCTATTTATTTATTTATTTTATACTCAACCAACAGCTGTTAGGCCAATTATAAGCGTCGCTGTACATTTATGGGGACTTCCAACCCCAGTAACGACGGTCATGATGTTATTATGACATCCGGGATCAACTTATTTCAGTGGCAGCTGTACCACGAGGCGCCGAGAGAGGCAGCCATGGAACTCTCATCCAAGTTCTGGCCAGAAAGAGCTGATCGAACGTGGACGCTTGTTCAAGCTACACCACCCGGAACCTAACATATAAAATGTTCTAATGATGCTTACCATTCCTAGGGTTCTTACAATTTTTATAACTCTCAACATTGCTACTATTCATAGGATGTTTGCAATTCTTATAGTTTGTGTAGTTGAGAAGATTCTTAAGATCAGAGAATTGTATAACTCCTAGTCCTTAAAATTATTATTTTTCATTTTTATTTCTATAATTCTCAAGGTCATTGATTTTTATAATATGACTCTTAGTTTGTATGCTTAGCGGTTTGATGGTGCTCAAATTTATTACAATTCTTATAATCCAGTTCTCACGGTGCTTACCACTGGTACTTATGGTACTTTTGTTATAATTTTCAAGATTGTTACAATTCTAAGTATTTTGGCATTGCTACAATTTATATAATTGTACACATTTTCAAGATGGATTATATTTAACTGATTTGATTTATTCATTCTCCAACTCTTGTAAACCTGAAAATTCTTGATTTTTGTTACTATTACTACCATTTTTATTCTTAGGTTCATAGAATTGTTACAATTCTTATAATGCAGTTGTTACTTTGTATACTTAGCGTTCTGATGGTTGTCAAGTTTGTTATGACTTTTATAAAACAGTTCTAGTTTTCATGGTTCTTGTAATTTCCATGATTGTTAGGACTTTCAGGATCGTTTCTCTGCTACAATTTGTATAATTATGAATATTCTAAGTATTGCTTGTTTTAACTGATGTGGTTTATTGCTTTTCTGGTTTCTGCAATTGCTGCAAATCCTATAACTCTGGATTCTTACAATTGTTGCTGCAATCATTATTGGTAGGATTTTCAAGGCACATAGCTTGTTATAATTCATTTAATGTGATTCTAATTTAGTATGTTAGATGATTCTCAAGTTTTTTAGGATTCTTCGGATCGATTGTAGCAAACTGACCTGGTTTATTAATCCTAAGTTTTTTTAAATTACTTGTCATCTTGGATATAAAAATCATTTTATTTTATGATTCTCAAGGCTTATAAGATTGACGTTTTGATGGTTTTCAAATTTGCTCCAATTTTCATTATACTAACCATTCCAACGGGTTTTAAAATTTATGTAATTTTCAAGATTATTACTATCCTCAGATTTTTTCCGTTGCTACAATTTGTACAATTGTAAAGATTCTTATAATCAACAGTAACAACTGATGTTTATTAATTCTAGAATTGTTGCAGTTGTTGCCAATCTTAAATTCTTGACTCTTGCTATTAGTACTGCCACTCTTATTGCTATTAGGGTTCTCAAGGTTTGTAGGATTTTGGTTGTTATAATACAACTCTTACTTTGTATATTTAGAGTTCTGGTGGTTCTCTGGTTTTCTATTTCTTGAAATACCCAAGATTGTTACTATTTTTAAGATTCTTGCCATTTATAGAATTTACATAATTCTGAAATATATTCAGAATGGATTGTATCAACTACTATGGTTAATTGATTCTATAATTCATGAAATTGTTACGAACTTAATCATTCTTGGTTCTTAGAGGTATTACTACTATTCTTATTACTAGAACTCTCAAGACTCATAGACGACTCTAATTTATTATTTAATACATTTCTCATTATGCTTACCATTCTTATGGTTCTTACAATCCCTGTAATTCTCAAGATTGTCACGATTCGCAGGATTCTTGCCATTGATAGAATGTGTATAATTTTAAAAATATTGAAGATCGTTTGTATCAACTGATCTAGTTTAATTATTGTATCTGATGGTTCTCACTTTCGTTGCGATTAATTTGATATTATTTATATTATGAATGTTTTTAGGATCGCTTGTTTCAATTAATCTGATATTGATTGTTATCATCTCCAGATGATTGATTCTTACTAATCCCTTTATTCTTGTATTTGTAACACACTTTATAATTCTTAGATTATTATTATCAATCTAATTTGCAGAATTTTAAGGGCTCTTAGGAATTCGTCTATTCTCACAATTTTTACAATTATTTGCTGTGATTTTTGCAATGTTCATAATTCTAGCAGGTTTAGTAATTCTTACGATTCTTAAAAAGTTTCCAATTCCAATGGTGCTATAATTTTATATTCTTACTAACTCACCATTCCAATGCAATTGTTACAGTTCATATTATTTTCACGCTTTCAGGATTTTTATAATTCCAAAAGTTTATGTCGTTGTCACTTCTAAGCAAATTGCTACATGTATATTATTTAATTTTTTGACTCATACAGCCTGCTAATACGTACATCTACAGATATTACTGCAAATATGAATATATGATCATTGGATTAAATATTAGTCTGCATATTATAGTATTTGACTTTCGCCATCTAGCTGCAGCGGAGACGACGTGCGGTTCTTTAAATGATGTAATGTCCGAATAAAATGAGCATCAACAAGTTTTTCAATAACACAAATCTGAAATACAGAAGGTAGCAGTAACAAACGTAGGTAGTGAAAGATATAAGTATGTGCATTAGATTTATTAAACAAAGCTGCATGTAATAACCAGTACAGAAATGTTACAAGTTTTTATTCTGCGTTACCTACCAAAAAGTAAAGAAGCGCCCCAATTTAAGATTATCACAGCAGTAATTATAACTGCACAAATAAATATAGAACCAATAAAAGGTACCGTTCCATATCAGCTGCAGTTACAGTTATCAGATTTGTGGTACCTACGAATAGCATTAAACACAACTTATTAGATTGCACTACTTAACCGATAGTGTTACGCTTATGCCGGAGGTGATGATCCATAGCCGCAAAGGGGCACGAAGAAGCGGTTTTGAGATGTAAACCGAAGAGCTCCAAACAGCGGCTGCAGGCAGTCAATGCCAGCAAATGTCACTCACTAAGCTCTTCGGGGACGATGCTCCAACGCAAACTAGGTTTGTCTGGTGCTGTTTTGGTCTCCGAAGCCTCCAAAGCTCCGGGTGACGTTTGTAGTAGAATACTACTCAACCAAACAACCGAAATAGTTGGTAACTTGTACCATGGAATTGGAGTATTTCACCTCGTAGGTGACGCTAAAAACCCCAGAACAAGAGTCAGCTGATTTAAATTATGTTATCACAATTTAACATAGGAGAATTTACACTCACCCTGTGTAATTACAGGGGAACACTCAATACAACAAGGAATTTCTTCGTTCTTAAGCCGTCCTAAGACGTGGACAAAAGTTTCAAAACAGTGCTAAAACCTGAACTTGGAGCACAATACAAAGAATCCTGCCGAAAAAGGGCGCAACATTTTTTCCAGCAAAACAACGAAAAAACAAAACCTTATTATTAAACAGCTATTCCGACTACCGGTAAAACAGATACGTATCAAACCTAGCACTGAGTTTACACAACGACCCTGTTCCAATGAAGGAGCTTTTACACCAAATAATTCTCAAGTTAATTATATTTTTGACACATAACAAGTTATTGAAATTTAAATTATGAATAATATACTCATAGCACTTATTCACTAATTTTATAATAAATACTATAATTACTTGATAACTTTTGAAAAACTGTGATTATTAACACAATACTAATCCGTAACAGTGCCTTATACAGTGTTTGTAATAATGTGTACATGACTAAATAAATAGCAATTAATAATTGCAGTTACAAATGACTAGAGACAATAATTTATTGTAGTAGTAAATTTTATCCAAACAAGATGCAAAATTTCTTATTTTTAAGTCACTTCTAAAAGATATTACTTTGAAAAAGAACATTGATACGTGTTGTCTTATTGTGTACTGAACTGTATACACATAATTTACTAAACCAGTAACGTTTAAAAAATGACAATGTTAATAACATACAATAAACATTTACTTACTCTTTATCACACACCTATTCGTACACGTTTCGGTGATATTCCTCTGGAAAGGTGCTTGGAATTTGCACTAAAAATGCTGTTAACCCATTTAATATCAATAACTTTATAAAATGAAGCAAAGCAAAAATGCTGTAAATTCTTCTGGCGACTTTTATAGGTACCCATTTCCACCTTTATACACTCGCCTAAATCAACCTTGTTAATTAGTTCTTCATTTCGAGAATAATCACTTCAAGGTAACGAGTTTTTCGTAAATGGCATAGCACAAGCTAAAAACGTCGTAAAGTTATGGCCGCAGTAACCCAATTCCTCGCCTTGTGGGTTAATGGAATTTAAAATTGCCGCACAAAATAAAACCGCCGTTAAACGCCTATCTCGCGAAAAAGGCGGGAAGCGCTTGTTAATCAAATTTATTCAACGTCTCCGGGAAGCACATTAAAGCCTCGAAATTCAATCTACTTGCAAATGAGCGCCTTTCCATATACAGAGGTCAATCTACAATGGGATATGCATTGCTAGGAAAATTAATCAGTTGCCAGATTTTTACCGGCTAGCTGTTCTTTGGATGCGAGCAATTCGTCAAGAATAAGGCTAAGATAATTAAATTTGTAGAATTCAATATACATAACAGTCTATCAAGCGTGGATGGCGATGTTGAAATATAATATTTCACTGGAAACAGCTCGTGCCTAAAACTTCTCGATTTACACAATCACTGAAATTAGAAACTCTTCATCAACTTATTACTATTATTGTTTTGTTCTAGTTAATTAAATTGGCAGAACGGTTTTGATAACGAAACAATTCTGTCTTGCTTTTAAATACCAGTTGATTTAAATAACGGAAAGTAACACGACTAATTTATATTCAAGAGTTATAGTAATCGTCAGAAATAATATAATAAAATTTTTGAAAACATATTTAAGTGTTTATAATGTGTAGTTTTATTTAATAGGGTTGCTCACCAGAATGCATGCACATTGGCGAGAAGCCGTACCAATTACTGAAATTTGAGAATTTTCGATTTATAAAGTGAAGATTTTCTTAAAATTATATTTTTACAAAATTTTACAAACTTCTACCAATTTCAATAGTCATTCCGGAAATATCTTGTTATCTGACAAATTCGCTGTACATGAAATAACCACTTTTTGTACTTTTAATTTCTGAAAAAAAGATTTAATTGAACTTGCAGCTGATTAATTGAAAACCAAATGGGTACTATGTATGTTACCAATTTACACAATCACATATGACCACCGTTCAGCATACCATATCCCATTTTTTACTATTAATCACCGCAGACTATCGACCGCGAAAAAGGCTCTGCAGTTCGATTGCCCCATAATTACAACAATCTTGATCAAATTTCAATGCTGCTTCTTTCTGGATCAACTTCACAAGTAATTTAGAACGAATCGGCTCCATCATCCGATTAACTGCCACTTCCTCCGCAGTAGGGAAAGGCGTTACAAAGAGCTCTGGAGTTTTGTTTACAACAAAAGGGCGTAAATGCCACCGGCTTGTGGCTTCCCATACCTTCGAGTTGAACCGGGAAAATAAGTAAAGCTTCCGTGACTCCGCGTATGGCCTCATTCGTGCCACTTCATACACGAAGCGAAAATTGCTTTAATTGTTGGAAATAATAACTGCCACGGCTGATTTGCAAGCCTGTGCAGCGGGCGTTGGTAGATGCTAGCGTTGATATCGGGTCTAGCGGAAGTGATTGCATGGGTGTTGCACAATTATTAGTATTTTGAAGTTGGTGAATATGCTGGGAAATTGTAAGGCTGCTAAATGATTTATAACGTGTATGTTGCAAGCACTTATGTGGTATATAAATATTAATGTAAATATATTATAACCTATTGAGATTAATATGGGATGCTGAAATATTCATTTAGAAATCTTCTCAAGTTACAACATAAAAAATTAAGATATTCATTCATTATTTATGATCTTTAAAATGTAAACAAATATTTATAGCCAATTAGTTCAGAAAGTGTTGGGAGGATCATCAACAAAGAGCTTTCAACTTTTCTGACAAAAAACACACTGTAATGGCAGTTCAGAAACTCGCCCTTCAGACACACATTGGTCGCTTTTAAGACTAGGATACACCGGCAATGAAGCATTATCATATCCCCTCCCGCAAAAACAACTAAGTCAGTTCCCACATTCAGGAAGCCACTGGAAACAATGCGCCCAGGGTCGCACAACTGTACCCTTTTAAACCGGATATGGTTCCGAAAGCCTATCCTGCCCTCTTGGTGACTCTCCGGGTCACCCACCAGAACGTTGATAATGCGTGTTCATCCGTCGAAACCTCGGCCGAAGCCGAGATCGCGGACCAGCATACAGCCAACCAGTCAGTCAGCCTACCACCTAGATACCAGGCATCGAAATGACATGCACCGTAGCACCTAGTCCTTGTACTAACTACCTGTAGTACTCGTGTAAACGTTGACGAATAACCATTCGAGAGTAACCCTCTACCACACATTTCTGTACTACGGCACAGCATTTCTGCCGTACTGTGTACACCTCCTTTGAACGTCTTCACCCTTGCTGCGCAGTAATACGCCAGCGTAATTCGCATGACCCCGCAATTGTGAGACAGGGTTTTCTCCGGGAGTTTTAAGAGATGAACTCGTGCGGTCGGCACCTTTAGTGACGGTTGTAACTCATCTTGGAACGTGGACCAGGTTCGCTCCTGGCCCTGACCCTCCATCAATTGCCCAACTCGGATACTAGTACATCTGGCTATATGGAATCAACACCTCAAATGACGATTTTCAAGCGCTTGGAATACTAGGGCAAGATTGCTCCTAGCCCGACACCTCAAACGGCGGCCCCGCGTTTACCCCTTCGATCCGTCTCTCTCTGCTTAACAAGCTGGAACAGTTCCACCACGAAAAGGCAAGAGTACGGTCTTGAAAGCACTGGGCTGTGTAAGCGCCCGTCTGTGCTCTCCTGGATCGCCCTTCGCCGCCTGCATACGGGACTTCCCGTCATGAAGCGTCCTCTTATAAATCATACGAGTAACCGTCGAGAGCGGACTCTACCACACATATTTTCTGCCTTGCATTTCTGCCTGCGGCATCCTCACCCACGGTTGCGCAGCAATACGGCAACGTAATATCAACCTCTCGCAGTTGTGTGACAAGCCTCGCCTTTTTCCAGACAATTTTACTGGGCAAATTCCGTGCGCTCTGCTCGGGGTCATCGGTTAGCCTTCCCGACACCTCAAAAGACGGCTTGATGCATCTCGAAACGAGGACCAGGTTCTTTCCTGACCCTGATCTTCTCGGATACTAGTACAGACTACTGGGCCGACACCTCTAGCGACAGCTCGAAATCTCTCCCTCGCCTCAGATACTAGACCAGGACTGCTCCAGGTCCGACACCTCTAACGGCGGCCCTGCGTTTACCCCTTCGATCCGTCTCTTTCTGCTCAACAAGCTGGAACCAGCTGTCGCCATCAAAATTGTTGCTCTGAAAACATGTCCAAGTAATAATAGCTTAGATTGTTTATAAAATGTAGCCCTAAAACTAGTACTTTCAAAACTATCACTTTCAAAAATATCGCCTGCAAATTATCATCTTCAAAAATTATTTAACCACTCTTCCAGTTTCAAAAATCTCTTCTCAAATGTTCTGAACGACAACAATCCTAGATCAAAATCACTACTTTACAAAATGTTTCCTGTTGGGAATATCATATTCGAAGGCATTATTATTAAAAATAAAGCTCCTAAGAACCGCGATAGCAATAACTAGGTTGCTCGAACATATCGAATTTACTAACGTCGTCATCTAAACTGTGACTAACATGAGCAATGATGATTCAGAAGTTGGTATAATGTTGTTTAGAGAAGTATAGCTTTGAACTACTATATAAAATGGTGCGCAAACATGTCGTCTTCAAAATGTCGCAATTAAAATTGTAGCTTTAAAAATCTCCCCTAGTAGTACAATAAAGATAGCTCTCCTCTTAGTATGTGGTAAAAAGTTGCACGACCTTGCGCTTCGGGTTTCAGCGGGAGGGGGTGGAAAGGTGGTAAAATGGTAGGTTTCAACAGTTTTTCGCAAATATCTCGTTAACTATAGAAAAGGCAAGGAGCCAGTTTATGCACGTCATCAACAAGTCATGATGTCACATATTTATTCCGTTTACGCTAGTTTTAAAAACGACTTAAATAAATCACAATGGTATGCAACCCACCAAACAGTATTCAACCGACTAACCAGTATGCAACCCAACAAACAGTATTCACCCATCAAACAGTAAAATTTATAAATTGCAATTATTATTGTGCATCAGATTACAACGTGATTATTATTTATTTAAATTGATCTAATTTATGAATTGATTAAAATAACTTAAAACGAACATTGACAAAACAGTAAAAATGTAAATTTATTTCAATACACTTGAAACTCAGCAAACTAATTATCTACAATATAATATAATAATTAATCGCTATCACAAGTGTCATCAGATTCTTCGTCGTTGACTTCTATTATTATTGGGGCAATGTCTTCTACATCAAAACCCACTTCCCTGTCCCACCACTTCTGTATAATGCCCTCTGCATGTGTAACGCAATTTGACCACGTTTCAGCTGTTACTTTACTTAACGCTTCTTGCCACATATTTAGGGTATTTTCTACGCCGTACCCATGTTCACCTATATGTTTATTATAATAGGTTTTGGCAATCCCCCACACATTTTCTATGGGGTTGAAAATGCAATGGTAGGGAGGAAGTCTGAGTACAGTATGTCCATACTGTTCCGCAAGGTTGTCTGCGACATACGTTTTTGGAGGTTTGTGCCTGAAAAAAATTTGTTAGTACTTGAGCACACAGAATTCACGTAATATACTTACTGTGCAACCAACTGCAATAATTCCATTTTTAACACATTCCCCTCAATATTCACTGACCGGCTTGTTAACCAATCAATAATGTCTTGTTTTTTCCAACTAGCATTGGGTGTTTTATCGGCCAATGTGCTATGATAACTTGCGTTATCCATAACAATAATTGAGGGCTCCTCCAAATTTTTCAAAAGCTGATCTTCAAACCATTTTAAAAAAACTTCCTGATTCATTTCCCCGTGGTAATCCGGGTTTTTTGTGCTCGATGTAAAAATCAATGAAGCACCAGGAATAAATCCATCTCTGTTGCCAGCATGAAGAACGATATATCTAAGAAAATAGATAAATAATATTATTTAAATACTGTTAAACTTACAATGCTAACCTTTTTCCATCTGATTTTATTTTTTTAACGCTGTTTTTACTATCATCTTGCCATGATCTAGAAACAGTGCCATTTTCAAAAATCCACGTTTCGTCTAAATATACAAATTGTGAAGGTTTTTCCTGGTGCAGATTTTTAATGTATTTTCTTAGAAACTCCACTCTGCGGAAAGCAATGTGATCCAACTCCATGAGCCCTCTGCGTGGATCATCCTTTTTCCAGCGGAATCCTATATCTTTCAGGACCTTTCCTAACGAAGATATTCCTCCCTTGAAAACATCTCTTTCCTTCAAAACTCGCAATAGAGATGCCCGAGTAATATGTTGTTCTAACAAAAAATTATTCTTACTTGTAATGTTCAGCAAAAGAGATTAAATGATTCACTTACTGTTTTGGTACATTTCATAAACCACATTTCTTATGGCTACTTGGTCGAAATCGTCAACGTCCACTACGGGTTTGGTTCTAGCCTTTTTCCGCTTCGGACTTTTGATAAGTTCATTTGCCTTTATTGTCTGTGCAACCGAACTAACGGTTGGTAGACATATTTGCAAGGCATTTGCAACTCTCTATAATAAATAAAACACTATAATGTAATAATACAATAATTATACGTTGTTTAACAAACCTCTTGGACAGCAGCTAAAGGAATTAAGGGGCCTCCATTGTCGCGTTCCCGCTCAAAATAGCTTAGTAGGGAGGCTATAAGCTGTTTTGACTGCTTACATAGGGCTTTCGGCATTATTTCCACAGCACAAAACACGTAAACGCAATAACTAACTTTGAAAAAGCACAACTAACAATCCACGTACGATCTCAATTAGTTAGGTTAGAAACACAAAACAGTAACTAATTACTATGTAAACCAAATACGATGTCACACCAACCTAAGAGCGGAAAATTTGGCAATAAAAATCAATTTGTTCGTTATAAATCGATAAAACTTCAAAATATTAACAGATTCATTAAATATATGGTTTTATTTTTAAAGTTGATACAAAAGTAATGCTTTTCGACGAATTATTTATAAAAACTAAATCTTATTTTTATTTATTTGGGGTTAGCGTTGAATGACCCTGCAAAAGTGCATTGATGACGTGCATAAACTGGCTCGTTGCCTTTCCTATATATCGTCGTAGTCCATGTTGAGTTGCTTGGAGTTTTTCTGACGTTGACGAGTCTAACACCTACAACAAAAGATGCTCTTATTATTTAACTTTTATTATCGTAGTGTTATAAACAACATTTCAAAAACAAAAAATAATTGTGTAATATGGACGTCTAGTATAAACCTAGGAGATTTAAAATTATTTGTTAAAATAAGGGATTCTTGAAAGATTCTGCTTATTAATGCAAAGAAAAAACAAATAACATAATAATGCAACAATAAGAAATGTACAAAAAGCTGGGACCACAAAGCTGTACTTCAATTAGCACAATATTCGCTGAAACGTACCTGCGAGCGTTGTGGGAACTTTAAAGTGTTTCGTCGCTAGTCACGGGCATGTAATAGGAACGTGTTCATTACGTGCACGTGACCAAAATTGGGAATAATTTTTAGTGACCTTAACGTTTAAGCGACGTTCCTAGAACTTATCCGGTTACGTTCCTGTGACGTTGTAGTTATGTAGCGGCAACGTCAAGGCTTAGTAGCAGCGACTTTTACAAAGCTTTACTACTCCTTTAGATTGATGTTGCTTTCTTTGTCTTGCAACTTATATGGTTATACTTATGTTACATTCTTCAATGATCCACTATCCATTTTCCAAGCTCAGAAACTAAATCGAATACTATCAAAATAATATTAGAGAACAAAAGTTCTGCACTTTTCCAATAGACTGAGTGACAAAATGAAGACAAATGTAAGTTTGTTGTCGAACATAATGATGACACGTCCAAATCAGGCCATGCGCCATTTAACGTTGCAGTTTAAATTATAATATTGATTTTAAAATATTTAATATCATGGGATCAACATACAAGATGCTAAAAACTTTGTTTTATTGTTCTTTGAAACTTGAACCTAATTATTGTTTTAATTTATTCTCATGGCACAGAGACCAATATTGCTTTTTTTTAAAGGCATTATGACATAAAGGTTCACGCTTTTGAATAATGGCGTCGTAGGTTTTTCTCATAACCATAGCTTATTTCGGGAAAAATAACTTGGATGTCGCTTTCAATAATAAGTATAGCTTGGAGATAATTACTACTTGACGATAGTGTGACAAAAACTGCAAATATGTTACTTCAAAGTTATATTTACTTCAAAGTACTGAACGGAACTCTAGTGCCACTAAACTGCCTGTTCGAAGTTTCCATTACCACTACATGGCTCCACGTGGAACTTTTACCTAATTTTTAATCTCTCGTTTTCTTCAGATAACCGCACTGTGTCGCACACATTGTTTATGTGTTATAATGAAATATATAAGAAAAGGCAGGCAAGCACTTATCAATAAAAATGTATTCTAATATTAGACTTTGTTTCTCTATTTTTAAGGAATTATACATTACTTAAAAATTGTGTCGACTCAGGAAAAATATATATTTGGTATTGTTCTAATTCCTGATGGGAGATGGTACAATACTCCTTCACCAATATATTCATCAATAGATATCGTCCAAAAGATACTTTAAAGCAAGATAAAAGTGCATATTATTATTCAGCGTTCATTTATAGTTGATTCAGCAGAAACGAATTCTGGGTGTAGATGTACTGAGAAAAATGCTTTAAAAATTTTTGTGTGAAACTCTAAACGTAATTTTTATTCAATCCAATAAAGTCTCTAGAATCAACACGAAGATTAATCTTCCTTTTATTAATGTTGATAAATTAAAGATCCAAAACACTACAATTCTTAATTGAAATTTCTACAAGAATTGTGTTTAAATTCTTTTATAATACTTTTAGATCATTGGTTTGAGTGTTTATTCAATTCTAATTTACAACTCGTTGATCTAAAATTGTTGGAAAAATTCGGAATGGAGTTATTTATATTCACTATAAAATATAAACAGGTTTCCATAAACATATTTTTATCCATGTCTATCTAGTAAGTTACAGTTACTTTGACATATCCATTGCAGGTAAGTTGATTTTACTATTTGTTTACTGGTTGTCATGACATTAGGGAAGTAAGGTAAAACCTACTCTTTAAGGGAAGTAAGTGAATTACGTGTTATTACAGTAATTTTAGTTGTCTAAGAGAAACAACTGAAAAACAATTGCTACTAAGCAGCTCAACACTAGGTGACTATTTACTTTGTTTGTAATAGATTAATTTTCTATCAATTAACATAAAATTATTAAGGGAAAATTATTCAAATTTTTGTTGGGCATGGAGAAAAATATTATAAGCATACTCGGAAGTAACTATCTACAACCAGTCTCGAACTTTTCCAGCTCTCGCTCGCTCGAGCTGGCAAACTCGTTCTCGACTGGTAAAAGCTACTTACTTCCTTTGATGCTTAAATAACTATTACGGGGATGCTTACAACTTGAGGTAAATAACTTTGAATTTTTAGTATAATAATAATAATAGTGTTTATCTCCAAACTAATTTACATTTTTCTTTTGTATTGACATTAACTAATAGAATAGAATGGAAAAGCGATGGCAATCAGATGAACCCTACTAGGGGGATCCCTGCTCTTCCTTACCACCGCAGTAAGAAAAAAAAAATAAAAAAATGAACAAATGAAAAACAATGACAAATCACCAAGCATATGAACCAAAAATAACAACATAATACAAATTTCAAAATTTAAAAAAAAAACGAAACTAGCCAACCATACAATATAGCTGCAATGCGCAATACCTGCAATACCCAGTCACCCACGAAGAATTACAAATACAAATAATAATAATAATAAAAATATGCCTTAAAATAATGTTAAATGAAATGATATATAAATTAATAATTCTAGTCTAATCAGTGCCCTCAAATAACCAACCCTTTAGTCGAAGTTTAAAAATAGGTAGAGCACATGTTTTAAAAGTAAAAGGGATATTATTATAAAGTTTAGCAATATTATAGGAGAATGAACGTTTATACAATTGAGTCGGATGTGATGGAAAATCTATAAGACCTCTATGTCTCAAATTTAAATTATGAATGTCAGTACGAAATTTTATTTTATTGTACAGGTAAGGAGGAGATTTATTGATAATTATTTTATGATAAAATACGAGACAATGTAATAGACGCCTTTTTTCCATACTAAGCCATTTGGTCTCTTTAATTTTGTGAGAGATATGTTCTCGACGTCTAATACCATGGATAAGTCGCAAACAGGAGTTTTGGACAATTTGAACTCTTTTGCTAGTCGATTTATCAATACAAGGACCATACACGATATCGCAATAATTAAACTGTGATAACACCAATGAGTCACATAATAGATATTAACGATACAAGTTTGATTATGAGCATCTTAACGAAACGAGTTTGATTGCCAAAACGAGGCGGCGAGCCGAGTTTTGCGGCAATCAAACGAGTTTCGTTGTGTGCCATAAGCAAACGTGTATTGTTCAATATTTTATCTTCATCAATAAACTCTTGGGGCCGCTCATGTACTTATTATACACGTACGACATACCTACTACCGATTATAGCGACATGGGGACCTTTGCTGATGACACTGCAATTATAGTTTGCAACGAAGATCCATCTTAGCATCTACGAAAACGCAAGAGCATATAGACTTACTAGAAAAATGGCTTCAGAAATGGAGAATCAAAGTTAATGAGGATAAGTCCGTACATATCACCTTTACAACAAAACGATCAACATGCCCGCCAAATACCCTCCGGAACAAGCCAGTCCCCCAAGCAAATGTGGTTAGGTACCTGGGATTACATCGTGACAGACGCTTAACGTGGAAGGTGCATGTCACAAAGAAAAGAAAAGAAATAGATTTGAAAACTAAAAACATGAACTGGCTCATTGGACGGCGATCGCAGCTTACATTAAATAATAAATTACTGTTATATAAATCCATTATTCGTCCCATCTGGCTATACGGCTCTGATCTCTGGGGCTGCGCAAGTAAATCAACTGTGGATGTAATCCAACGCTGTCAATCTAAGATACTAAGGAACATTACAAACGCACCATGGTTTGTGTCTAATCAAACTCTTCATGTCGACCTAGGAATTCCATTTGTGAAAGACGCTATTAAACAAAAGGCAGTTAAATACCACGATACCCTGATAAATCATCCAAATATATTGATAGATCCATTAAAGGAGGAACCCAACCATCGCCGCTTAAAGAAAAAATGGCCCACTGATCTTATACAATAATATAGGGGTGACTCCAATGGGTGTCTTCCCCCTCACGTCAACTAGTTAAGTAATTCCTACAATTAGCCCATAGAATGTATATTTATATTCTGATTGCTAATAAATGTAATCAAAAAAAAAAATCAATAAACTCGTAATATCTGTCCATTACCGCACTGAGTGCCGTAATGAAGCTCTTAACGATACTAAAATTAATTTGGTTAAGACGCTATAACAACACGGATGAAGATAAAAGCACTTTAACGTTTTTGTTTAAACTTTGTCTATGATTATAAAGCAGTTTAAGGTTTCCATAAGCTATACGAGTATATTTATTAATGTGCTCCCGGAATCTGAGCTGATAATCTAGGGTTACACCTAAATTGCGAGCCGTATCAGTGCAAGGAATTGTGACATTATTAACAGCAATATGAATATGAGGTAATTGGGAAATTCTAGTGTTTTTACCACCAAAAAGTATAACATTAGATTTCAAAAAATTAATGGTAAGCGAATGTAAAGCAGCTAATTGAACTAAATTGTTTAAATCTTCATTAATACGGCTACAAGCAACAACAGCGTCCTCAGGTTTAAACGAATAATACAGCTGCGTATCGTCAGCATACTGATGATATACGCAGTGTTTTAGAATTTTACATAGACTGGAAGAATAAATTATATAGAGTAATGGGCCCAAAACCGATCCCTGAGGAACCCCATGTTTAAGAGTTTGAAGCTCAGACCTATCATTTGCCAACACCACGCACTGCTGTCTGTTGCACAGATAATCCTGAATAAAATTTAATGCTACATTATCAAAACCAAAATGCTGCAGAACAGCCAACAGTACGCGGTGATTGATTGTATCAAAGGCCTTGGAAAAATCAAGTAGAACTAGAGCTGTTAACTTGCCTTCATCGGTAGCTTGAAATATATCATCAGTCACTTTTAATAAGGCAGAGACGCAACTGTGATTTGAACGAAACCCAGATTGATGATTTGAAAATAACTGATATTTATTAAAATGAGCTCTGCTTTGATTGTCCACGATTTTTTCCATGGCCTTCGACAACGCGGGAAGAATGCTGATAGGTCTAAGATCTTTTAGCTCTTTAGGGCTGTTGACTTTACCGATAGGCTTAACATATGCCTTTTTCCATTCATCTGGAAAAACACCTTCCAGCAGGCAGGTATTAATAATATGTGTAATAAATGGTAATAGAAAAGGACAACACAAGTGCAACATTACTATATTAATACCGTCGCAACCAGTAGCTTTAGATTTAATACTATTTAAACACTTTAAAACTTCATCTTCATCAGCTGCAGAAAAATTAAATTTAGTAATGTTGGGCTTTATATTTTGGTAAACTCTAATGTATGTATGTATGTATGCATGTACCTATGTATAATCTGTAACCTCATTTACCTTGCGGTGTAGAGGCTGGTGCTTTATGCGCTGGCATCTGGCGGTACAAATGCTCAACTTGCCCCGGATTTGGGATACAGAGTTGGAGCGCGCCTTTGGCGCTTGCGCAGCAACCATTGTGTGAGGTGTGTGTCTTGGTGATGTGTTGACCTTGTTACTCTATCTCGTAGGTTTGTGGTTCTGAGTAGAGAACAGTTAATTTGGTGCCCAACTGTGAATGGTCTCACTGAGCCCGATTCTAATCGCCAAGGATACGGAAAAATTCCGACCCCAGCGGGATTCGAACCGAGGACTTGCTTAATGCAAGCCTGGCGCTTACCCATCTGCGCCATAAATTTTTAGTAAATTACAAAAAAAAATTATTTTAGAGACGTTTTTGGTTGTCAATTGTTTTCTTTGTGAAGTGCTTCTGATTTAATTTGAAGTAACACATAGCTGCTATTTTAATTTTTTGCAGTACGAATGCAGTCAGAATATACAAGACATTCTATGACCGACAGTAATAACTTATGCATAAGAAACAATGAGCCGATGCAGGAAAGAAACATGTGGCGAATATGAAGAAATGAAAAACTAAAAAACTGTACATCTAAAATAACATAGTAACTACAGTAGGAAATGTGCAAGTGAGGGGGTGGACAAGAAAATCACGAGATGAAGGCGAAACGAAGAAAGTTTTGGAGCAGTCAAAGCTCCTTCCAGGACCGTAATGCCGTATATAGATTTTAATTTCTTCTTTTCTTTAAAAATTCAAAAGAAATCAGTTACCTAAACTTTTTACTACCAAACTTGGTGAAGCTATTTATTAACAACTGTACATTTCTTAACAATTGCTCTTGATTATCGTCAAAGAAACGGTCTAGGCTCTTAAGGCCTCGTAATAAGAGTTACAAACTTGTGAATGGTATCTATTCTATATTAGTTTATGTTGCAGTTAAAGTTTTATGAGGATATTAAGCTTGATAAGCCATGAATGTGTGGGATTTACTGATTGAACGGGATAGTGCTTTAATAAATTCACTTAAGAATTGTAATAAGGTGCATACATGGATCAGGGTTCAATAGTTGATAAACTTAATTATTCCGTCGTCTAACGCGCTTATTTTTTTCAAGTTTCAATAAGTTTGAATAGAAATAGTATGCAAATGCTATCAAGTTCTTAATTTAGAGACATCACCAAATATAATATTTAAAGCCCAAAGCGCTAAATCACAGCGATCTCGATAAATTATAGAGGAATCCTGTCTCGAAGGTGCAAAATGAAATTACTATTTTTGTGTTGATCCCCTGAAAATGTTTGAACAATTATTAATACCCGTTTTAACACAGTTTAACACGTCGATTTACTCTTTCGCCTCTATTAAATGCAAGCCTTTAAAAGACAATTTCCTCGTCATTCTGCCATCTGCGTAATAAATATGTCTGCCACCAATGCCTGATTTACATCAGGTATAACGTATTGTTAAACCTGCGGGGATGTTTCAAATCCACCCAGTATTCTGTTACTCGATTAGAGCAAGTCGACTATCAGTAATTTTCGATAGCGCTCGTGCAGCAGTAATTACTGACCAGCAGCGTGGTTTCAATTTTAAAAGTGACTGCTTTAGAGAATGTATTAACACTAACGAATACTACTTTGTTATACACAAATGTAATTAAGATTATTATATATACTAAAAATGTGAGAAACAAATTAGTTCTTTTGCTTTTACCTCAAACTTTTTGACACTGTGCAAATCATTACCTAAACGCATTATAATAAATTTCATACTAAACCACTGGAACAGATTTGGCAGTATTAAGCCATTTTTGTTACCTTCTCTTTTTAATGATCTAGAAAAGTTGCCAAAAACAATTTCCAGGGCATAAAATAGTGTTACAATAGTTAGGAACAGATTTTGCACGTAGTACACAATTGATTAAAATATACAAACTAAAATGTCTGTTAATATTCGCTTCTTCAGGAGTTAATTATCTACTATGTTGCTGAAATAGAGTGCAATATATGGGCTAAAGGTGAACTCATTGTAAAAGTGAAAGAAGTACCTTTAGACATATTTCTGAACATAAAATTATCAATTACAAATCGTTTAATTCTTAATGTATTGCTAGAAACGGAATGATAACTTCATGATAAAATCCAATATAAAACAAGTAAAGCAAATTAAAGAAATAAGAGCAATAAAGAAAAAATGTAATATGATGGAAAGAAAACAGTAAGTATAAGAAAAAATTATTCACGAGTATGAAAACCTGTTAGAGAGGTCAATAACCGATTTAAAATAAAACCACGGCAGTATAGACAAAAGCAGTGGGAGAATATCGAAAGGTCTATTTCCAACTAAAGCAGAATGATTACACAGGAAGTAAAAGAAAATATGCGCAATGACTGGTTTGAGAAGTGGAAAGAATCAAGAATCAGAATGATCAAAGATAATACCAACGGAAAAAAATAACTATGAAAACATTAGAAGAGAAGCAGAAAAAATAGTAATGAATGGGAAGCGCACACACACATAGAAGAAAAATTAAAGAAAATCGAAAGAATCGTTGTTGATAAAAAAAGCTGAACACCTTCATAACGAAGTTAGGCAACAGAATAAAGGATACCAACCGAAGTATTAAACAGATCGTCAAAATACTTTAAGGCAGTGCTGCCGGGTGGTGAAACTAAAACAGTTACAAAAATTAATGATAGAAAACAAGATGGTGGAATTGCGAAGAAAATAATAAAACCAATTTTGAAGAAATAGAAAGTAGTATAACAAAAGAATAGGACTGCGGAGAAAAAAAGATCATACAAAGAAGAAAAATCCCAGAAAGATGGCGAGAGGCTGTTCTGACATCCCTAATATTTTGCATAAACTTTAATTGCGAAGCCTAGATAAGTATGGGCTGGTAGAAGTAGTACAGCGTTTAGAAAAACTCGCAAGAAGAAAAAGGTGAGAGATCAAGGTGCTGAAAACTAAGTACGTGCGAAGAAGGAAGTCTATAAAATAGATAAAGTACATTTGCAAACGTGAATATGTACTTTATTTACTTTATTTTAATCAAAACCGTGATGTATAAATTAAATTTTAAATACGACATAGACTTTCCTTGAATGTTTCTGCTTATTGTGGTATATTGGTATTTTAATTTGGTTCGGTATTAATCGTAGTGTTTGATCTCAAGTGAAGTTATGTAAACTGCAATTTTAGTTTACATTTCTTGAGAGCAAATGGCCACCTTAAATGAAAATGCAGTGAATAAATTGAAAGTTTGGGAAAGGAAAGTACAAGGAAAGTACAACTTACACAAGAAAACAGTGAACGAAACCAGGGACAGAAAAACCCAGTAGATGGATCATTATAGATATCTGAATATTATACCAATCATAAAGTTTTATTGATTCTGCTGGTTAGGACAAGCATCCAGACTACCAGAATCCTCAATAACAAGAAGGATGCTAAAACGAGACATCAATGGTAAGAGGAGGAGCGGCAGACCAAAGAAGAAATGGCTAGAAAATATAGATAAAGACCTATTTTAGTTAAACATCACGTACTGGGAAAGAGCGAAGACCGATAGGATGGAATGGAGAGAAACTGTAGACCACATCTTGGACCTTCATGATCTGTCGAGCTGATGTATGTACGTAAATATTTATTGTTATATGGTTTCTCTAAAGAAGTTTTCCTTCTTATATAAAGAGTTGATGTTTGTTTACTCAACGTACTTACTTATTTTATCTCCCCTACCATTCGGTATTGATCTTTGCATACGATTTTTAATATATTATATTTCCAGGTTGCAGTAAAAATTAACTTATAAACAGCCCATTTCATAAAAGTAACTCTACTTCTTCATAAAAAAAGATATTTGCAACAACTTTGCGGGCATAACAGGTATATAATAAGCGCAAATAAAATTACTTACATTAAAGGATCTGCAAAGGTTCTCTTCAGATATCGTTCTTTTCACCAGTCTTGCTGTACCTATAAAAAAACAAGTTTTCTATACAAACACATTATTATAGTAAAAGTTTGAAAAAAAATTATATTCTAAAGCAAGGTGTACATTTCGAGGAAAATTATTATCGTTAGCCACGCAGCTGACGAAAATAATTAGTTACATTAAAGAAAATTGAGTTTATCTTGTGCAACATATTTCGGGATTGACAAATGAGTGACAGTAAGTTGATTTTATTGACATCAATTATCAGGCACTTTATAATTTGATAGAACAAGAACGAACGCCATTTTCTACATTGGCTATATTATATACTATAAAGTGTCTGGCAGAAGTTGGACCTTTAAATAACATGCTTGCGCCATACTAAAATACAGGGTGGTCCTGAAATAAAATTTTTTAAATTAGGGACCCGATTAAGCTCGTCATAAAGATGAAAAAAGTTACAGTATACATTGGTCCAATTCTCAACCTTTACGTAGATGAAAGAGATTAAACTTAGATTTGTTTCAAAATTAAAATTGGCAGACCGTTTCTAGCAATAGAAGGCTCATTTACTAATGTTTTCTTTTAATGTTTGTGTATCTATGGCTTTAATAGGTTGAACTTAGCAACCCGTACAAATGGTTGTATTAGAAGTTTTCAACGCACAAGAATTTGTTTGCAAAAAATATGTACTAGAAAGCCTTAAAAGCTTTGACATTTTTTTCAATTTTTTCCTAACAGCAGCAGTTTTTTTCATAAAAAGATGTATTGTTGTTTGCTAATTTTGAACCACTTAAAGTCATACATCGTAAAAATTATTGTTTTTGGTAGAAAAGGTTTGGCAAATTTCATTCAAATATCTTTCTCCAGTTTTCCTCATCCTTATGGTTAGCCAAATCCAATGCTTGATTTTCAGAATTGTAATTGCATCAGGTTTATTCACCATTTTATATTTCTTCATCTGACATTTTAAAATGTAGATCTTATTCTATTATTGAACCTATTGCCAATGTCTACAATATTATCAGATATTAGAGAAAGGTAAGATGCTGATTTGATGTATTCGTTATTGGTTAGCCAATAACTATTTAAACTGAATAAAACATTCTGGGTATTTTAGAGTTATTGATTATAATATTAAATGAATAGCTTCAACTGTCTTTTAATTTAATCTTAAAAATAGAAGCATTTGTATTATGTGAAATTATTACCGTAGCTTGACCTTAACTAACATGGCAGAAATACTACTAACTTGCCGGCAAGAGGCAAATCTCTTGTCCTGTATGAAAATTGCTTTAAAGTTTTTTTACTTCCTTTTACTACTATAAAGGAAGTATTGGATTCACCCCAAAAATTCGAAATTGAGTTTTCAACAGATCTTCACGTTTTAGAGTCCCCTGATCCCAAAAAACATATCTATTTTCATTGGTCTGTCTGTGTGTCTGTCTGTCTGTGTGTCTGTCTGTGTGTCTGTGAACAGAATATCTCAAAAACGAAAAGAGGTATGGCATTGAAACTTCATATATAAGTTTTGTGTACTATGTAGATGAGACAGCAAGCTTTTGAAGAAAATCGCATAACCGGAAGTAGGTGTTTACTCTTGTGATTTTTCAGTTTTTTTCGATTTTTTCAAAAACGGCTCTAACGATTTTTTTTAAATTTTACATTTTTCTTAGATTTTTAATGTGTATTGATGTGAGATAGGTGATTTTCCAGTTGAATACTTCTAAAGTGGGTTTCTTTTGTTTTTTTTCTATTTTTTTTATTAATTCCTATTTTAAATAGAACACCCGGTATATTATTACATTTTTGAATTCAGATTAAAATTCTAGAGAAAATTTGTCTCTTCAACTAACACTCGATTTTGTACCGTTTTTGTAGAATTTGTAATTTTGAAAAATTTTTAACAAATGTTTAAAAATTAAAAATGAAATTTTTGACTAATTATAAGATCACTGTAAAAGGAAGTTGTGTGAGTGTATCACACCAGATTTTTATCTATACACATATAGATGACTCTATGCGCAGTGCAGTGTATTCATCGATCAAGTAGGGACCTATCGATATACTAAAATCAGTTCTGTTCACAATAATAAGAGTGCTATATATCTTTCACAACAATCTATTCGCAAGAAAAGTTATGGTCAGATTTGTTCTTGCCAATTTATGAGATATACTAAAACGTGTAGTGTAGTTATCAGGATATCGCTGGCTAGTCTATATAAGAGACGTCTGACGGAAAATAAACTTGTTGATATTGCTAAAGATATCAGAAACTAGATGCAGATGAGCGTTTTTCGGAGATGGATTCCCTTGACCAAAATGTGCTTGATATAGCATGTAGAAGAACTGGGCGTTGTCATGAAGTAATATGGTTTGGTGTCGTAAATACCGATGTGTCTATAGTTTACCAAGAAAAGGCAAAGAAAACAGTGACAACAAACGTAGTGTCTTCATTACTGTGTTCGCGGGGACTCTAGGAATTACAAAAATCGTACGCTCCCCGGCTACCACGCTAACACCTGTGGTAGTCGTTAACTCCTAACAAGGGAACTCTTTCTCAATTTCGACGGGCAAAGCTAGCCACCTACCCGACTTACGAGTTAAGAGGGCTCATAGAACCACAAACTTGTGGAATAAACAGGTCACTGGCCTAACGTAAGAAGAAGATGCTTACAAAGAATCCAATAAAACCATTTCTTGTTTTAAACGACGTTTGTCAAAGTATCTCTTTGAACGTCAACGCAGTGCCTAGGAGTATCTTTTAACTTAAAATAATGTATAGAAATTATCTGTTAGTTCTGAATTTAATTTTGTCAACCACAAATGACTTAAGTACAAATCTAACAGTGGTAACGTCTACCGACCGCCTAATTAAATATGGTTGCAGTAACAATTATTTAACAAGGTTGAGTGGAAGAACAGGTGTTTCATAACACCTGAACTCCGCCTTTGTCACACATTTTTTTTTCCTTAACTTTTGTTTGTGTTATAATGTAAATATTTAAAGTTGCTTGTGCGACAATAAAGTCCATTATTATTATTATTATTATTATTATTATTATTATTATTATTTCATGTTTAGGAGTGCAAGTAGTAGTTGGAAGCTCAACGAGACTGTGGCTGTTAAATATAATATACAATCTATTTCTTACCGGTATACAATTCTGTAGATGTGTTCGATTAAGAGCTTTATGGGGGCTTGCTTATTTAGCAGGAGGTTTTTAATCAAAACAGTGAAGGCCTACAATGTGTTTATGTAAGAAACGGCCTAAAAGAAGTTTGTTGCCTTTCCAGGTAACTGCAGATTCGGAGTGTACCTAAAAACTAAACCTGACAGGTACAAAATAAGGATTATTTCTTGTACACTAGCAAGAATACACATAAAACCAATCCAGAAACACTATTGATTCCCACTTCAGTTGTATTTTCTTTGACTACACCAATAGCAAATTCTAATATTAAGAATATAATGTCAAATAATTCTGTTATATCTGTAGTTGGTAGAAGAACTAGAAACATAAATTGACGGAAAAAAATAAACAGAAAATTCCTCCTCAGCCTATGCAGCCTAAGGATAGACGTTGCAACTATTCTTTTTTGGATTTACAAAATACAAAACCTTGGTTTCTTATGTATCCAACAAAAATGTTTGAAGTTTCGTTTGCTTCCACCAGCTCATACAGATACTCGATACAGTGTAAATGAAGAACATGAAATGACAGAATTTTTCAATACAACCACAGAAAAGTGAATTGTCTTGACCAAAACTGGATTTACAAGAACTGGACGTGGACGTGAAGCAATATGTTTGCATATCATAAATATCGCTGTGTCTATATTTATAACAGTGTGCCAAGTAATGACAATATGCAAAGAAAGACCCTTCTAACATTGTTAGATCGAGATCTTATTCGGAAACATTATTTGCTACGTTTGGAAGAACAATTCTCCTGACCTAGGAAATTGCATGACATTATTTCCAGAATTAATTATTTGCTGCGCTGTTCTCGTGCCGCTTTATTTAGCTCACCGTATGGCGATTCGGCAAAGTGCTTAGATGCTTAAGTTACAAAATTTCGCAAGCCGGATTCGGAGTTGCATTTATTGCTGCACTTGCAAAATCAAGCTAAACTGCACAGAGTTGGTCCACACTTTTTACTATGCTAGATTACAAAGTTTAAGCCTAATTAACAATAAAGAGGCATGCAAATAGAAATTGGCTATGAATGTAAACATAAAAGCAAACCTTACAGACAAGGGAGCCAGATTGACGTTGCACGTGTAACTTATGATCGATGTAATTCAATTGAAATTGCCATAGTTATAGCGTCATAATAAGGTGGTGTTGGATAAACTAATTAAAACGCTTATTTGAGGAAGCTATAACACATCCTTTAAACTGTTGTTATTAGTGACATATATGAACTAGGGTATGATCAAAAATTATTTTCATCTAGTATGGCCAAAGAAGATTATGCTAAAAAACTGTTTGATAAGCACCCGCAGCCGTTAAAAAAGTTTCAACATAAGAAATTGAAGAGAGCAGTTACAAATTAAATTTGGCACAGTCGTGCTTTAAATGCCATCTTTTTAATAGTTCAACTATTTAGTGCACTAACTAGTTTATATAATAGAAGAAATATATTTTTCCTCTAAAGCATTTTGCTGATTCTATAGTTTAATTTAAGGCTCACATTTGTAGTCATACAAAATATCGCTTAAATTGATACTACACCACTATAAAAATTCATTTGTGGCATACACGACTCTAGTATGACACGTTTATAATTTAGATGCATATGTTTCATCCCTCTTCGGTAATTAGGGAAATATAGTGTTTTGTGCATACTTAATAACTAACTCAATATTGTCATAACAACCCACAAAATATTAAAAATTATAAAACGTCAAAGAAGTAGCGCCCAAATTTATACGTGCAAAGAATTATAGTAACATTTGATAGAAATATTTGTCATCCGTGTTGCTACATAGTAAGTTTTCACTCATGCTCTACATTCTGTAATTTCTTTATGAAAGGTACTTTTTTAAATACATTTGTTAAATAGAAATATACAGCAAATCTGAGCGAATATGTTTAATTTTATAATAAGCGTCGATTAATTATGATAAAAAAGTAACAGAAAGTAACATGTAGAAGTTGTCATAATATGACAAAATAATTAAATGTGTAGGTGCATATTAAGAGAGAAACACAGTTTTCAATATTTTATGTTTCATGAGTTTTTAAATTTTACAAGTATACTTTAATTTTTCCGGTATCTACATATTTGTATATTTAAAATCACCTTAACGAATTTTTCAGCTTCATTTAAGTAGAATAACGTAATTTGTAAATAACTTACTGAGCACTACTGTTTTTTTTAATTGAAATTCAGAAAAATTATCCAAAAGTTGGAAAACTTCCGTCAGTAGGATCAGGAGAATTACATGACTTTATAGTCGAATCTAGTTAATCATGTTCAACGAATAATATTCAGTTTCGTAGAAAATCACTTCTATAATTCCGTTAAAAATTAGTTTATTAATTTAAATACTAATTGTGCTAGTAAGTTTGCCACCCTGTTTATGGCCGAAGAGTTGATTAAAACGTTGACCTTTAGTCATTGAGATACTTAAGATACTAAGTATGAACTAGTAATAATTTATTGACGTGATTTGATCATATTTTTAAAAAATACGAAACTTAGATATGCCATTGAAATCATATTAGATCATCTGATAGTAATAAATAATTTTAATTCTAACTTGAATTTGGGATCAAACGGTTATCATATTCGCTTCTGGTTCAACACAAAACGCTGCGAGCAGCATGATGAAACTAATATTTGTTGTATTTTTCTTCAATTTAGAAAATTGAACGGTTTAGACAATTGCCAGTGTGTCTAATACCTCCACCAATTCCTTAATATAGGATTTATAAGCCTTTTTTGTTATTAAATTTAGTTTCTTGATATCGTTAGTAGGTACTATTAAGTCGTGTTAAGAAAATAGCAATTGATGAAGTTTTAAAGGATTCATGTATGAATCTGTTGCTTTGTTTCCAGCATAAATGTACTACGTAATAATTTAAAAAAAATAACGTATTTTCAGCTTCCTCATCTCGCCAGTCACTTACCAGGTGTCTTTGCAGAATCAAATAGTTAAAAAAACTAAAGAAAAATCCAGAGCCGCGAAGCACTTGTTGCACCCATTCGTCGAATTAGAGCGTCACCTACTTGCAGTTTCATGACAGGAAGAGCACTAGCGAAGAACACAAAGTTGAGCAAAATTAAATTGCACTTAACATCACTCCGTGCGTTTGTATTATGCGATAGATGAGATAACTACATTCAATTTATGGACGCTCCGACACGTGGTTCCCTTATTTACCAAACTCGGAGCTGTGTTATGGTTTCTGTATTGAACTCACATCCTGGGAATTGTTATCAGGATTTATTCGTGCTCCCTTCCGATGGATTTCTATTCCGCTGAAATACGCCGCAATCAGGACTAGCGGCTCTCTTTATGGATGGAAATAAAATTAGCGGCCCCGAGTAGATTCTCGGATTCCCGCAAACTGCAGAGGTGCATTTGTTAGTGTGGAGCCCCCTGAGACGAGGTGTTCTGTTTTTCCAGCATTTCGAGAGAGGAAATTGGACACGCTCACGCTTTTCTCTGAAAACTTCTCTCAATGAGCGCCGTGACATCATGGCTGTTAACAATTTTTATTTATCCGCTTCCGGTTTTTCAACTAACAGCCAGAGTCAAGGTTCAATTTTGTGCCTTTAAAATTGATAATTACATTTGAAGCTCTGATGAAGAATTTTATGATAACGTTTTATCCACTTACTGCAATGATAAAGAAAATGTATTAACGTCGATTTCTAGTGAATAAAATACTGTCATATTTATTTTTTACATAACGTTACAATCGTTGGAAGGTGTCGCTACTTCTTCATACTTATTTCCGCTGATATCCACCCCCTATTGCATTACATAATTAATTAGTTGATACGAACAAAACAGATTATTGTCTATTAACAGCATGGTATAATGCAGTGCCATTGTTAGTCAATGAATATCCAGGGACTATAACTATAATTCCTGGCTAACCTACTGCTGTTCGTTGAACTACTAAATACTGCTACTATAAGAGATTATGTGTATTGTGAGAATAAATACAGCGCTGTCAACCAAAGCAAGAAAATTAATCAAGTTTTGAATTTGGAGAAGTTATAATCATATCATCTCCTAGTAGTATGACGCTTTAGAAATTGTCCACAAAATTGGAGATGTGAGTTCATTTGTACTAGTACAAACAATAACAATTAATATTTACGTTCCACAAGTTCGACGTATACTCAACTGTTCTCCCCCTAATTATTTTTGTTCGGGATAATGAACATCTAAATAAATGTCACAATATAGTTTATTAACAAATACGAGTTGAATGATAATATATTAACCTTCATAAGGAATTAAACATTTTAAAGTGAAACACTACGGCAGCTATTTCCGTACCATGATTGAAAAAACTTGGGTTTGCAAAGAAATTGCAAGGTAAGTAGGGCTTAAGACAATGCTAATAACAAACAGGCAACCGCTTGGTCTTGCAGCACCAAATTTGTTGCATTTTAAAACGGCAATTAAGACAACCATTTCCCAATGCTACGACTCCGCTATACAATCATTAACCCACAAAATTACATAACCTTGCAACTATAAATTGCCCCTGCAGTCGCAACAAAAGATTGATTCGACTATAAGTAATTAAGGTTGGTCGATGTTAAATTTAATAATCGAGCGCCACGAGATTCGTATTTGATGATAGACAACCGGCGATCTACTCATCGGCAGATATTGCAGATAAGAAAGTTACCGTTAGCACATTACCTGAAATACCTATCAAGTCGTATTTTTCTCTCTTTTGAACAGTTGCTGTACAGAAAGGTACAAAGCAAACAACCACCAAAATTATCTAAGTCGGTCTATTGAAAAAGCACACACACAAAATACAGTAATAACGGCATTCCTACACATAAAAATTAAGAATGATTAATCTGACTTCAATGTATATGCTGTGAGGAAGGATTAAGGGTCGGCCTTACCTGGTGGCGAAAGTTATATTAGGTATCTTTGTTGAGCACTCGTGACTTTACTGTTGCTTTTTTTCAATTTGTCAACTCCCTTAATATAAAATGCCAACTGTGTAAAGAAAGACGCCTAGTATACAAAGCGTACATGGCATTGAAGTATGTAAACTATTTATTATGGACACTTTCCATTTGCCAACCTGGTTAACCGGAACTGTTGTGCATCTCCGCTCTCTCTCTCTCTCTCTCTCTCTCTCTCTCTCTCTCTCTCTCTCTCTCTCTCTCTCTTTCTCTCCCTCTTTCTGATTCGAACTCAGATACATCGTTTATTTACCTGTAGAACTAACGGTTAACCAGGTTGATTAACAGTACATATATTAAATGTATTGACTACTATATGAGAAACAACTGAAAAATATATTGTTATTCAAAGTTATCTTAATTCTTAAATGTGAATCATAATGATTTTTGTATTTTCTAGAAATTTATTTAAACTTCCATAGAATATAGAATAATTTCCTTAGTTCGGAAATGGGTTAATGTTCTCTTAGAATAGATTTATTGTAAGTTGGCAACGCTGAGTACAAGTCACAATTTGCAGAAATTGGGAATCAATATCCCCACCTAAATGCGAAGTCAATGGCGGTCGAATAAAATTCCACCACCGTGGCCTTAAAATTTGAAAGTAACATGACAGAGATCCATACTAAGTGTTACTGTTGTTCTTGTGATTGATAATAAACGACGTAACATGTAATATCACGTCCCAAATCACCGTTTGCTGAAAACCCTACAATTTACTGTAGAGGGAGACACCTAAGGTTAACTCATAACTACAGCAAGAGATTTCTTGAATCACTTAGGATGATATTGAGTGTAACTTACCAAAATAGATATGACTTGTACCAGCATGAAGTGCAATACTCAATATCAAACAAATCGATATAAACAGTCGATTGCATTAAGCAAAGTTATTTTGTAAAAGAACTTTGAAGCAGAACACTAACTTAGCTTGGATATTAGTAAGTTCCGAATTAAGTCGTTTTATTTTGAACCTAGGAATCTAAACTAATTTATATCCGCACATTTTAGGTACATCCTAAATATGCTATAGTCAGCAACATCCACGAATATAAAGAAAGATCGAAAGGTCACATGTTAAGAATGGAACCTACACATTTACATAAAATAATTAACCAAGATCAACCCAGAGAAAGAGGAGACGTAGGTCGACCGACACGGAGATTGAGTGTTGAATCGGAACAGGCTAATCCTAAATTGTGAAAAAGATTATGATAATGATAAGCATTTAGCTTTTTCAGATTTTATTAATTTTTAAAAGTATTAGTATATTAAGTATGGAGAACGGTAAGGGATTTTTACCGTTCGAAGACAATTGTTTGGAGGAGGAGCTAAGCGACGACTGCAATTATTGTCAGAACGGTAACCCTTGACGTTCGACGTGCTTATAACATTTCTTACATGATCGGAATTAAAATTATACAAAAAAATATAAATCATTTACTGAGAAATTAAAACAAGCAAAATACATCGACTGATATGGCACATACGACTAGGTAACCAATTTGTTATTTGTCAAATAAAATTTTATAAAATTGTTCACGTAAGGCTAATTTTGATTGTTTTTTAAAAATGGGTCGGTAAGTATATTATCTTTGTCGTTCAGTGTTTAAAACGGCAAGTAATTTTGCTGTCGTCGTAGTTACAGTAACTGGCAAGTTCCACTTACTGTCATAAAAAACACACATGGTAAATAGTTAGAAATGACCGATCGTGCACAAAATTTTTTAATTTATGACAAAATTAAAGACGCTAATACTGCCATAGACGCCCTTTTTATCTCAAGAAAACGTAACAGGCAAAAGCAAACTTCTCAATTTTATTATGTTGTTACAAAGATGTGTAATGGTTATTTATATAAAAAGTTCATTAAATCAAATATTATTAATCAGCGATATTAAATCTCAAGACGTGTTCGGCAGTTTTATAGTTTAAACGAAACTTTATTTGACTAGGAATAAGCTAGATAAAAAATCACTGCTGCTGGTCTAAACAATTATTTGACAGATATGTGTGGTAAAAATATTACGTGTCTATTTGACTGTGGTAATAGCTATTTACAATTGCGATAAGTGAGTAAAATCAAATATTATCAATGGACGATATTAAAGCCCGAGACGTAGACTCTAATTGAAAATGTTTGTCAAGGAGGCCTTGTTATCTATTTTCTATAAAATTAAAAATCAATTTCCGCATGTATGTTACATCATCACTGAAGAACGGCTCTACCGATTTGGCTCATTTTTTTTGTTGTATTCGTTATTATCAGGGCAAGGTTTGTATGAAATAAAATGTTGGGAAAATTCACCGGAAAAGTCGAAAAATTCGGAAAATCAAAGAGATGATATTGTATGGGATTTCGTATGTTTTCGTTTCTGAATGGCTTTTCGAAGAGAAAAATGGGTAAATCGGAGTGGAAAACACGTAAACTTCGAAAAATTAGAAAAAAATCAATTTTTTTCAGAATAGAAAAACTGGAATAGATCAATGGAAAAGTCATGTTTCAAAACATACACGCATAGGTTTACGTCATGTTTTGCCCGGGTAACGCCGGGTAGGTCACAGATTTGAAGTATACAAGTAATAAGGAGGGATATTTCAAAATTCAACCCCTAAAAGCGTAAAAGATCCCGGGTGGTGTAGCTTAAACAAGCGTCCACGTTCCATCAGTAGAGTTAAGCAACGCTGTTTGTGGTCAGAACTTGGATGGAAGTTCCATGGCTGTATCTTTCGGCGCCTCGTGGTACGGCTGCCACGGAAATAGTTGGTCCCGGATGTCATAATAACATCATGACAGTCGTTAGTGGGTTTGGAAGTCCCTATAAAATGTACAGCGACGCCTATAATTGGCCTTACTGTTGTTGGCTGAGCACTAAATAAATAAATAAATAAATAAAATAAGAGTTCCAATTTTGTATGGAAAAATAATATTAAATAGACATTTCGACTTTCAACTTCGTAGGAGTACTCCTAAAAACAAATACGCAAACACGTATTTCTTGATTTTCCGAAGATCAACCCCTTACGGGGTGAAATGGGGCAAATAAGCCTAAAAATCGATATGGGTGTCGTTATTGAGGTTTTTTGGGACGTTGATTGCGAAAATGGCATTTACTTTTAAGTCCAAGACGGTGGACACGACATAAAATTAATACTCTATAGTAGTGAAACGGGGTTTCAGAGACAAATTATTTTTGGACAGAACTACGTTTGCCGGGTCAGCTAGTTTATAATATTTTCACATCTATAATATAATTTTCCTTCATGTGTGTCTGTGGCACTGTGGCACAAAATAAAATCTCACGTTCTGACTTCACAGATGTTTATATTTGTTTAGGTTTTGTTTTTCTTATCTTAGCGCTCGGATCGGAGCTTGACCTTTTGCGTATCCTATTTCACGTGCGCGTAGCGCGCAGTTTGCTTGTACAATATAATTTACCAAAACCGGAAAATATTGTAACTTACGCTATTACCGCTTTTATCGAAGATTTGACAAGTTCGAATGCGGTCATGCGTTGCTGGTCACGTGCACAGTTTTAGTAGCGCTTGGGGTTTTGAGCGACGTGCTTTTGCCTCCAAAATTTCGCGTTCGATGTGAAGATTAGTTTTTCAGCGGCAATTTTCTTTTTAGATATCTAAAAGGTTATTACTTTTGTTTCTGAAGCTAATCGACGTATTTGTACAGGATTTCCTTTGAGTGTCGCTTTACGTGCAGCTTTGCCCAGACGATATCGTCGTCATAAGGGCAGTCTCAGTTTTGTTGAATGATATCGAACTTCCTGTCTTTTGCTTTACTTTGGTTTTGCAATTTTTGACCACTATTGTGGATGCTGGTTTGCCTACACTTCTACTTCAGTCTTCAGAATTTTGAAAAACTTCGATCCCATTAGTTTTGATATCTTTCGATTTAGAATTGTTATCTTCCTTTTGAAAACTTCTAGTTTATAGGGCGATTTATTTTCTGTTCTCTTTTTAGTAAGATTGGTGATTGATATTGCTTCCCGTGCTGTAGGTCACATTTTTGGAAGGCTTTCAATTTTGTCTGTTACCATCAAGTGGAGTTTTTAATTATTTTCAAGATCTTGCCAAGTGAAAGCTCGGGAATGAAAACTTCACCAAACTTGAAGAAGAGGAAGATTACTTTCTTTTTTGTTAGAATTCATTGGAGTTTGCCTTCAGCACTTATCACTTGCTTCGTCAGTTTTAGTAACTATTATATAGTTTTATTTTCTTGTATTAATTAAGTAAGTATAGCTGTCTATAACAGCGTTAAACTCATTAATGGTAGACAGATTCCGATTTATAAATTTATGTGACAACGATATTGTTGGAATTAGCGAAACTTTTTGTGCTGTTTTTACATTCTTGTTATGGTTTATTTATACATAAACGCTTTTCCGCATGATATGGGAGTTCTGAAGTATTAATTTACTTTACGATCTCCTATAATGTAGGTATTTTAGATTTCTTTACTTTTAATATACAGTGTGTCCCCGGATTGAGTTCACTATAGGTATAATCGACAAAAAATTTTACAATTTTATTTTAATGTTTTGGGATCTCGCCCTGCTTGGTCTGAAAACAATTTTAAGCAGAGTTTTAATTTTTAGAAATTAAGTCGGCCATGAAAAATGTGAAAAAACTATTTTCTATTTAGGTAAACTACCCTTAGTGTTCATGATACGGCAAAATTTTGTTAAGAAAAGTTGTTTAGAATGATAGTTTATGGCCCTATACAAAATTTCAGAAAGATCTGTCGACTTAGAAAAAACGGTTATATTTTAGATAATTGTATTTAATTTTCAGGTAAACTATCCTTTTTGTTCATGATACGGCAAAATTTTATTAAGAAAAGTTGTTTAGAATGAAAAATTATGGCCCTATACCAAATTTCAAAAAGATCTGTCGACTTAGATTAAACCGTTATTTTTTAGATTAAAAATGACGGTTTCATCTACGTCGACAGATCTTTCTGAAATTTTGTATAGGGCCACAACTTCTCATTCTAAACAACTTTTCTTAATAAAATTTTGCCATATCATGAACAAAAAGGGTAGTTTACCTGAAAATAAAATACAATTCTAAAAAGTAACGGTTTTCTAAGTCAATAGATCTTTCTAAAATTTTGCATAGGACCGTAATTTATCATTCTAAACAACTTTTCTTAATAAATTTTTTCCGTATCATGAACAAAAAAAGTAGTTTACCTGAAAATAAAATACAATTCTAAAAAATAACGGTTTTCTAAGTCAACAGATCTTTCTGAAATTTTGCATAGGCCCGTAATTTATCATTCTAAACAACTTTTCTTAATAAAATTTTGCCGTATCATGAACAAAAAGGGTAGTTTACCTGAAAATCAAATAGTTTTCGCTTCCCTGCCAAGGCCTACTTGTTTTTCAAAAACTGAAAATATTCTTAAAATTCTTTTCTAGCCAAGGGACCGAATCCCAGAACCTTAAAATAACATTCAAAATTGTTTAGTCCATCTCACCTCTTGTAACATCAATCCTGGGACACTATTGTATTTTCTTTTCAGGTAAACTACCCTTCCTGTTTATAATACGGCAAAATTTTACTAAAAAGAGTTGTTCAGAATGGGAAATTATGGCCCCATACAAAATTTCAGGAAGTTCTACCTACGTAAATCAAACCGTAATTTTTAAGAAATACAATTTTAACGGTTTAATTTAAGTAGGTAGATCTTCCTGAAATTTTGTATAAGGCCATAATTTATCATTACGAACAATTTTTCTTGGTAAAATTTTACCGTATCATGAACATAAAGAGTAGTTTACCTGAAAAGAAAATAGTTTTTGCTTCACTGTCAAGGCCAACTTGTGTTTTCAAAAACTGTAAATATTCTTAAAATTCTCTTCAGACCAAGCAGGGCGGAATCCCAAAACATTAAAATAAAATTGTAAAATTTTTTGTCAATTATACCTATAGTGAACTCAATCCGGGACACACTGTATATTAATAAATAAACATGGTATTGTTTTTGATATTTGAAACTCAAACCTGTGTTTTATTTACCCAAATGTAATATTCAAATACTAACACAGTTAGTTAAGTTAACCTAACCACTAAAACTGCAGTACAATGATTTAATACTTATTGATATAAGTTATAATGAAAATATAATACAAATCATGCATAAGCTAAACACTAACAATATAACAAAAATAAAAGCAAACAACGACTTAACAGAAGAAGTGCTTAGACGTCATATGTAGGAATACGGATATGACAATACAAAGTAAAGCACGTATTTATAAAACATGTATTAGACCGATTCTTACATATACAGCAGAGACCCGACCCGACACATAAATATAATGACTGAAGATAGAATAGTGAAAATTGCACGAAATGGAAGACCGGAGACTGGAAGACCAACAGGCAGGCCACCAAAACGTTGGTGCGATAGTTGACAATCAACATCCCAGGATAACGGCCAACAGTAAAGAAAAAGATACCAGAAGAAACAGGTCTTAAACTAAAAACAAGACGTAGAAGAAGAAGATTTATAGTTAGTTTTACGAACCAATAAAGAAACACTACACTTATTTAATGTATCGAGTGTAAATAATCGAATATCTTCACTATGTTTTTTGCAAATAAAACATAATTTTAGATAGTTATCCATTTTAAACGTCAATGTCACAACACGACTGAATTAGGCAAGATGTGCTTTTGTCATTTTGTCAGCAGCTGTCTCAAGAAAATTGTTATGCGCCTCTATCACTAAAATAACTCTACAAAGCCTACAATTTTCAACCCTTATAATACACCCCCCCCCCCCTTGTCTATCGATTACAACAAAAATTAGCCTTGCCGCTATAAAAAAAAATTTAATTTTATTAACAATTTCTGAAAGCCGCCGTTAATATTTGCAACCGCAGTTCGGCTGCCATACTTGCGTTTTTGCAACTTACTTGGGCAATATAAAAAGGTTTACTACGTACGGAGCTTGCCGCTATGACTAGTAATTTAGGTGTTATGGGCTCTTGGTCTATATTGTTTTCAATACTTGAAATATTGTAATAACGTTGAGTACAACTATAATCACTTCACCAGTTGTCTGCGATGCAAAAGGCTCCCTCATTTTTAAAATTAATTAAAATTTTCATACCATGAAAAATACAGCGACAGCACGTTCTAAATAGTAATAATAGTTTTAGTGAAGTTATCCAATAGGTTCAATATCCAACTCGTACTTTTCTTGATTTTTAACTTGATATTCACCAAAACCTAGGATTAAAGTAGCACAGCATTTTTTTGTATACACATTTGTGTGTGATAATATTTGAGGTTCTCCTATTTTCAGCGAAAAATCTTGCAAATTCTTCGATCTACTTGGAGGGAATAAGGAAGTAAGAATGTGCTATTACAGCGGCCCTCTTGGTATGGAAGAATTATTCACCTCCATGACATGGCATTATAAAAGCAGATTATCAACAGTAGAAATTACTAAAAAAATACAAGAGTTCATAAACCTCCTATGGGTAACCATACAGTATTAATAGCATATCTTTGTGTCTTTGATACAAACAAATAAATAATAATAACGAGTTATGTTTAAATACATACGATTATAGACAGAAATTACTAAATGTAGAAGTGCCTATAGCACTATTATTTTTTTCTACTCCCACATGTAATATGTAAATATTCCATTTTCTTCACAATCCACAGAATGGATAAGTAGGCAATTCTAGTTAACTGAACGAATATGATTTCATATCCACACACGGGCGGATATGAAATACACCAATCACAAACCACGTTAGTCGTGGTTACCTAAGCAACTTTTATTTATTGTTTGTTTTGTTATGGGCACGCCCTGCTGAATTGTGTGTGGCAAACGTCTGTGACGTTTATCAAACAATTCAGCAGGCAGTGGTTACTGGCACGGTAAAATGTCAATAAGCGTCAATAATAGTTAAAAATGAGTGATTCTAGTGACGAATCGATTACTCCGCCAGATATTCGTTCTGCAGCTAATGAAACGTACGACACGTTATTACCCTAGAAATACAAGAGTAAATACGAATTTACTTGCAACACGTTCAATAAGATTCTAAAAATCCATGGTTCCTATTTTTCTTTTCTTCGTTGATAGGTCGATGAAAAAATATACTGTACAACTCGAGTAGAATGTCCATATCGCTCTCGAATGATTGATCACTCCGATTCCGGCGTCGTACTTCATCCTCGTGCGATATGGACATCATATCCACTCTCGCTGCACAAACTACTATTAAGGCTTTAACTTACTTAGAAGAACTTGTGTATATATTGCACGTTATGTCGATAATATCAGTTGTAGCTACATTTGTTGTGTGTAGGGTTGCCAACACATTTTGACCCGAAGACTTCGTGTTTGGCAATCATTCTTCGGGCATCGGGTTTTCAATAAAATTCTTCGGGTTAACTACATATATGGATTGCGAAAATTGTTACTACTATTTAAAAGCTGCAGAGCAGAAGTCATTGGTAGAAAGTGGGCAAAAAGAAAAAATGTATAAATTTAGAAAATATCTTAAATTTTTTCAGAAAAATGTAGTTTCGTAATAGTTTACTTAACTTCTAAGATGGATTTTGAGTAGATTTTTTATGGAAAAAAAATAGTTTTGTTCTTTAATTCCTATGATTTACAAGGGCCAAGAAGTGTGCTATGTGCAACGGTCCAGATGGATCCCTTACCGATAATGTTTATTTTCATACTTAAATGTAGAAGCCAAGTTGTATTTCCTATGTTCTAGTATTAGATTTAATATTGTATGTAAGCAAATGCTCGCAAAGCCAGTCCTGCGCTGGACGTGTATTGTAAATTTTTGTTGCGAGTGCAGCAAGAAACACGCTGTACGCGGGATGTAGGGATGTTAAACTCATGCAAATTTAACAAAAAAGGCAGCAGTCGCACGCAGTCTCTTCTGAGAGCTGCATGGGTTTGTTAGATTGGAAAGTATACTACGTGAATTCGTCCAGGAAGATATAAGTTAATTTGAAGTCGCCTGAAAGAGCCTAGCAGCCAACGTTTGCTGCAAACACTGCAGCAAACCAGCGTTTGCAAATTCCTTAAACGCATTTTCCGGGTGTACATGTAAGTACACCCATTATGCTATATTTAAAGGCTTATTTGAAACGTCAATTTTGAGAGATGCCAATTCAACTGACCTTACAAATCTTGCAAGCGATTAGTGGTTCCCAGCATGTCCGTCCGCCAGGAGCGGCTGATGCAATTGAGGCGTGGCGTTTCCACGGGTATGCAGCAGCCAGTTCCAGGTAAAATGTTTGCAGAGCGGGATAAGGTTACTTTTAACTGCAAGCTTTTGCAAACGCGCAGGAATGTGTTTTATCAGCGACTCAAATAAGTACCGGCTTCAGGCAATTTTGACATTTCAGTTTTGTTAGACATTTTCACATTTGCGTTCTTTTAAAAGATAATTATTTCAACGTTATTTTTGGTGTTATTTTACGTTGTTCATGTATGTTTGCAACACACTTGCGAGTATCCCAGAGCCATAATTTATCATTCTGAACAACTTTTCGTGGTAAAATTTTGCAGTATCATGAACAAAAAGGGTAGTTTACCTAAAAAGAAAATAGTTTTCGCTTCACTGTCAAGGCTAACTTGTTTTTTAAAAAACTTAAAATATTCTTAAAATTCTCTTCAGACCAGGCAGGACCTAATCCCACAATTTTAAAATAAAATTCAAAACGTGTTTAGTCCATCTCGCCTCTTATAACGTCAATCCTGGGACACACTGTATATAGCACGCTGGTTGTTTGAGAACTTCTCTATTTTTTTAAATTTCTTTTGTATTTGTATGCCTTGTTTTTGTTTTTTATTTGTGTTTAGAAGTCAATAAATGATGTAAACAATTCGGATTTTTTGTGCATTGTTTAATGTTGAGTTTCAGTCCGACCAACACCATAAGGGGGAAACAGATTTCTGTTTTAGCAGATAATGATCTTGTATAAGCAACTAACTGTGATATTAAGTTTCATGTTGACTGAGTTATAAAATGGGCGAATAATTATTTAAATATTAAGGCGTACGAGACGTCTTGTTCAAATTTAATGTATCCACGGAGGGGTAAAAAATGCCGCATTTCATATGCTACTTAAAAAATATAAAATAATTTTATGAATTATATCTTTATAATGTAAAAAATTATTTCACCTTACACCTTTCTTCTCCTCCAAAAATTATTTTCTTCGGGTCAGCATCGACTCAATGTTGGTAACCCTAGTTGTGTGTAATATTATATATTTACGCGTAAAGATATCCTTTAACTGTCTCGATAACGTATTATCATTAACCTTTTTTTACCTAGCAGTGTAGAGGCTGCTGATTTGTACGCTTTAACATCTGGCGGTGCAGTGCTCAACTTGGTTCGTGCTCTGAGTTGCAAATTGGAGCACGTCTTTTGTACTTAAATTGGTGCAGAAAAAGTTCACCCATCGTAGGATTCGAACCGAGGACTTACTTAATGCAAGAAGCCTAACGCTCTAGCAACTGCGCTATCCGGCTTCTTCCTCGATAATAATAACTATATTTTTTTGTAGTGAGATCTTCCCTACTGTGCGTTTTATTACGAGTCTAATAAAATAACATGCGTTATTGTTGTCCCATATGCGCACACCTACCAGTTCGGTGATTGAGGAGGCCAGGTTGTAAGATCTCATAAATTCATCGCACAGAAATTTGTTAGGTTAGCGTACTCATATATAAACATTCTCTTATATACAGTGATCGCCAAAAAGTTTTTTTTTTTAAATCAAACCCTGTGGTTCAGAGGTGGTTGAAAAATTATTACAAACGGGCAAAACAAAAGTCACGTGGTTTCGTTTTCTGTAAAAATTTACATTTTTTCTAAATAAATGGAAAAATGCATTTACTAGCCAATATAGAGAAAAAATGTACCTAAAAGAGTTGTTTAAAATATGATTTTATATCTAAATACAAAATTTTTCCTCAAAATGTTGATAAAAATCCTAAATTTTTGGAAAATTATCTTTATTAGATTAGTATTTTTGTTGTTGTTATAAGGAAAACCGATAAATAGTGGACTCTTGACTAGAAGTACAGTACAAAGCATATCTGTGGACGTCTTGATAAAGGTTTTATTGCGCTTATATGTTCCTAGTGTAAAACTGAGTTTGAGTTTAGAGCGCCACCTACTGCATTCTTATTTGACATGTAGTATAGATAATTTAATTTGACTATAAAACAATTCATAGCCATCTCATATTCTGCCTACTTGATTAACTTGGACATGTACAACACTGAATAAAGAAAACTTTCCACATTTAGGCAATTGTAAAAGAACATGTACAGGATATTATGAAAGTAATTTATTCATAGAGGCAGATTGGAGTTTTTAGGAACCATTTATAGTAGTTTATTTATCTAGAACAAATAGTGACATTTTAAAGGACGAGAAACTTATTTACGGCCGAGGCGTCAGCCAAGGACGGAATTACTTGCGAGGACACATTTAACACGCTCATGATTTTCACAGATAAATCTTAATTTTGTTTTTATGTTTGCTGAGGTCAAGGTCTAGGTAGGCGAAATGAAATCTCCCATTTTCCAAATTTAGAAAATCTGTTTTTTAAAATAAGAGTTATCTGTAAAAAGCATGATTTTGCTAAATGTGTTTCCTACCTAGTTGTTACACGATAAAATGCGCGGTCTGTGTATACTTATTTTTTATGTGCCAAATTTACTTAAATAGTTACTCACCAATTATCATTTTCGAAAAATTGTAAATACTAAAGTTCATTCAGCCTTTCATTAAAGGTAAATCTTTTTTTAATTATACTTTTCCCTAAAAATGTAATATTATTTGCGGTTGCTGTAATAGCAATACCATAGCAAATATATTGTTATGATACATGATGTAGTATAATAAATCATAAGAAAGAAATATTAAAAAACTAATAAATTTGGAAGGTTACAATAATTACATCTTGATGAGTATAAAATTTCGAATATGAATAATGAAAGTAATTGATACAATGAAAGGAGCCATTTAATAGTGCGATATTAATTGAATTAAATAACTTAATGGTTGTATAAAATGTTAATAAAGAACAAACCAAGGTAACATTAGACAAATGTATTTGTTAATAATAATCAGAATGTATATCCTATAATAGTATTATTTTAAAATATAGGGAGTGTGCACTAAGAATTGTATCTAATAGGGATAGAAATTTGTTTAGCTAGTTACTAAAACAACTCATGAAAAAGCATACATGTAATTTTTAAAAGAAAGAATTTCGTTAAATAAAACTAGAAATTATGCCTTAATTTGTGTTATTTTTGGTGTATACAAATTAAAAAGGGCTATAAACAAATCTGAGTGGTGTGATAGGCGAAAACGTAAAATGTAATTTATGGAGACATATAATCGGTGAAGAGATTATACAAATACAGTTAATTGAAAATAAAGAAAACAGAAGGTTACATTATTTGAAGATATTTGGATTTATTCATACATACAAGACATTATTGGAGGTTCTTACAAGTAATTGATTTGATTTGGATATTTTGTGAGTATAACAAGCGACATCGGACTATCTGCAAAAAGGGAACAAAGTTAGATTTGGAACATCATAATATAGCAACTTACCAGGACCAGGACAGTGACATTTAGGAGTAACAAGGACTGGATTTTGGAAAGCAGAGGAGTTAATTTGACGGGACGAATGCAGTTGAAAGGATTCACAGACCATCATAGGTGTTGCTGTTTGTGAAGTGGGCAGTAGGTGTTGCGGTCTGTCGAGGTCAGGATCCGGTATTGGTTGGATGTTGCTGCAGTGAAAGCAAGAGCAGTTATTAAGGTTTGTGTAGATAAGTTGAGAAGGCATTTTGAATAACTGTCAATAAAAGAAAGTGATAATATAAAGTTGATATAATACTTACATAGGTGAATTGAATAATAAATGTGTTAATGTAAGATACAATTGTCAATTACCTGGTTTGATGAATTTTAAAAGTCAAGTTTGACGTTATATGGCGTTGATAGTCAAATAATTTTGAAAATACAATTTTAAAACTTCATATAATAGAGAACTAGATTTTGGCGAACCTACCCTGAAAATAAGAGCTCTCGATTTTAAAAGCAATTATTGTTTGACATTTAAGACATTGCATTAAATAAGGCACAGTTCAAAAATTGAGCTATAGCAATATGTTACTAAAGTTTGTTTATGTGTCATTCTTTTACCAAAACTATTTAAAATTCAAATATAACTCATTTTACCTACAAGCGCCATCTCTTACAGTACTCTCTAGAATTTCCCCCCTTTTGCTGAACTGCTCGCTAATATCACTCGCATGGAATTTAACTTATCCACTAGCGGTTTTAACATGACGTTAGGTAAGAAGTTGTGTGGTTTTAGGACACCAAATAGAACGATTTTCTTATATTACGATAATAGGACTAATTGTTCATTTTTTGTACGAGATTCGCTTCCAACTATACCTTTTCAACTTCAAATTTGGGACTAAACAACTTCAAAATGGGAATAAACAATTTCAATTTGAGAATAAACAATTTCAAAATGAAATAAACAATTTCAATTTGAGAATAAACCACTTCAAATTGTAACTAATCAACTTAAATTGGGAATAAATATTTAAAATTGGGACTAATCAAGTTCAAATTGAGACTAATCAATTTCAAAAGATTTTTGTTAACGGTAGTATTTAGAAAATGACAGTTACATGGTTGTGACAGGACAGAATTAATTATTGTTAGTTGTTGTTGGTGCTCATTAATGTAATAATATAAAAAATGCCGTACATTAAGAAAGTGGATGCTGAAAATGTAAAGAAGAAGATTCGCGCGTTATATAATAATAATGGAGATTGGAAAGCTCTTGCAGATACATTGAATGTCAAGAAATCGACCGCCTATCGATGGGTGAAAGACCAACCAGAGGGAGAAGAGAAAAAACGTGGAAGAAAGAGAAGAAGCAAATTACTATATGAACATCGCCTATTTATGGAAGAGCGCATTCAGGAAAATTATAAAATTACTTTGATAGAAAATGAAATAGAAATGAAGCTAAAAATACGGACACACTCGGTGGATAGCTAAATATAATAATTGTTTTGTATTCTTAGCTTCATTTCTTTCACAGTAATTTTAGGATTTTCCTGCATGTACAGGGTTATTCATTATAAATTACCCACCCCTTATCATCGTTATTATTGCCTATAGAAAAAAAAGTTTTAAATAAAAGTTATGTGGTTATAACTGAATTTTGTTAAAATGCTATTAAAAGTACAGTGGCGTGCATAATTAAGGGGATACAAAAAAGTAATATATTTTTTTAAATGGAACACCCTGTATATTATTAAATTTTTGCAATGATCTTTTTTTCCTGATTTCAAAAATATACCATATGTTACCCCTACCTTATACCGTTTTTGAGTTATTAAACGTCGAATAGCTTAGTTAAAGTAGTTAACATTATTAAATATAACAAAGTTTTATTTAGGAAATTTAAATATAAATAAAAAATAACTCATTTAGATTATTTCATTAAAGAAATGTCACTTATCAAACAAAATAGTTGTCATTTTCATAGCTTACTTTAATAATGTTAATGATATTCGACGTTTAATAACTCAAAAACGGTATAAGGTAGAGGTAACATATGGTATATTTTTGAAATCAGGAAAGAAAGATCATTCCAAAAATTTAATAATATACAGAGTGTTCCATTTAAAAAAAATATATTACTTTTTTGTATCCCCTTAATTATGCACGCCACTGTACTTTTGATAGCATTTTAACAAAATTCAGTTATAACCACATAACTTTTATTTAAAACTTTTTTTTCTATAGGCAATAATAACGATGATAAGGGGTGGGTAATTTATAATGAATAACCCTGTACTCTTCCGTAAATAACGCGATGTTCATACAGTAATTTGCTTCTTCTCTTGTTGGCCTTTCGCCCATCGATAGGTGGTCGATTTCTTGACATTCAATGTATCTGCAAGAGCTTTCTTTACATTGGCAATATCCACTTTCTTAATGTACTGCATCTTTTACTTCCTTTTACAATAAAGATATTGGATTCACCCCAAAAACTCTAAATTGAGTTTTCAACAGATCTTCACGGTTTCCCCTGAACTCAAAAAACATATTTTTTTTTCATTGGTCTGTCTGTCTGTGTGTCTGGCTGTGTGTCTGTCTGTGTGTCTGTGAACAAAATATCTCAAAAACAAAAAGAGGTATGGCGTTGAAACTTCATATATAAGTTTTGTGTGCTATATAGATGCGACAGCAAGCTTTTGAAGAAAATCGCATAACTGGAAGTAGGTGTTTACTCTTATGATTTTTCAGTTTTTTTCGATTTTTTCAGAAACGGCTCTAATTGTGATAAATGTGAGATAGGTGATTTTCCAGTTGAATACTTCTAAAATGGGTTCCTTTTGTTTTTTCTTATTTTTTTTATTAACTTCTATTTTAAATAGAACACCCGGTATATTATTACATTTTTGAATTCAGCTTAAAATTCTAGAGAAAATTTGTCTTTTCAATTAACGCTCTATTTTGTACTGTTTCTGCAGAATTTGTAATTTTTGATAATTTTTGACAAATGCTTAAAAATTTAAAATAAAATTTTTGGCTAATTATAGGATCACTGTAAAAGGAAATTGTGTGCGTGTATCACACCAGATTTTTATATTATTTAATGAGCAACAACTAACAATAATTAATTCTGTCCTGTCACAACCAAGTAATTGTCATTTTCCAAAGCCTACCGTTAATAAAAAGCTTTTCTCAATTTGAAATTGATTATTCCTAATTTGAACGTGTTTATTCCCAATTTGAAGTTGATTGGTTCCAATTTGAAGTTGTTTATTCTCAATTTGAAATTGTTTATTTCATTTTGAAATTGTTTATTCCCATTTTGAAGTTGTTTAGTCTCAATTTGAAGTTGAAAAGGTATAGAATGCAAACATTACGTGTAGTGGCTGTCTACAATGCCCTCTATTGGAAGCAGCATAATATATTAAATGTAACCCAATGCAGATTCCTATACTCTATTTTGCATTTTCCTGTAATAACATAAAAATTGAATGGGCAACTGATCGCCATAATATTGAATATGACCCAGGCGTTATTGTTCAGGACAAATAATTATATATACGTAATTTATACTTATAAATGCAATGGAATTAAAGAGAATTTAATAAAAAATGCAAGGCGTGGCAACTTCGTACTTAGATGACAATTTTATATTGGGCTTTTGGAGAGATGTGGAACTCAAAAAATAAGATTAATATAAACAGAATGTATCTTAAAGCCACTATAATAAAAATAAGAATACGACAGAGATAAAACACGTGGAGTAGTTTAGTTATTAAACAGTATAAATAAAAAAGTGAACTTCTGCTTGGATTTTCGCTATCTAATTATCGCAATCTACTTTTGTAGAGTTTAAAACCAACGTCCCAATTTATTGGTTCTAGTGAAGTTTTAAATTAAAAGGAAAATAATTCATACACACCTACACTTCTTTGCGAGCTATTGATTTTTAAACGGGATTGTAGGAAAAATATATTTTACCAAGCAGTGTTTGCAGTGCTTGAACAAATTGTGCGTAGGTGTCGTATACATAAAATTTTATCGTAGGTCAATACACCACTGAAAGAAAAGAAAACCAAGAATCACGGCTCCTAGACATCGCCGCATCGTATCGACTTTATTTCTACGATTTATTGCCTATTACGTACCACTAACTTTTGAAATTCTTAGTTTAGTAGGGTTATGGTACTAAGAGAAAATATTTAATTCGCTTAATTATCCTTTTACTGTATCCATTGTTTTTCTAGTTTTTTATGTTTCTGAGGAGAAATAAGAAAATAAGGTTGCTGGTTCAGTCCTTTAAAATTTTGGGCCCATATTTACACCAGCAGCGTAGGAACTACTGTATATTTGGGGGGGGAGGGCAAAATTTTTAACATAACTAAGCTTTATGTTCGACTGCCATAAACACTGTATTATAGTATTATTTAGCATCCATAAAGTGCGAATTTAGTTCATAGATTAAAATTAAAAAGGCCGCCTGTCAAATGTCCAATAGTTAGTATCAAAATAAATGTAATTTTATTAAAATCAGGAAAGGAGATTATATTAACTGAAAACAAATAATAAAAAGCAATTCATCTTTAACACCTTACGCCCCTTACGGTAATAGGTAGTTATTCTTGATATTGATAACGCAATTAATCTAGAAGAAGCACACTTCGAAACTATCAAAAGTTTCAATTGCAACTTGAATTTGTGCAGTCAAACGTAAAGCTTTGCATGCAGCTCGTACATAATCAGACCTTATTTGACTCATCCTCTTTAGCGCTACGCTACGCTCGCTCTCCCATAAAACAGACTCGTCCGATAAAGTCCTACATTATATACTTGATACATAAATAACTATAATAGTTGCAATTAAGCTAAAATTCTTTGTGGTCACGTATTGAATGGTCATAAAGATACAAAACCTTAAATTTTAATCATAATTGTTTGCGAACTGGAGATTTTTGGGAAAATATCCGTTTTGGCGGCTTCTAGTTCAGAAAAAGTGGTTTTCTAAGGTATGTATGTCTGCTAGTTTGTGATCCTGTCAAATTGTGAGTCTGCCAGTCTGTCTGTGTCCTCTATACAACCCAGATGGTTCAATTGATTGGCCTCAAAATGTATATCTTTGTTTTTAATATAAATTTGGAGATTCCAGTCATTTTAGGTTAAAATCGGGTAACCGGAAGTGGTGTTTTTTCTGTTTTCGGAAAAATCGTAAAATTAAAGTTTTATAAAAACATTCTCCAAAACGAATGGGAATAAAAATGTTCAAAAGTGTTATATGTTACGTAATTATCTACAAATTTTGTCAAAAAAGTTTTTTTAGTATAGTTTTTGAAAACTCTGCAAATTAAAATTTTTACAAGCACACTTCGTTTTTTCATATAGAAATGCATTGCATTGTGTTGGTACATAAACTTCTAGTTATTATTTTTGTAATGAGGTTAGGTATCGAAGAAAAAAAAACAAAAATCAAAACCAGAACGAGCAAAAAAAGAAGAAGAAGATATGGAAGAACTAAAACAGTTAATAAGAACCATGAACACCTACCTGCAAAAGGAAATAAATATAAACAAGAATTAAGGAAAAACGCGGAACATGAAGGTTGAAAGAAAAATGACACGCAAAGAAACAAACTGCGCAAGAGAAAAGAATCACCTAATCGAAAGAATAGCAGCCCTAGAAGAAAAAAATGAGAATCAGGAAAAAGCAAAGAGAAGAAACCACATCGTCATAAAAGGGACACGAATGCCAAGAAGTGAAGACAAGAAAAATTGGGAGTAACGCCAGTAATTGAAGCAGCATATAGCGTTGGAAGAATAGAAGGAAAACAAGCAATATTAGTAGAACTGAGCGAATGGAATCAGGAAAGGCTATAATGGAAAACAAAAACAAGCTAAAAGGTACAAAGATATACACAGCTAAGGAAAATAATGCAAGTAATAAACAAAAAGAAAACACAAATAAAAGTTAGAGTAAACAAAAAGTAACAATGAACACGTAAAATGAGATAAACCATACACAAACAGACAGTGTAAGTAATGCTAAAAATAAACGAAAAGACTGTAAGAAAAAGCGAAACAAAAATCGAATGATGCTAGAACATGGAATATAAAAACAACGCTTGAGACCTGGAAAATGCAGACAGTAGAAGAAGAGATAGAAAAATACAACATAGAGATAACTGTAGTACAGGAGGTAAGGTGGAGTAGAAAAGGAGAAATAGAGAAAAGTATAGTGTCGTATATATCTAGCGGCGAAGAAAGAAAAACAAGGTAGCAACGGAGTAGTCTTCTTTATAACAAAAAGAATCAAACAGGGAATAACTGATTTCATACCATTAAGAGGAGGACTAGCAAAATTAAGAGTAAAAACAAAGAAAACGTTTTTATCATTTGTGAATGTATATGCCCCAGCGGAGACAAGTGATGACGATGAAAGAGAGCTTCTATGAAGAATTACAAAGAACTTGTGAAGAAACTACCAGTCAAGGCAGCATAATACTGATGGGGTACTGTAATTTCTAAGTAGGGAAAGAAGACCACCTGAAAAAAGTATGCGGAAAACATACAAAAAATAAAAACGGTACTTAATGGATACTGGAAGTGGTCTGCAGTAGACGATGCCAGAGCTTACAGAGAAACAATTGATGAAGATCTAGGTGTCTTAGAAACCCAAGATATGGAAGAACTCAACACTGCCGTCATAAATTCAATAAATGCAGCACGTAAACATCACTGTACAATCCGTAACAAGGACACTGAAAAACTTAGTGCAAACACAAAAGAAATGATAATGAAGAGAAGAAAATTAAAAGACAAATATTACAAATTCTTGAAACATTCTATGCGACTCTATACCGTGCAAATGAGAACACATATCTATAAGTTATTCACTAAAATACTTACAAAGCGCTCGATTCCAAATTGGAATTCTATCAGCCTAAAGAGCAAGCTGGCTTTAGATCAGGATATGGCACCAATGACCACCTACAAGTAGTGAAGTCCCTAATTGAAAAATGTGTCGGATATAATAAACCTCTCGCCCTAGCTTTTGTGGATTATCATAAGGCCTTCGACACAATCAAACATCACGAAATTATGAAGGCATTAGCAGATTGCCAGGTAGATTACAGATACGCAGCTCTCATTAAATATATATATAGTGTTGTAGTTTGCCCGATGAAACAGAAAGGTTCAAGATTGAAAGTGGTGTAAGACAGGGAGATACAATCTCGCCAAAATTATTCATAACACTCCTAGAATAAGCATTTAGGGGAATAGATTGGAATGATATGGGTATAAATATAAACGGAGAGATTTTAAATTACCTGCGTTTTGCAGATGGCATCGTCTTGATTACAGACCACGCTAGAGAAATGCTCATGAAATTAATAGCTGCATCGGCCCAGCTCGGATTAAAGATCAACATATCTAAAACTCAGTTCATGACAAATATGGTTATCAATCAAAGGATTGACGTAGAGGGTAAACCAATCGAACAAGTATCATCTTATAAATATCTAGGACATGAAATAAGAATTGGACGTGACAACCAAACATGTGAGATTGGACGACGAATTAGTATTACATCGGCAGCCTTTAGAAAACTGCGATTCGTCTTTAAATCAGAAATTTTAATCTGCCTTAAAAGAAAGGTATTAAACAAATGTGTACTCCCTGTCATGACGTATGGAGCAGAAACCCTGACCCTTACAAGAAAATCGGATAAACAGCTTCAAGTTGCCGAACGCGCTATGGAGCGCTCTATGTTGGGATTAACTTTAAGAGACAGGGTAACAAATAAAGCAATACGACAAAGAACTGGGGTTGTGGATGTCGTAGAAAGGGTTGTGAATCTCAAGTGTAGTTGGGCGGGCCACGTGGCAAGAATGAGGGACGACAGGTGGACGAAGAAGATTATTGAATGGCGACCAAGACAAGATGCTTACAGAAACAGAGGACGTCCTCCAACTCGATGAGCGGATGATCTTAAGCGAGTGTCCAGCAACTCGATCAAAGAAGCACAAAATCGACCTACATGGCAAACGTCAAGGGAGGCCTATGTCCTGCAGTGGACGAGAGAGGCTACGTGACGATGATGATGATGAATAAATATAGAATCTGCCACCTAGTAGCAGGATTAAACCTCTTTGTTATTACAACTAAATTTGAACACCTTAGACACCACAAAGTAACATAGAGGCATCCTGCAGAGAGAGTGAAAAACCAGAGAGATTATATCTTGGTACCAAAGAATAAAATACAGTTGATAAAGAACCTACCGAGGGGCAAATGCCAATACCAATCATTATTTAGTCATAGCAGAGATGAATGTAGGAAGCTTAGTAAGAGAACCCGAAAAAATATTCAGAGCAATTTATACAAATGACAGAACCCAGAGGAACTACAGAAAGAGATTTTGGAATCAATTAAAAATTAGCATTATAGAAAAAGCCGAAAAAAATATTGGCTTTAAAAAATCAGAGAAGTTAACAAAAGAATAGTATGAGCCAGAGCTGGGCAGTAATAATTTACTTTGTAATTAAATTACTAATTAAATTCCTTTTTGTTTATTTGCCTTGGAACTGAATTACTTTTCAAAATGCGGTAATTGTAATTGGGAATTGCCATTTTTGTTAGAAAGTACTTGAAAATTACTTTTTGAAAGTAATTAATTACTACATTCAATTACTCAATTACTTTTGTGTAATTAAATTTCTCTAAAGTATTTAAATTACTTTACAAGTATTTGAATTATCTGTGCTAATTGAAGTTATTCTAGGTAATTGAGTTACTTTGTGGTATTTCAATTACTGAATTACTGACCTCGATAAGGTGCGAATTCTCCAGAACGCAAAAATAAGATAAGGTCTTATTTAAGTTACATATTAAGCAAATCGCAATAGGGTTTTCCCTGTTTAATATAAGCCTAATTTATTGTTTCCTCTGACGAGTCAAATAACAGCAACTTTTGCATTTTGTAAGACCCGTGCACGAGCTCTGGTAGCTGGTACGTGTATGTAGATGTGATCTGTAGCTTGTAATAGTGACATTCATATTTATTGTGCAGCACTCTAAAACTATATTTTCGGTAAGTACATTGCAGATTACAATACCTACGGTAAAAAATATGATTTAAAATAGCTTCATTAGACGACATTGGTTCATAATAATTATTTATTTATTTCAATTTGCTTGTTTTAAACGATGTACTAGCATAGGAACATACTGCTGTGGAAGTGTAACAGGTGTTAAGTTCAGAAAATTACGTTTTTGAGTGAGGATTTGAACTAAACGGCCAAAATCCGATAACAACTTTTAAACAGTGTAAAACACAAATAAAATGATTCATTCTTTGTCGATTTCTTGCCTTGTAATGCTCATATGCTGCTTTGTATACTGGCACCTACGGCATAATTTTTACGGACTGCTGCAGCATGTTAGCTTCGATTATTGTTAAAAATCTGGAATAGTGTCTTATAAATATCGTGACTTTCTTATAATTCCGCTCACCTCATCCAACATTACTTCTTTACGTTATACAGGGTGCTGCGTCGACGGACGAAACATAGAAAACCCTCATGTTAATTACAAGACATTCAAATATTGGCTTCTAATGATTTTACACAAAACTTGTAATGCAGCATACCGTATGAATGATACATTTAATTTAAATAATATCCAGATATCTAATGTATATCATGTGAGTAACAGTTGTATGCTTTAACTGGTGGTGTTGTAAAGGGCAACCAGAGGGTTGTTTATATCAAGTAGTAACAAAAATAACTTGAATTGATAATCTACGATAAATAGTCACGTTAAGGGTTAAATTCCCATTAATTGTGAAGAATAATAATTGAAGATAAGATACGTAGTAGCAATATAGTATCTCTACGATCAAAATTTGACTATAAGTCACAAATATTATTCAAATATAAAATTCAAGATTGTTTGATTCCATTTAACGTGGCATATTACTACGAATCCAGTAAAACCAGTGAAAGTGAGTGTTGTGGTATGCTGTTGAACTGTCTATCCACATGATAGAGGTTTCAAAGAGCTGAACAAGGTTTGATTTGGTCGAGAACAACCCAGTGAGGTGTTTACTGTTAGGAGCCGAGATAACACATTCAGATACAAGATAAAACAATCAGAAGGTTACTGCCCATTTCTTATAAAATATTAAGAAGTCATAAAGCAAGTTCGGGGCGGCAAATCATTAAAATAATTGTAAATATATTTAGAAATTAATTTAGAAGAGTTAATTTTTAAGAATTAGTTTAACTACAAGAGAAAGTTGTTAGTTGAAAATTTATCTATTCATCTGGGACAGGTATCCCACTGCTTGTAAGACTGACTAGTCGAGGCTTTAAAAAACTATAATCACATGCAATAATTCCTAAATCAAATTGATTTACGAGATACGTCAAATCCTATTTATTGTATTAAGAAGTAAGGTAAGTACATTTTAAGTGAGCTATACCTGATAGTGATTCTTGTTAATAATTAGAAAAAGGGTATATTTAATTTGATATTAATTGTAATAACACCGTAAGAGAGTGATATATTACAAACTCTATTTAGTTTTTTAAAAGAACAGTCATAGTGACCCAATTTACGTAATTCAGATATTTTATTGCCCTAAACTTAAAATCAATAGGTATTAATAAAGAAAGATGTTGATAAGAATTTGAAATTTGAAGTAAAAATATGAAAGCAACCTGAGCAATTTAATTGTCAAGCGTTTACAGTAATTTTATGAATACGTATTTTTACCCGTTTCTTAACGGTGTGTCAAAAACAAATTACGTAATGGTTGGCCATGGGATATAAAAGTAATGTCAACAGCAAGCTTAGAATTCATTGATTGTCATAACTGTTGTTGCTGTCATAAGTTTATATTATACGCTGATATCGTGATTGTAAATTCTAAAAATTGCTGTCTCTAAAACTTGCTGTCGACATTAGTTTTATTTATCATGGCCAACCCTAATGTATTTTTTCTGAACACATGGTATAAAGGTCTCTTGAATGTAAAAATGACTTCATTGTTAAGTGCTTGAGCAAATGTGTTTTGTTTTTGTATCTGATGTACACAGTCTTATTTCAAATCAGCCGTTTTCAACTAAGGTTTATCACTTTATCAGTCACCTATCAACTTTCAACCGTCCCTGATCAACACCAATTTGATATTTGGTTTTAAAATTCAAAAGTTACCTAACACATTTTTTATAGCTATTTTTATTACTAGGGAGGAAAATGTATCATTCCCTCCCGCGGATATAGTTTAATTCTATAGCGTTACCGAGAACAGTACCTAATCAATTGCAATCAGGCAAGAGAGGAAATTCCGTTTTAGTCCAGAGTTATACATACAACACTTTTACATTTTATGATGAGACTATCTCTTGTATTCAGCTGCATTCAAAAATATTTAAATATGAAAACCAGGAGGCTAGTTGATTTCTTATTAATCACATTGCCTCCCGTCTCTAATAGCAACGGTAGTCAATGTATTATATCCCCCTCCCCCCACTGCGATTGGAAACCGACCAGGGAACCAAACGTATATTTTCGAGAAACCTCTAACAGGCGACAGAAAATGTCACTTTCGTATAAAGGGATAAAACAAGTATTTTCGAACTGAGCCAACAAAAAATGCTCAAGTTGCGCCAATTGGATCACCACGTAGTGTTCTTCTACAAAATGTAAATAGGAATTTGCTGTCAAACAATTAAGAAATCCAATGCTCCACCCAGCATACTTCGTCATTCAGCTTCATGTTAGGCGTATTTAATAGTATATTGTTCTGCAAGTTAAGAAAAGTGAGAGTTTTTCAACGTTTAATTTACAAGGGAGCGATGCAAAGCGAGTGGATTAATTTATCACGAACATGATAAAACCACTTTTATAACATATTCAGCGTGCTATTTTTTCTAATATCATTACAAAATCTAGCCAAAATGAAATTTGACATTTCTTCATATTCAAAAAAAAATATTCTTTTTTATATCGGCAGTGAAGAACGTTGAAATCGTCAAATAAAATACCAGAAATCGGCAGTGAAGTAATCCATTGTTTTACGACTTTTTGTAGGCGGCTGGGCGATAGGTAAACGTCAACCGACGTCAACATAACCTGAAAAAGTTGGCTAAAATGTTGTAATTTCGCGATTTCTCGATTAAAAAAAAACAACTGGAAGTTCCTTTTTATCCCCCATGTGGTTTATTTGCTTTGGCCCTACGGGACTCGGCAACGAAATCCACAATCGTGATAAAAAGCTCAACTTTAGTGATAACCTATGTGGAAACTAATAAAAAAATATATAAATTTGAACTTTCAAGTCCCTATACCTTCTTACTGAAGGGACTTTGTACTAAGGTATATTAGGTTTAATCGGTTTATTATAACCTAAGGAATCTACACCAAATCGGTGTCGCATTTTTTTGGGACACCCTGTATACTTGTTATCCTTGAATTTATTTATTTACTTACATCTTACATCAAAACAAACTAAAAACTTTTGGTTTTGGTGAACAGTGTATGTAGCTACAAGATTTAATTAGGTATCAAAAAACTTCCAAGAGTGATCAAGTATATAAGTTATAACAAAACATAAAAATTAAGCATTTTTAGATTGCGATTACGAATCGACACGGCACTAATGATAGTTGCAACTTGCAAGAAAGCTCTACTAAATACTACTATATGACAATAATTTTTATTGAAAGTAATTGATGTTGCACAATTACAATTACTAAGTAATTGGTAATTGAATTACTATTTCCTGTAAGTAATTGAATCTCTGGTAATTAAATTACTGCAGTGGGCGGTAATTGGCAATTAGTAATTATTTACTTTTTAAAAGTAATTTGCCCAGCTCTGAGTTTGACCAACAGTGCAGAGAAGCAACGGAAAAGAAGAATATAGCAAGAATGAAGTGGTTGAATACAAGAGAAAAAATCTGGTGTGATACACGCACACAACTTCCTTTTACAGTGATCTTATAATTAGCCAAAAATTTGATTTAAAATTTTTAAGCATCTGTAAAAAATTTTCAAAAATTAAAAATTTTACAAACACGGTACAAAATAAAGTGTTAGTTCAAGAGGCAAATTTTCTCTAAAATTTTAAGCTGAATTCAAAAATGTAATAATATACCGGGTGTTCTATTTAAAATAGGAGTTAATAAAAAAATAGAAAAAAAAAACAAAAGAAACCCATTTTACAAATATTCAACTGGAAAATCACCTATCTCACATCAATGCACATTAAAAATGTAATAAAAATGTAAAGTTTTAAAAAAATCGTTATAGCCGTTTTTGAGAAAATCGGCAAAAACTGAAAAATCACAAGAGTAAACACCTACTTCCGGTTATGCGATTTTCTTCAAAAGCTTGCTGTCGAATCTCCACAGTACACAAAACTTTTATATGAAGTTTCAACGCCATACCTCTTTTTGTTTTTGAGATATTCTGTTCACAGGCAGACACACAGACAGAACAATGAAAAAAAATATGTTTTTTTGGGATCAGGGGACTCTAAAACGTGAAAATCTGTTGAAAACTCAATTTCGAATTTTTGGGGTGAATCCAATGCTTCCTTTATTGTAGAAGGAAGTAAAAAGTAGACCAAGATCGGTATAAAGACGAGAGAAACATAACAACCAAACTATGTAAGCAAAAGAAGACGGAATGGATAAACATAAAATTAAAAGATAAAATTAGAAGAGATAGAAAGATACAAACAAAAACACAAAATCAGATTTTACTATAGCAGAATAAAACGAGAACAAAATACAAACCAATTGTGAAATTAAAATGGAATGAAAAATGCAGAAGGGAAAAGAGTACTACCACAGTCTATTAAGTACAGATAACCAACAAAAAACAAGTGAAAATGTAAACTCGAAAAAGAAACAGCGATGACGAAGAAGAAATTGTAAGTAAACCAACTCTAGAAGAAAGCACAAAAAAACAACAAAGCACCAGAAAACGATGACATTGTCGCCGAACTACTAAAACACGGAGGCAAAGAACTACACAAACAGATCCACTCCCTGATATTAGAAGTTTGGGAACAAGAGGAGAAGCCTAAAGAATGGATTAATGGAGTAATAATCCCTCTGTACAAAAAAGCTGATAGGGGACTGCGCAAACTGCAAAGGTATAACCTTGCTGAACACAACATATAAAATATTCTCATGAATTTTGACTAAAGTTATATGCAGAATGGATCGCAGGTAACTACCACCAAGGATTCAGACCAGGTCGATCAACCACCAATACTATCCACATAATGCAGCGAATTTTGGAGAAAGCAACAGAATTCGACATGGACTTATACTTCGTATTTATCGACTTTAAACCGCCTTTGATTCTGTAGATAGACAAAGAATGCAAGAAGTGCTGGAAGACCTTGGTATCCCCACGAAACTAGTAAATTTGGTCAGAATTATACTGAAAAACACAGAAGCAGTTGTACAAGTAGAAGATGTATATACTGTTAAGGTGATTAGCTCCACTTTGTGTGCCCAATATTTGTTATGTTATAATTAAATTTTAATCAATTTAATTGCCTTATTGTTTTTTTAATTTTGATAATCAAAATTATTTTCTGTTAGCCCCAGTAGATACACTTGACTGAAAATCAGATCGGATTCTTTTTATCTATATTGCAACATCTAAAACAACTTAAGCTAAATGCTTTCATACATCAACAAATACAAAAATCAGTTATTCTAAAAACATGTAACATAGTGCGATCCTTCCTTCATAACACTCAATAGCACTTCTCTTCTAACTAGGCACTGGCTTGTTAGAAAAGAAAATTTTACCAACAACTTATGAGAAAATAAGAAAAGATAATAGTAAATTTATTGATGCCACAATACACATAATATTTTATACATTTATAAATTAAACAAATAGCATCTAATCTCATGAGGGCTTGGTTTGTGCGGCTTAGTGAAAAAATAATCAGCAGTAATTACATACGTGGTGATAATTTTTTGATAATTTTAACTAGATTCACGAATCTTTGTTGCTATTAAGATGAGTGCTAATCTAGTTAAAATTATTTAAAAAAACGATTACCACGGATGTAATTCGGCATGATTATTTTTTAAACAGTCCAAGTTGTAGATAGGGTTTGATGGAGCTTCCAGGTGACTGCCCTGTTATTTTTAATAACTGCTGCTCACCTACTCCACTTTTAGCTAGTTGTGTTACAGCAGAGGAACGATTTGAATGGTTTGTGAAAAAATAGTCGCTGTAATCAGCTACTAGCAAATAGTCAGTGTAATTTTGATGCTATTAGTCGATTTGACATTTTTTCTCATTACTACTGGCTGATACGACTGTTTAAAAAATAATCATCTGTATTTTTAACTGTGCGCGCATAGCATCACCAGATAATTAGACAAAATAAACAATAAGCCATTGAACAAAATAAAATAGTAAAGCATTAAAAAATAAAACAATAAGTCGTTAATCAAAATTAAACAATAATTTATTTACGGGATTCATGCACAACCACGTCAAGATATGGAAGATGAGTTATACAATGAAATTAGTTGATGACTAATACACTTTTGAATTGAGTGTAGTTTTCCAAAATGTAGGCAGTGCGTTTTTTATAAAGGAGGTTATAATTAATAATTCTTTTTAATTCCAGCGGTACATAGTTGAAAAGTTTAGGGCCACTATAGGTAATAAATCTTTATTGCAATGTAGTTTTAGTACTAGAGATACTTAGACTCTCTTGAGCTTGAACACGAGTGTCGTAAGCATAATTGAGTTTGCTTTGCAACTGAGGGTTTCTATAACATAGTTTTATTACTTTTAAGATGTACAGGCCACATACATCTAATAATCTGATCTCAGGGAACAGTAACTCAGATGGATATGTTTTATTTTTGAAAAGCATGACTTTACTATATGTTTTTATACCATTAGCAATATATTTAATGTTGAAATATAGGCACCTCCCCAAGCTGTAATCCCATATTGTAATACTGACTTGACCAGGGCTTTGTAAGTTGAGATTAATACAGGTTTACTAAGTATCGAACGAAACTGATACAATTTATATATTAGGTTTTTAGTTTTATTGCAAAGATATTCTATGTGCCTGTCCCACTTAAGGTGACTATCTATTATTATTCCCAAATATTTAATTTCATTAGTTTGATTTATATATGTTGGAGGAGCATTTTGCACAATCACAATTTATATGGAATTTTAAGTTATTAAACTGAGGCTGTCTCGTTATATTGAGTGAAAAAGCTTGCTTTTATTAGGGTCAGTAAATTCTCGCTCAGCGAATTTTTGACTTCATATAGACCCTCATCTGCCCAGTATCTACAAGTAAATATTAAAACAGTGTCATCAGCATATGACACAATACTTCCGCCGGTATCACATAGTAATAGGCTATTAATAAAATTAACAAAAAAAGAATTGGACCAAGAACAGTTCCTTGTGGAATACCACATGTTACTAATTCTTGTTAATTAATTCTAACTTGCTCTCGATTTAATAAGTTACTTTTGAATAATTCCAAAACAACTCCCTCTATGTCGCATTTTTCAAGTTTACCAATTAAAATTTTGTGAGACACCGTATCAAAAGCTTTAGCGATATCTAAAAATATAGCAATAGTAAGTTTTCTATTTAATGCGGAATATATTTTGTTTGTGACGTCAAATGTAGCATCTTCTGTTGATGTTTTTTCCCGGAAACCAAATTTTTTAGGCGATATCATATTGTTTTTATTGAGGAAATTGAATAAAGGTTTTTTTAAAGTTTCCTCAAATATCTTTGCAATCTGGCTTGTAACTGATATAGGTCTGTAATTATTTAATTCTTGTCGATTACCCGATTTATGAACTGGTATGATAACGGATTTCTTTAGTATTGTTGGGAAGACACCACTTTGATAGGTCATATTAATTAGAAACACCAATGGCTCCACTAGATGGGCCTTAAAGGTTTTTATAAAGGAAACCGATATATCATCCTTTCCACTGGCAGAATTGGTTTTTAAGCTGTTTATTTGTTCGTCAACTTCATAATGGGTAACAGGAATAAGAAAAAGAGAATTATTGTTTATTTCATTAAGACTTACGTTTCCACAATGATTTGAATCAGCATCCACCTCATCTTATACTGCTTTCACCATAGTTACACCAACAGATGAAAAGAAACGATTAAATTCATTTGCAACTAATAGAGGGTCCGAAAGTATTTCATTGCCATCTGATAATTCAATGTGATTATTTTTGCTACGTTTATTGTTTTTTACCGAAAATCTTATTATTCGCCAAATTTTTTGAGCGTTATTATTTGCTTTGTCTATTTCTATTTTGTAATAATTTTGCTTTGTTTTGATTATTAATTTTGTCAAAAGATTTCTATATGTCTTGAATTCATTTTTTAACTGGATATTTATTTTATTACGTAAGTTTCTTTTTTAATTTATCCCTTCTGGAAGTTGATTTAATTATGTCAACAGTAATCCATGGTTTAATTTTTCTATCCGTTGGTTTATTTACTTGATGTACTATGCACATACTAATGATGTTGATTTTTGAGGCTTTCACGGCCATTGTCATTAAGTAACAAACGACTTCCGGGATTGGACCGTGTCATGATTGAGATCGAAGAACTCAAACGTTTCGCCCACTTTCGTAAGGGGCTTCATCAGGAGGAAAAAAGCAAAAGAGCACGGTAACTCAACGTGTTAACCACGCCAGAGGCGAAACTCTTTGCACGGGAAGGGACAGAAGAGCACGGTAACTCAACGTGTGAACCATGTCAGAGGCAAAATTCGACTGAGTATCGGAAGAAGAAAGGCGAGAATTTATAGGCAAGCGCCGTCGAGATTTAGCAAATGCCCTCGCGGTTCAGTGGTAGAGGGCGGGGCTTAGGAATTAGCACTTTCCACATAGAAGGAAGGGGAAAGCCTTCGTCCCGATTGAGATTATTAGGGTGTTTGCAAATCTCAATGGCTTCGCGAATCTTTCTGCTAAAGAAGAATGGGGATTTGCAGATGATGGAAGTTTCATCAAAGAGGATCTTATGACCAGTATCGCGTTGGTGTTCGGCGATGGCCGATGATGAAACGAGACCTGACTTGAGACAGCGCTGGTGCTCAGAGATGCGAGTTTTTACGGAACGACCTGTTTCACCAATGTATACTGCATTACAAGAGCAAGGGACTCTATAAACACCTTTAGATGACATAGTGTTTAATTTATCTTTAGATGACGGAAGAACCTGTGAGGTTTTGCTCGGGGGTTTGAATACTGTTTTAATGTTTTGTTTTCGAAGAAACTTTCCTATGCGGTCGGTGACTTGGTGGATATAGGGAAGAAAGTAATAAAAGTAATAAAAAACCGATCATAGTGCAGTTCTCAAACCGCATGGTGCGCGATAAGTTCATCGAACAGTGCAAATCTCGGCGTCCTACCACTAAGGATATTTATCCAGAATTGCAGCCCATGAACGTGTATGTTAACGAACACATGACGCCGTATTATAAAACCTTAATGTTTGAGGCTAAAAAGAAGATGGTAAACAATCAAAAGTTATATCAATTCGTGTGGTTTAAAAACTCGAAACTGTTTGTCAGAAAAAATGGAGTGAGCCCAATTGTACGTATTAAATCCTTAAAAGATATTTAATCATGTTTTTTCTCATATGTCTGGCTTTTATGCATATTAAATCAAACAAAAATGGCTAATTTCAATTTACAAGAAACATATGACGAATATAATAATTTTGAAACCATTACGCTAAAAGATAAACTAAATTGTAAAAATTTAATACAGAGTTATGATATCAATATACTGCACTTGAACATACGAAGCATTGCAAAACATTTCGATGAATTCTTAATATTGTTGCACCTTTTGGATACAGATAATTTAGGCATCATCGTTTTAACAGACACATTTCAAATTAATACAACAAACTTTTTTAATATTCCAAATTTCTCAGTATACTATAACAACGGAAACATAAATAAAAACGGCGTGATAGTCTTTATAAAAAATCAATTAAAATCAAATATTTCTATTATGGCCTGTTTAAAAACTAAAGTTGTAAGAATAGAATTTGAAAAATTCAATAAATCCTATGGAGTTAGTGCGGTACATAGATCTCTTGACCTGGAAATTCATGATTTTTTGGAAGATTTACCTCGATACCTAAATGACGTTTGCAGTGCAGAAAATGAGATTTTTCTTGGGGACATAAACATTGACATTTTAAAAACTGATCAAACAGCAGATACTTATCTCAATATAATGTCCGAATATGGCTTTAAATCTGCAATTAATAGCTATACTAGGGAAGTTGGTGACTCAAAGTCATGTATAGATCACGCTTTTATTAAATCAAGAGAAATACATAGCGCTTTTTGTGGAATAATCTTACAAACGGATATCACGGATCACTACACAATACTATTTAGCATCAAAAACTTAAATACTCAATTAAAAGAAAACTATAACTGTGAAACAACAACACGCATATTTGGCTCAAATAAATTTTATAATCTAGCGAAATGTTTACCCTGGGAAAACATTTTAAAAGAACAGGACCCGAACATTGCTACTGAAAACCTTGTAAACAGCATATGCACATGTAAAAATAATTCGATAACACTAAAAATTAGTAAAATATACAATTCTAAAAGCAAAAAACGAAAACAATGGATTACACAAAGTTTAATAAATTCAATAAATACGCGTGATAATTTAAAACAACGTTTAAAAAAAGATCCACAAAATTTAGAACTAAAAAATTATTATAAAAGGTATAGAAACATTTTACACATGTCTATGAAAACCACGAAATCTCTATTCTACACAAATAAAATAATGCAGTCACCTAATGATGCAAAGCCAACCAACAACCAGTCAAATCCCTTATCCAAATCAACCGATAAATTACTACTTCAGCCAACCTCACAGTTACCAAGACCAGTCCACACAACAAGTGTTGTACACCATGTCACAACCAATGCAAGAACAATGGCAACCGTCTATAAGTTTTATACACAAAAACACAACAGAAACCCTAGATCAACGTAAACCGCTGCCATCTAAAATCGAGCAAATTCAACAGAAGGAAAATTCTTCCAATAAATCAACGCCAAATAGGGCAAAACCAACTGCTAATCAATCGGCAGAAGAGACTCCGGTGAAAGAAGTACCCTATGAACCAAATCAGTTTCAATCAATCAGATCAAAGAGAAAAAGGAACAAAAACAGTCCACAAGGTCAGAAACAGGCAACAAAACTACGTATAAATGACACAAGAATACCAACGAAAAATCGCTATGAACCATTAAGCAATACTCCACAAGACGTAGAAGAAATTGTAACGCAAGAAACAACAAAAACACCAAAAATCGATAAAATACCACCATTTATTCTATACGGTGTTTCTAAAGATGTCCAGAGCCTACTAAATCTAATAAGAAGTACCGTTGCAACTTTTACTTATCAGTTACTGGCTGACAACAACATGAAGATACAAGGAAAAACTGTAGAAGATTACAAAAAAATCAAGACAATACTGGATGAAAACAAAATCGTTAGACACACGTATAAATTACCTGAGGATAAAAATTACCGAGTTGTACTAAGAAATTTACACCACAGTACCGATGTGGAGGATATCACAGAAGCCCTAAAAGAAAAAGGCCATAATGTGAAACAAATCATGAAAGTTTTAAATAGAGAAACCAGAGAACCGAAAAACCTATTCTTCATAGACCTAGAAAGAAAAGAAAATAATGGCGATATCTACAAGGTTACTACCCTACTAAATGCAGTAGTCCGCTTTGAAACGCCAAACAGAAAACAGGCAATAGTTCAATGTAAACGCTGTCAAAAATATGGCCACACAAGAAATCAATGCACACAACAGTTTCGATGCGTCAAGTGTGCAGGAGATCACGACTACCGATCTTGCAAAAAAAAGAAATCCGATGGACAACCAGCAAAATGTGTGCTATGTGGCGACGCTCACCCAGCAAATTTTAAGGGTTGTCAAGTGTACCAAGACATAATCACAAAGAGAGCTTCATCACAAAACGGTACAGCGATAAGGCGGACACACCACCTCCCACAGGAAACCATCCCAACTCAACCTACTGGAGGTCCACAACCTCATCGAGGATACTTCAACCCCTATTTTGATTCGTTTCTCAATTTCACTTTCGGTAACCGGTGTTAATAGATCGAATTTGGATAAAGTTTTTCAGGTTGGTGGATGTTTAGTACAGTAAAATTGTCAGAAAATACCACGTCACCTTAAAAAAATTGGCCGCGGCGATTCCTCTTGCCCAGTGGTTTAGTGTCATTAGACAAGTGTAAAACCAAAAAGGCGTCACCCCACCCCTTGCCTAACAGCCGCCATTGTGATACCAATTGAATTTATTTTTTCTCGCAATCCATTGGTCGCACAGAAAAAGTTATTAAACAAAAAATGTTGGAAATAAATTTATACCCATTTTTGATTCTTGCCGCGATACCGAGAAGTTGGTATTTAAAACGGTAGAGGGCGACAAAGTTACCAAAAATCTGTTTCCGCCATTCTAGGGCTGTGGGGTGATTTTTTCCGAAAATTGCGAATGTGAAAGTTGTAGTACTTGAAAAAATATACACGAATCTCTTTTAATAATGTGATTGATTGAGTGATTATTGGCTCCAAGATATGCACCTATTGCCCGTCGCTCTCGTTTAATATGAGATAAGTCGTAACATAGTAGACAGTCTCCGAGTGACAGCCCTTCAAAGTCCGCGCAGCGAAGTAACCATTTCTCTTTTGCCAGATAAAATCGTCACGTCACTCAAGTAGTTTCAATGTGAATAGGTTTTCACAACCTACAAAAATTCTACACATTTTTGGTCATTGCCGCGATACCAAGAAATTGATATAAGTAGGTAAAAGAAATGAAAATGATGGGAAAAGAGTATATGAGCCCAGAATGATATCAATTTGCTGGTGTAATATTTATTATATAATATGATAATTGCAATTGTTGGTAAATTTGGCCACAGCAATGGCCAAAATTCAACAAATTGACAATTGCTTTACCACCTGCCATTTTTGCAAAAATAATACCGACACCCGGCTGTCTATATATTATTAAACAACAAACAGCTTGTTTCACTTCAACTAAAACATGCTACGGTGAACGATATTATATTTTGATCGTGTGGGCCAAATGAAATAAATAGGTAATTTATTTTATTCGCAATCACATTGTAATGTGTCAATTTCATGACATGACAACAGATGGGAACTAGATGATTACTTGAAAGTAGCCAGGAAATTATTACATACCCCGAAAAATATTACATACCTGAAGAGTGGGGTGTTTCCATGGTAACAAAACATTGAGTGAGTTGTTTTCATGGTAACAAAAATATTAGCTACATCAAGATATCTATTATTCAGAATTCAATTGTAGTTATTTTTAAAATTAGATTATTGCAAATAAAATAGTATACATACCACGGTGGAAAGTTTCATTCCTGTCTCGAGATAAAGTTAACCTCGACGCTACGCGTCTCGGTAAACTACCTAATCTCTCGACAGTAATGAAACACTTCCCACCTAGGTATGTAATATACTATTATTCAATTTTGACAGTTTAAACTGACATTATTAACTCCATATCCTTCATAAACAGTCTATGATTCACAAGTGAAATAGAAGTGTTTTAATTCACTAGAGAATTAAAAAGATTAATTCACTAGAGAATTAAAAAAGTTTCAATGAAGAACAACATATTTTTATTATCTACAAATATTTACATTCAATTATTCTTTCTCTTTGTAGTGTGTAATATATAATTACTAACATTTAGATCAAATCGACGATGAATGGGCAAATTTATATCTTAGTTTGAATATTTTTTAAATTTTTTATTCAAAATTTCGTCAAAATTGAATAAAAACATATATACGCCACGTGAATTAAACATTTATTAACTCAAAGATAGGATCTCACTCGCACTACGTGCTCGTGAGCTCAACATCTTTTCTTGAATAAACATAAATGTTTAATTCACTTGGTGTGTAATATTTATTAAAGTTAGTGTTTCCCGACTACTTTTTGTAATTTGTTATTGTTAAAGCAGTTATAATACTGCTAAAAACGTCTACAATTACGATGTAAGAATATTAACCATGAAGATTTTCTTTTGTGGGTACAAAATAAAGATACCGGAAAAATCTTAACTGTGCCAAATAATTTGATTCTGGGCTCGTATATTGAAAGTAATTTCTTTTTGCATAAACCCTAAGATATATTGTAGTCTACTCAAACACGTTTTCTTTTTTTTTGAGCTGTTTCTTTGTCTTGGTTCGGAGCCTCGGACACAACCAAGTCATTATCGACCATGATAGAAATGTTGCTTGAACTTTTATTGAAAAAAGAGTTCACAACTTGTTATAAACGCAATGTGAAAAATTCTTGGAAAAAATCCGTGAATACGATTGCTAGTGCTGTTTCGTGATTGTATTGTGATTAAAAATGGATAATAGTACGAGCGATAATGGTTTTCTTTATGTTAACCAAATGGTAGACGTGGCATCTCGTTAGTTATAATAAGTGAGGGATATAAATAATTTACTTCTCTCCACTTCTCCGCGCTGCACGGACTTTGAAGGGCTGGCACTCGGAGACTATTTAAATCAATCACATTATTAAAAGATATTCGTGTATATTTTTTCAAGCACTACAACTTTCACATTAGCAATTTTCGGAAAAAATCACCCCCACAGCGCTAAAATGGCGGAAACAGATTTTTGGTAACATTGTCGCCCTCTACCATTTTAAATACCAACTTCTCGGTATCGCGGCAAGGATCAAAAATGTGTATAATTTTATTTCCAACATCTTTTGCTCAATAACTTTTTCTGTGCGACCAATGAATCGCCAGAAAAAACAAATTTAATTGTTATCAAGATGGCGGCTGTTAGGCAAGGGGTGGGGTGACGCCTTTTTGGTTTTACACTTGTCTAATGACCCTAAACCACTGGGCAAGAGGAATCGCCGCGGCCAATTTTTTTAAGGTAAAACGACAATTTTACTGTACTAGTTATCAGTTTTATTTATTTCTGTCGCCATATCAATTGGCACATTCTGGAAATATTTGTTAAAGCGATTGGTTTTTTCTTTATCATCAGTTACTGGTTCGTCAACATCATCAGTTAAGGAACCAATACACCTATCACTAATTGAACAATTAGTGATTTCATTTAACAATTGCCACGTTTTTTTAGATTGCCATTCACTCGCTCAATTTATTTCTATAATAATTTTCTTTCGTGATTCTTATTAGATTGGTTAAAAAATGCCGGTAGTTTCGATGATATCTTAGAAGCTGATTGTTATCAAGATTACGTAGGACTTGTTTACTTAACTTATCTCTAGTTTGTATTGAATTTAATATACCATTTGTCATGCATGGTTTTAATTTTTTTAATTTAGCTTTAACTTTGATATTCATTTTTGAACTTGATATATGTGTTTTGAGTCTATTCATAAATAATTGGGCAGTATTATCAGCATCCTGTAGTTTGAGCACTTCCATTCAATTTTCATTACTAAGAAGATTAATTAGTTTATAAAAATCAAGCTGTATTTGAACATTCTTATTTAAGATAATAGGAATTGAATGATTGCTGTTACTACAGTTGAATTGTTTTATGATTCATGCAGTAGGGTAGTGATCCGTCACTACTGATTCAATAACAATAGGGTATAACTAATTAATTATTTGTTGATTACATTTAACAAAAAAATGATCAAGGCAACCTTTGGAAAATACAGTAACCCTTGTAGGTTTTTGCAAGTATGTAAAGTAACTAAATTCGTTAAAAAGATTTAAATAGTTAGTTGTTATAGGATCATTCGATTCCAGAATGTCAATGTTGATATCACCAGTTAAGATTTCGATTTGTTGATTAAATCCCTGCTATTCAGTTTCATTTCAAGAACTCGCAAAAACCCATCCACACTGCTGGATGGAGGTCGATAAGCAGCCGTGATAACAGTAGATACCAAATTTATATTAGGACTTAAACGAACAAGGTTAGTACCAGAATTAGTTTCAATAACTTGAATGTTATGTTTAATAGAATTCCGAACAAACACTACCACACCATCGTGTTGACTAAAGTTGCCGTCATTATAATACATACTGTAATTAGGTAAATTGTACCTTTCACTTGCATCTTGTATTTTCCATGTCTCTGTGAGAATAATAATGTCAAATTTTGTTCTTAATGCTCCCAGTTGAAGTATATAGCTCATCATAATTTTTATTAATAAATACTTTGTATGTTCATCTGAAAAACTGAGATTAAATCATTACTCCCCCCAAAAACAACATTGAATTGATTTATATCACACGTACTTGTGCTGATTATATTGTAATCAATATCAAAAAAGTTTATTCATACTGTAATTGAAAATAAACTGTTAGTTTGTAGTTAATCAGAAAAAATTAAATATATGAATGAATAAAGAAAAAAGGTAGTTAGAAGTAAGAAGATATAGTTCTGGTTGCAAACAACAAAGACATAACAAAAATAATTGAACTAAAAGAAGAATAAGAAAACATAGGACTAAGAATTGATATACACAAAACGAAAATAATGGGGTCCAAGATAGACAAACAACAATCAATAGAAATGAAATAGAAAATGTCAAAGAATATGTATATTTTGAATAAAAAAAATAGAAATAGGAAAGGCAAACACAGGCAGAGAAATACAACGAAGTAGAAGACTAGAATGGGCTGCGTTTGGTCAACTGGCACATATTCTCAATTATAGAAAAATTCAAAGAAATAGTAAATGAGTTGAAAATAACCCAAAGGAAGATTGGATAGATCTATGATAGGAATATCATTAAGAGACAGAAAGCGAAATGATTAGATCAGACAAAAAACAAAGGTAACTGACATCATACAGATAATAGCCAACCTAAAATGGGACTTTGCTGAGCATATAGCAAGTATAGCAGATGACCGATAGAATGCCAAGATTTTGCGATGGATACCATGGAACGGAAGAAAAAGAAGGAGGTGAAATCCAAGGGGGAACGACGAAATACAAAGTGTGACAGGACTGAAATTGATAAGAAAGGCACAAGACAGAGCGAATTGTAAACATATGGAGAAGGCTATTGCTCAATACTGGGCACAACAGGGCCTTTGAAAAGAATAGTTGATACTCAGATAAGTATGTAAAATCAAGTACCTACCCAAAACCACAAACCAAATATACTATCAGTGAACTAATAATGCTTGAAACAGTACACTGCGAATATTTTAACTGACTGTAGAAGAGTACAGCAACAGCATGCGGCGTTACCAGATATTTTGTTTGTTTGTTTGCTATTGACAAGATCTAGACGGCGTATTGCTCACATTGTTTGATGTGTTGCTTGAGCTCTCACGCAACATAACTGATACCAAGCCTGATACACAGGTTGTATTTATTATTAAACAGAGAAAGCTCCTATATTTTGGTCACGTCATGAGGAATGATAAATACCATACATTGCAACTGACATGACAAGGCAAGGTAGAGGGTAGAAGAGAGCCAGAGAGAGAGAGAGAGAGAGAGAGAGAGACATTAGTGAAGGTACAACTTGAGAAAATAGTTTCGTCAAACTTCTGTAGAACTATTTAGAAAAGCCACCGACCAGTAAAAATTGCCATGTTATTCACCAACGTCCGAAACGGATAAGGCACGATAAGAAGAAGAATAACCTAAAACATTGTACACGTGGAGTTAATTAACTTGAGTTTATAGAATTCTCTTTCAATTATCCTGAGTGATAGTAACGACAGTGAAGAGATATATCTGAAAGCAGCAACATTACATTCCTTTAAAACTTAGATCCGTAAATTTGTAACTAGCGTGAACTTACCATCTGCACAGATTTACGAGTACATTTTTTTACGGCCAGATTATTTAGAAAGTGTTTCTAAATAATTTAAGCATAAATTTAATAATATTTTTTTTCTACAATTTTCTTTTTGCAACGTGCAAAACTTTTAAAAATTATTTATAAAATAATTTACTAAATTTTCGCATAAATTTAGTATCGTGTCATACCAGCTTTATTCAAGTTTAAAGTCACTACGTGAGTGGATACCTTACGTACGGTTACAATATGTGTTTGTAGAAACTTTTTCGTCTAAAATAACCACTACAAAATCATAGGAACTTATGGAGATCCGATTACGGGACGCCCTATATGCTAGAGTAGTTCACTTGAATTACATTTGATCTATTCGATCGTGACGAAAAATGGTAGTCTGCGTCGTATTTCAACATTTTATTTGCTGCTACTCCATTCTCTGAATAAGAAACTTCTAATTTCGTGTTATGTAAGTAAAATATTTAAAATAATCGTACAACTTAAACCAACAAGTCCATTTTGTGTTTTATTTTTAGACAACATCTAATAAATCTAAATTCATTATTGATAACAATGGACGTTACACAGGAATTTAATCATAATTTTCCTCCTAGAATGACCAACAGATTACAGCAATCATTAAATGAAAACGAAGTACTTGAAAATGTACATACACGAGAGACCATTCAAGAGACTATCAACATGTCTGATCACAAATCGAATATTAAACAGGAGGAACTTCACATAAAAGATGAATTGCCTAGTACTTGTGCAGCAGATACAAGCCTCTTAGAAGAGCAGTTTGCTTACAAGCCCTGTGAATATAAAGCAGAAGACGAGAATAATTTTTTCGAACATGTGATAACTCGTTTGGAACAGTCTTACTCATGTTCAATTTGTGAATATAAAACTGCACGGAAATGTAACGTAGTTAACCATTTGAAGACACACACAGGTAAAAAATCGTATTCATGTTTTAATTGTGATTATAAGACAGGAAGGAAAAGTAATCTAGTTACACATATGTTTAGACATACAAGTAAAAAACCTCGTTCTTGTTCAATTTGTGAGTATAAAACAGCACGAAAAACTGATTTAGTATGTCATATGAAGATACATACAGGAGAAAAACCTTATGAATGTTCTATTTGCGAGTTTAAATCAGCACGTAAAAGTACTTTAGTAAGCCATATGAAGATACATACAGGAGAAAAACCTTATGCATGTTCTATTTGTGAGTTTAAATCAGCATGTAAAAGTTCTTTAGTGCGCCATATAAAGATACATACAGGAGAAAAACCTTATTCTTGTTCAATTTGTGAGTATAAAGCAGCACGAAAAAGTGATTTAGAATGTCATATGAAGATACATACACGAGAAAAACCTTATGCATGTTCTATTTGTGAGTTTAAATTTGCATGTAAAAGTCATTTAGTGCGCCATATAAATTTACATACAGGAGAAAAACCTTATTCTTGTTCAATTTGTGAGTATAAAGCAGCACGAAAAAGTGATTTAGAATGTCATATGAAGATACATACACGAGAAAAACCTTATGCATGTTCTACTTGTGAGTTTAAATCAGCATATAAAAGTACTTTAGTAAGACATATGAAGATACATACAGGAGAAAAACTTTATGCATGTTCTATTTGTGAGTTTAAATCAGCATGTAAAAGTCATTTAGTGCGCCATATAACGATACATACAGGAGAAAAACCTTATGCATGTTCTATTTGTGATTATAAATCAGCTCAAAAATGTAATTTAGTAAGCCACGTGAAGATGCATACAGGAGAAAAACCTTATGCATGTTCTATTTGTGAGTTTAAATTTGCATGTAAAAGTCATTTAGTGCGCCATATAAAGATGCATACAGGAGAAAAACCTTATGCATGTTCTATTTGTGATTATAAATCAGCTCAAAAATGTAATTTAGCAAGCCACATGAAGATGCATACAGGAGAAAAACCTTAGGCATGTTCCATTTGTGATTATAAATAAGCACAAAAACGTAATTTAGTAAGCCATATGAAGATGCACACAAAAGAATAACCTTATGCATGTTCTATTTGTGAGTTTAAATAAGCATGTAAAAGTCCTTTAGTGCGCCATATGAAGATACATACGCGAGAAAAACCTTTGCATGTTCTATTTGTGATTATAAATCAGCTCAAAAATTTAATTTAGTAAGCCACATGAAGATGCATACAGGAGAAAAACCTTAATCTTGTTCAATTTGTGATTATAAAGCAGTAAAGATAGATCACGTAGTTCGACATATGAGAAAACATACAGGCAATTAACCGTATTCCTGTTACGTTTGCACATACAAAGCAGAAAACAAAGTTAGTTTCGTTGGACATACAAGAACTCGTAAAGGAGGGAGACCTTATTGATTTCTATTTGCAAATATAAAGCTACAGAGAAAACATACGTTAGTTAAACATATGAAGATGTATACTAGAGAAAAAACTTAGAATAAGAAGCTTCCTGGAGGTGTCTTTTTTGTCATGATTTTTGTACTCACAAAATTTTCTGCAAACACCTCTCCATCCGACATATGTTATATTTGGAAATATCAAACAACACAGAAGTCACTGAATGGTTCACATGGTTCTATTAGGCCTTTTTACTCATAAACCGGGTAGGTGGTTAGCCTTCTCTGTCCTAACTGAGGAAGCGTTCCTTTGTTAGAGGTTAATCATCACCAGAGATGTTGGCGTGGTAGCCGGAGAGTGTACAATATTTAAAATCCCTGTGTAGTAGCCGGGAAATGAACCCGGTTCGGCCACTAATATACTTGAATAATAATTTTTGTGCAGTGCATCCCTCTATTTCTTTATTGTAAAAGTTAATGTGGAGCTAAACTCTTTTAATTGTGATTATGTAAAATTCTCTAGCGATAAGAAAATCTTAAAATTTATTGTAATATTGTGGTGTGATAATGCTTATTTACGTAGCAGAGGTAGACAGTAATTAATTACTTTGTTTAAATCATTACAATGCAAAAAATAAAATAGGCCTTATTTAGTATAAGTATAATTTCCTAAGGGTTGTGGGATTACAGCTAATTTTGTACAACATTTGTAGTTCCAGCAATGTGTACAGGATTAATTTTCTATTTTTAAGATACAACACAGATTTGCCTTCCTCAGCACTAGTTGAGAGTTTTTTTCATTTGCCACATTTATAGATAGTCCCAGAAGGAACGCGACTTTGGACGAATTATTTGTAAACCTGGTGCCAATGAAGGCAAGCAGAGTGTAATACTTTTGGTAATTTTTACTAATTTTATTAATACCTAAATGTATGTTGTATGCATATAGTATAGACAATATATCATTTTTACCCTTTGACTTTATTTATTTGCCACATGATGCATCAAAACTTTTGGTTTTGGTAAACAGTGCGAACAGTTACAAGACTTAATTATCAGAAAATCGTTAAAGATAAAGTATGTTTTAATTTTGAGTGGCTTAGATACTTACAGGATAATTCCTAGGGGTGTAGGAATGTAAAAGGATGCAGTGCCAACAGCCTTATTCAGTCTCACATAATGAGGGTAATAAAGACTTGGATCCGTTTGGCAGAGGTTTGTGACCACAGAAAGATATCTAATTGCATTACTTTATTGACTAGAAAATATCCTATACTATATACACTTAAAAATATGACGTATATTTCAAAGGTTGAGCACATTGTTCCAGTTTAAATTGCAATTCTAGCTACCGTTTTATATTTTATAACAAACGGTAATACGTCCTCTGCTCTGTGTTTATTATAATAATAATAATAATTAACATCAGCAAATTCAGCATAATTGTAGTTTGTTCACTAGGTCATTCAAGAATGCTGACTGCTTGTAATGCATTTTCAACGTATTTCTATCTGCAACCGTTGTTTACGAAATACAACACGTACAATTAATTATAAACATTTAAAAATCATGTTTTGTTTTCGAAACAACTATGTACCTAACTAAATAATACTATTTTTTTTATTAATAGCATATTGACAGCCTATACAGAATAGCAATTAATAATTATTGTTAGTAGTGGTAGTATTAGTAGCATATTACATGTTACAAGATTCTCGAGATTATGGCAGAGAGTTTCAAGCAGTTAAACACCGTTATTTTATCATTTTTGTCGGTCTGCAAAAGGAGTAGGTAAGCATTTACAATCGTCATATTTTGGAGAGCATTTAATTTACCCTACCTGTGCTGCAACCTGTTGCGTTGTAGAATAGGTTACCTATGGGAGTGCTGTGTTTATCAAATTTAATAGAAATTATGGAAGCAATAACGTTAGTGGAGCAAGAAAATAATAGAAGTTACACTATTAAACTAAGAGAAAGGTAAATACGAGAAATAATGTCTGTATTCATTTTGTAATTTGCTGCCATAAATAACATTGCTCCCTCAGTCATATATTTGGTATTTATCAAAAACACCACCACGAAACAGTACCTAATTACAAATAACGTAAATTGTGAAAGCTATTCAACCGGCAAACTTCAATTTTATTTACATTTACAGATAGAAGATAGAAGAACTGGAAGTGCAAAACAAAATAAAAAGAACAGCAACTCAAGAAAGGAAAGAAGGTGATCGCATACGTATAGCATACCAAAAACTATATATAAACCACCAGGTTTATACATGGGACAAGGACACAGAAAAGCTTATCTTAACGGAACACCAAAGGGAGTCAAAAAACGAATGGTGACGAATACTTTGGACAGTCTCAAGGTAACAGACCAGGCAATGAAAATGGCATACGAAAGAAAACAAAAAAACAAGAACAAGAATTTAGAACATGAAAAATTAACCACAGAAATTAACAAAGTACAAAAGAAAAACTTATAATTGGTACATGGAATGTTACTGGGTTAAACTATGAAGGAGCGCTGAAACAGTTAGAAAATCAATGCAAATTATATCGAATCGATTTTTTGGCACTTCAAGAAACAAACTTAAGAGATAAAGCAGAGATTGAGTTAAAAGATTACATATTTGTAAATGGAGGGGCAAAACAGAACAGATTAAGTACAGGGTTTATGATTGCAAAGACAAGAATAGAAAGCATAATAGATTTTAATGTTAAGAGCGAAAGACTTAGCCACATCAGAATAAAAGGACCAATAAGGAAATTTACCATAATAAACGTACACTCCCCGACCGAAGACACAGTAGAAGAAGACAAAGACAAATTTTATGAAGAGCTAGAGCAACTTCATGATGCTATCCCAAAATATGATATTAAAATTCTAATTGGAGATTTTAATGCCAAAGTTGGCCAAGAAGAACAATATAGATCGGTTGCAGGAAGACATAGCAAGCACTTGGAAACCAATGATAATGGCCATAGGCTGATTCAATTTTCAATTAGCAAAAACCTAAGATTAATATCAACAGTGAAGGCAAATAAAGAAATTTATAAAGGAACTTGGCTTCACCCCAATGGCTCTACAGTAAATCAAATTGATCATTTATTAATTGAAGAAAAGCATCAAAGTATAGTTTATGATATCAAATGCCGCATGGGAGCAGAAATAGCATCAAACCATTACCTGGTGAAAGCAGTTATAAAAGCTAAGGTCAATCACAAACCCAGAATAAACAAAAAAGGGATAGAAAAATTACAATTACAGTTACATGAAAATGAGGAAGTTAGAAACATGTATGAAAACAAAATCAACACAGAAATATCCAAACTAAGAGTATCAGAAGATGTAGAAAAATCCTGGGTAGAAATTAAAACTGTCCTGAAACAAACAGCAAAGAAAAATTCACAAAACACAAGTCAGAAGAAAAGCCCTTGGTTTGATGAATAATGGGTGAAGGCTCTGCAAGAGTTACAAATAACCAAACAAAAAGCAATGAGCCAAAATCAAATGCAAAGCGATGACGTTAAAACGAAGAGAAAAGACCTCAAAAAATTATATAGAAAGAAAAAAAGAAGATATTACTTAGAGCTTATAAAAGGAATAGAAGATGATTATAACAGGAGAGACATAAAAATTTTTTACAAGAAAATCTATACCAGTAAAAGGAAGTACCAAGGCAAGCAGATATTTTTGAAAAGCAAGCAAGGCGACCTTATATTTGGAGAAAAACAAATAGCACAAAGATGGAGAGAACATTACATGGAAATTACAGAGTTAGAACAAGACCAAAGAGAGGCGGGAGGTGATAACCTAGAAGATGAGGTAGCTGACAATTCAGCAGAGTTGGAAAACAACAAGCCCACGTTGGAAGAGATTATAAACAAGTTAAGAAATAATAAAAGCCCAGGAACTGATGAAATTCAGTCAGAACTATTGAAGTATGGGGGAAAATGGCTGAATGACAAAATGCTGGACCTTATAACACAGATATGGAATACATATAAAATGCCGACAGAGTGGGGAGAAGCCTTGATAGTCCCAATTCACAAGAAAGGCGAAAAACAACTTTGCGAAAACTATAGACCAATTTCCCTACTGAATGTAGCGTACAAGATCTTGGCTACTCTATTGAACAACAGATTAAAAAATATAATAGACTGACAACCTATTCACAATAAAGATTATCCAAGAAAAAGCAGGAGTAAAAGGAATTCAAATTCATGCTTTATTTGTGGACTTTAAACAAGCATATGACTCAGTGAACCGAATACAGCTCATCAGATCATTAAAAGAAATGCAGGTTCCAGAATACTTGGTTAAACTTATAAAAATGACCCTAACAAAAACAGATAGCAAGGTTAGATTTAATGGGATAACATCAGATACTTTTAAAATACAAAAAGGCCTGCGACAAGGAGATCCATTGTCCCCAACTCTCTTTAATAGTTAGAACATATTATTAGAAACAGCAGAATATCAAGCAATAAAAATATACTTAACAGCTACAGTCAAATATTAGCATATGCGGACGATCTTACCATCTTGACAAGAACGAGAGAGGATCTAAAAAACATCTTTAAAAAATTAGAGGAACAAGCAAAATTATTCGGACTAGTTATCAATGAAGACAAGACCAAATATATGATTCTAAACTCGAACCATACAAACAATGACCCACTACGCATAGTGAACAACGAACAAAGACAGTACGAGTTTGAGAGCGTTATGTCTACCACATATCTGGGAACAGAAATAAACACCAAAGGAAAAGAAACGGAAGAAATTGAGCAGATAATGACGGTGGGCACACGTATGCACACAGTGTTAAATGTAGTGATGAATAATAAATTAGTGTCAAAATCAGTGAAAGAAAAAGTATATAAATCAATCATAAAACCATCAGTCACTTACGGTAGTGAAATATGGACTCTTACACAAGCAACGGAAGACAAACTATTAAGATGGGAACGGAAAATCTTGCGGAAAATATATGGAGGTGTAAAAGAAGGAGATGAATGGCGAAGAAGAACAAATAAAGAAGTGTATGATATTTATAAAGATGCGAAAATAATTAAAACCATTAAACAAGGAAGATTGAGATGGTTAGGTCACATAACAAGGATGAGTCAGAACAGAACACCAAAGAAAATACTTGAAATAGAACCAGAAGGAAGAAACAAGAGAGGAAGACCGACAAAGAAATGGCTGGAAGCAGTAAAACAAGACTTAACAAATATGGGGATAGCAGACAGATGGGAGAGGTTGGCAACCAACATGATTGAATGGAGGAAAATTATAGCCACGGGCCTTTAAGGCCTTTTGAGCTGAAATATATATACAGATAGGTACCTTCTGAATATACTGTTCAGCAGATCGGTATAATAGTTGTCTATCAATCAGAAACCGTTTCCAAAGCGCTCTTTTTTATTAATACAACCATTGCTACATGCCACAATAAGGAAATGGCGGAGCATATTACTTTATCAGCTAACCTTAAATATACAATCAATTTTCCAAGTATTTTATTTTATAGGTCCTATTTATAGATAACAATTTGATACCAAATTTAAAGCCAAAATCAAACCATCGTGACTACATGGGTACATTTGAGGGCTGAATAGCTAAACAGTGAAAACGGCGTGCGGTTCTTTACAAAAGCTTAAATTCAATCATCAGTTCAAAAGGGACGCCAAGTGTGCTCAGATAGACACGAGAATTCATAAACTCAAAGCTTAACCAAAATCATCATTGTCTAAAATGTAATAAATATTTTAACCAGGTCATAAGTCAGTTTGCAGTCACGAAAACACATAATCATAGTAAACTGTATAATATTCAGTAAGTGGCACATGGATACAATGGTACAAACGTTTATTACGCCGGGTGCACCCAATAAACATAATGTCTAGAATACAACAGTCAACGATAAGGCTTCAGGGGCAACTCGCTGGAGGCCTCAGCACAATGCAAGATGCAATGCACGAGAACAAAGTCAAATTATCACACAGTATGTAAAGACAAAATTTTACGATTTCTGAACGGACTCAGTGAAAACCGCTAACCTTTGACAGAGCAATTAAATTAATAAAATCAAGAACATAGCTGTGTGCAATACAGAACTCCCTGAATAAATTTCCACCTTCTGGCGACAACAGCAGAGCACTAGCTATTACGCAGGGAACTAGCTCTTGGCACTCAGCAAAGTCTACGCGGAAATAGGTCAAGGCAAACGGTAGCTTATGAAAGCAGTAAACTGGACTCTGCAATACTTGTACGATACAGCACGATGACATGGCGGATTCAAATTACTCAAACATCTCGTTACGGAAACATGCCCGGATCAAAACGAACCAGCTCAGTATGGAATCATGACCGGGACAAAACAAAACAGTGGTAGAGTAATTCATGGCCGGATAAAAACAGCTAGAAATACTCCGAAGCGTTAAACCAATTCGGCAAGAATAAGAAATCAGGCTCAAACTACGTGCAACTTATCCCTAGCGATCGAAATTGGGTTGACAAAGGACATCATCTTAGGGTTGGCAGGCACCGGGATCAAATACCAGGACACCATCAGCGTCTCCCAAATACAATGAATCCCGCTCTCCGCGACAGTAGCGGACAAAATCAAAACGACGTCTCGGAGCATTGAAAAATAACGCCAAGTGACTATCTCGAAATACGGCGTTACTTGCCGTAACGATTTGTTAAGTTTAATAGAAAATAAATTTTATTTCAAATTATAAAGACTTATTTCCTTCAAATAAAGATCTCGCAAAATAAGCAACTATAATTTAACCTAAGTTGCTATTAAAGTTTACATTTTTGTAAATGTAGTTAGTATTCCTCGTTTTTCTCCAAGGTTTTCTTTGTTTAAAATATTTGTTTTTACGTTTATGTAATTATCCAAATAGTGACTAGTTGTTCGTATAAAGTTCAAATATCTGACAAAATGCAGTCGCAACATGTAGCAATAGCTCGGAAGCATATTTCAAACGACCTCGATCGATCTGGCAGATGTAATCATCCCTATTAGGTAAATCATAAATCATTTCATTACTAGTAATAAAATTGTCAATACATTTTGCATAATTTGTTTTGAGTGTTACTTTATACCCTGCGTAATCAGTTATGAATGCTAGTGTTTGTAAAAGTATCGTTATTGATATCAATATTTCCGAATTCATACATATTTTGATCGTTATCCTGTAAAAACAACGTGTGTTCATCTACGAGTATTTAGGAATTTTGTTTGTCCAACGCGATATAAACGCATATGGAAAACACTAACAATCCTTTTATTTTCATTAAAACATACAAATTACAAACATAAATTGCAAACACATAAAATTACAAATACGAGCAGTGAATTACGTAGAAACGAATATCAGAATCTAATTTGGTAATTAGAGCCTAAGGAAACTGACCCTCGCCTTCGTTTTGGCTAGAATGACACAAGACAGATGGAAAAGCAATGCTCTTGAATCCCAAAGTGTCTCTGTTTATATAGGTTGCTTGTGCAAGGCGAAAGGATTCTCTATTATCTGGATACAATAGGTGTCCAACCGAACAAGAGTGAGGGTTGAAATCTTCACTTTCGCCTAAGAAAAGAGAATTCCCTGCTCGAGTTTATGGTCTTATTGTCCAGCAAGGTTGACTCTCACTTTCTTTCGGCCTATTTTTATTCGATTCGGACCTTTATTGCTGCATACAATTACGTTTTTTCCATGCCCATCTAGTAAGTTACACTTACTTTGACATATCCATTGCAGGTAATTTGATTTTACTGTTTGGTTACTGGTTGTCATGACATTAGGGAAGTAAGTACCTACTTCCCAAGGGAAGTAAATGAATTGCGTGTTATTACAGTAATTTTAGTTTTGTAAGTGATCTGAACGGGTTTGAACTTAACTGATCCTAACCTATTTGAAATTTAAAAACTTGTTAAGATAAGTAGGGTTAGGGTATAACCGTAAATAAAAAATATCAATATAATAAAGGAGTACGATCCAGACGTGTGTGTCACGACAATTGCGGATGCGATGTACCCCATTTGCGTTTGCATGCAATTCGCCGTCGCCTCGATTTCACGACCGGGGCGTAGCCCAGAGGACCCCACGGAGAGGAGCGGAGCCCCGAGCGCCCCTTAGAAAGGGGCGGAGTTCCGAGGGCCCCCTTGGAGAGGGGCGGAGCCTCTAGGGCCCTCTTGGAGAGGGAGGGTGCCCCGAGGGACCCTTTGGAGAGGGGCTAAACCCCGAGGGCCTCCTTAAAGAGGAGCGCAGCCCCGAGGGCCCATTGTAAAGGGACGGATTCCCGAGGGCCCCCTTGGAGAGGGGCGGATCCCCGAGGGCCCCCTTGGAGAGGGGCGGATCCCCGAAGGCCCCCTTGGAGAGGGCCTGAGCCACGGGGGTCCCTTGGAGAGGGGTGGAGCCCCGAGGGCTTCCTTGGAGAGGGGCGGAGTCCCGAGGGCCCCCTTCTTTGGTCAGGTGGACGGCAGAGGAAGGCAGGGGCGGAGTGTGTAACAGAACGGAATGGCCCAACGTAATAGGCCTAAAAATGGTGGTAAATTGATTAGGATAGACCGCGCAATAGCGGGCGCAGCCCCGTTTATATATATATAATATTGAAACAAACAAAAATTTATAAACATGTGTATATTATACTGTAATATTTTATATTTTATTAAAATTTTTGTTTTGCATGGAGAAAAATATTATAAGCATGCTCGGGTAGTAACTATCTATAACCAGTCTCGAACTTTGCCAGCCCTCGCTCGCTCGGGCTGGCAAACTCGTTCTCGACTGGTAAAAGCTACTTACTTCCCTTGATGCTTAAATAACTATTACTCCATTACGCAAATGGGGTAGATGGAGATCATGCTGTGATGATTCGAGATGCCTTCTGTTTACAGACTGTAGCGTGACGTTTGAAAAGTTCGTTACATTCTTTGCGCGACGACACAAATCAAACTTGACGTTAAAGATATTTCTTAACTGCAAGCACACAATTGATTTTGACACTTTCGCTAGAACCGTCGCACCCCGAATTTTCATATACAATACCGCGAGCGGTCGACGAATTGCCGAAAATTTTTGTCAAAGTGTATGAGTGTTTATTGCTTCGATATAAATTGGTCGAGTGCGACAGCACGAGACCAATTTTGAAGCAATAAACACGAATAAACACTTTGACAAAAATTTATGCAATTCGTCGGCTGCAAGCGGTATTTGAAAGACTATTCAACGAACCAAATTGACATTTCTTAGTAATTAATAAATTATATCACGTTCTCCTTGACTAGATTTAGTCGAAGCAGGACATTTGGGCGCCGCCGTTTGGGCGCCGGGACTTTTGGGCCCCGCCGATTGGGCGCTGGACATTTGGGCGCCGAAATTTAGAAATATTAAAAATAGTCCACGATTCTTCTGTTATTTATCGTAAATATGATTTTTTGCAAGCAATTTCAAATGACATTGTTCACGGTGTAATAGATTTGATATAGATGTATCTATTTAAGTAAATTTACAATTACCCTACAAAATGTAACACAACTTACGCCTTAGGTAAAAATGAAAACTTCTGCATTTATAATCTTAAACCATTCCAGAAAATTAAAACAAATATAATCGTGATAGTAATTATTTATTATATAACAAGTAAAATTAGGTTACAGTTACTTAAGTAGTATACATATAGTCACATAATAAAAAGTAGAACTACAATATAATCTACCACAATTACAAGAAGACATTATGTGAAATTATTAAAAATAATTAAGCAACATTATTAGAAGTTTCAAACTATTTAAAAATGTATACTACTGGCGCCCAAACGTCCGGCGGTCAAAAGTATGGCGCCCAAACGGCGGCGGCCAAAAGGCGGGGCCCAAACGGCGGCGCCCAAATGTCGCGTACCGAGATTTAGTTAGTTTAACAGCACAATCGAGGAGCTCGTGAATTATATTTAATTTAAATCAAGTTGTAAAGTATATCGTTGGCATAGCGTCGCTATGTAAAATTGTTTATAAACAAATAAGAAAACGTTTGTAAACACATGTGTGTGCAAAAGTTGTGTTCTTATTAAGAATATGAATTCATCAAAGAGATTTGGAGATCAGGGTGCTTCTCAAATAGACGAAGCTATTGCCGGAATTACGCCTGTGAATACAGTGAAGTCACATCAATCTGTGTGGAACCAATTTTCACATTTTTGCGGTGAAAGAAAATATGTTTTAAATGAGTTAACTACGGCAGAGGAATTAAATCATATTTTAAAGGACTGGGCTTTTAACATGAAACGGAAGGATGGTTCTGATTATAAGGAAATGGTAGTAAAACAGTTATGGAACGTAACGGCGAAATTGGTCAGTGAAATGTTTTATCAAAAATACCAGATTAGGGTTAATCCTTTCGACGACGAAGCTTTCAAAACAGCTAGAAAAGCCCGCGACGCAAAACGCAAGGAGCTGCAGGCTCTTCCAGAAAAAAGAAAGCAAAGTGCAGCGGCATTAACGGAATGCGAATATAAAGCCATCATCAATACCTTCAATGAAGATACTCCAACTGGCCTTCAGAAGAAGTTTTTTTTAATTGCTAGTTATGAACTTGCTTGGTGTGGAGGCGAAGCTGTACGTTGTCACATCTTTTATTTCAAAGAAGAAACTGATAATCAGGCCTATTCTCTAACTTTCCTTGGATCGAATAGAAGTGGTCAAATCGGATCGGAATGTTTACGAATCGAAATTACCGACTTCTACTGCGCCTACAGTTTACGATTAGTGGTATTCCATAACCGTAATAGAAGTCGGTTACTGGCGCTCAGACAATTTCTATCGGTGGCTGTTTACATAGATCTGGCAACGCTGCATTAGCAAGCAATAATAAGCTTTAAAGCAGAGTCTGACAGGCGCCACAGAACGAAAAGGTACAGTTTGAAAAACAGCTGATCAAGCAACGGTCTAATCTAACGGCTATTTCAATTTATTTGCAGTGTTACGAGGATGAATAGTTCCAGTTGGTGGTAGAAATTACAGTGATTATTCCTTCATATCTATAGTAATGCGTAATCACTATGGTTTCTGTCAGTTTTATAATGATAAAAATTCAAACGTCAAAATTTAACCGCGGTTAAAAATGAGTCAAAATTTAATCGTTTGTGAATAATTTTAACCTGATTATTAAAGGTGCTTCACCAACTGAATTTTATCTATTTATTCAGGAAATAATCACGCCAAACATCCCGCGTGCATGTAAATTAGCCTGAATAAATTTTAACGATTTTCTGTCAGAATGTTTTGCTACTAATAATGACCTTAATATAATCTAGAACTACAGTAGTTTTTTGTGGTTCTACCAAAAACACGCTAATCTGTTTAATCAGATTGATAACTAAATGTGTTGGTAACCGATATAATTTTATAAATAATCCTTCTTTTCAGTAACTTCGACGAGCTCGTATATATCGTGTTCGATTTCTACCGATGCGGCTTGGGTTATTTCTACAATCGAAGCCCAGCGGGGTTACGGAATACGGATTGCAAACTATTTCTATTCGATCGCCCTACCTCCATTCGATTTGAGTCACTTCTATTCGATTTGAAGTTAGGGAATAGGCCTGAATAGCAGCATGGTTACAAATAGAATAGAATACAACCCAGTATTCTCCAAGACAACTCAAGGTGGCTGCAGTAAATTAGCGGAGAGTAAATGGTTAATTGCAAACAATAAGAATCCGGATATGTGCCCCGTAAGGTGCGTATTTCTAATGACTAGTTAAAAATATTTGTTTCATTATAAAATTCATTGTTTTAGATTGTACAGAAAGTTGATAGCCAAACGAACGCCAAATATTAAAGCTACTAGATTTTTTCTGTCTGTTAATCATTCCTGGACTGATGGAAGTACTGCAGCATGGTACAAGAATTGTCCTGCTAGAGAAAATGAAATTGCAAAATGGCTTAAACAGGCAGCACAAAATTGTGGCTTAGATGTGAAAAAAATGAAACTTTCGAACCATTCTACGAGATCAACTGCTGTTTCCCAATTAGCGAAGGCAGGTGTGAGTGACCAGCAGCTTATAAAAATCACTGGTCACAGTAGCGTTCATTCGATTAAGCCTTATTTGCAATTAGATGAGCAGCACCACCGATTTTTGGTTGAAGAAATGAGAAAGGAAGTGATTCAGAACCGTGACCCGAATGCATTCGCCTCGCTTCAACCACACAGTGAAAAATCAAATCAAATGGCGGGAACTTCACAGAGTTATAATATACACTATAATAAATGTAATTTTACAATTTACAACAAACAATAATTAATGTAAATAAAAATTTGTTGACGTGAATAATTTATTTGTCAAATTTGACACTGCTTATATCATACTTGATGACCAACTCGATTTGAAAAGAGGAAGTGTATCATACTCCGTCTCCTCAAATTGAGTAGGTCATGTGATTAGATTTAATTTAGATGGAGTTGCAGGCTATAGAGTTATTTCGATGAAGTATGCATTATTTTGACAAACAACCAAAATACACATGAAAGTTTGTGTACATTTGAATTTTTACAGGAAGTTAAATAAATTTCACAGGAAGAGAAAAAAATTGTCATTAAAATTCCGCTAGCGGAATTGTTGCACAATTTTACGCTGATTGGTGACAAATGACATAAATACTAAATTATGATTGGTGAATAGTTAACTTGAAGGGGGTGAGTTGAATAGTCACTTTTATTAGCGCCTTTTGTAAAGCAATACACATAATTGGCTGACACTCACTGGTTTATGGTACATGCTCTTCAGCTTTTTCAGAATTTATGTCATCAACAATATTCTTCAGGTTTAAATTATTACAATTCAGAGCCTTATTATTTGTTAGACAGAAACATTGTAATCTACATTCTAGCACATCAGCTTGAAAAGATTCTAACATTAACATATGAAAAAATCAATTATTTAAAAGATCGCATACTTGAATTAGAACTTCCGATGTAGGTACGTAGTAAAGCTGAAAATGTTTGGTTGCAAAGTTTACCAACTCTTAACATTATTTAGAATCGTAATACTCTATTCTTTCAACCATTTTGAGAGTTCTTTTAAATAATTACCTTGCAGCATGTTTCGAATTCACGCAGATGTTTCTTTTTCATTTCCTGTTGACCACCAGTGCCGAATAATTTGAATAAGTCCTCTTATAGCACTCATAGCCGAAATTAATTTTTCATCAAAAACAGCAAGTGCAAGCTTTACATTTCGTCTTTATAAATTGTTCTGAAAGTAAGCTTTAAAGTAAGACCAGGAGCTTTGTTAATAACAGAACATTTTTCGTGTTGATGTAGTTAAAATGAAAATTGTGGTCGGCTCAAGGTTTGTATCAAAAATTTAGGCAAGTCGTTTTATTAATATTTATCAGCGTACATAAATCAAACAAGTAGAGACACTCACTGTCGGTTCCTTTGATGTCAAAATACCGATTTGGATGACCTTGAACGGCTCCTGGGGTGTACTTTCCAATAGTACTGCAGTATGACTGCATGTGACCTAGTATAGATTGCTAGGTTACACATACCTATATGTTTTTTGCACTCATGATTTCAAAATTCATATTTCCCGGTCATTCCCAATGCGCCGAAAATGACTTTTCCTGCACCGGGGTGTTTTTTACTTTCCCACAAAAACTATGGCAATTGTGTGTTCCAGGGGCGCTGTAAACGTCAACAAAAGCTAACAGGTGCTAGGATACGTATAAAAATTTAGTAATTTGTGCTGCCAACTCAGTAAAGTTGTAAAACACTAAACAATATTTTTTTAACTTTTTTAAATATTTTGAGTTATTCGTTACAAAAAACATTGTACCTACCTCTTTCGGGAAGAATTTTCCCGAATTCGCACTACATGCAGCACTCCCTTCGGTCGTGCTGCAAACAAAGTGCTCATTCGGGAAAATTTACTTCCCGAACTTGTTAGGTAAATAACTATTGATAAATAACAATTGTCTTCCATGTTTGAAACTGAAACCTCGTGTTTTATTTCTCTGAATACAATTCTAATATTAATGCAGTTAGTTAAGCCTATCTAAACACCAACACTGCATAATGGTGACTCCCGACGTAAAATAACACTTCGATCACCGATCTTCGAAAAATATACTTCAGCCTGCGACCAATTCTAACGTGAGTGATATTTCAGACTGATCGTTCCCGACTCTTTGGATATTCCCTGCCCCTGCACCTATCCTGAGCCTATTCGACGATTCCTGTCTTCACCCATACAATTGGCGCTTGGTACCCTTGAATCACCTGAATTTTGTCTGTCAACCCTACTCGAACCGTTGGATATACGTCCGTCTGCTTTGCCACCCGGGGGGACAGTTTTCAGTGACCTTCAAACGAATGACATCGAACTATATTTCACTTTGGCGGAGAGACACTTTGCTCAGAGCCAAATTGAGTCACAGGAGGAAAAATTGAATATTATTTCTCTTCATTTACCACCGGTTGCACTGAACAAGGTACGTGAGCTAATTGTCTATCAACCGCCTCATTTCCCATACACAAAGATTAAACAACGTTTGATTCAAGCTTATGCCAGAATATCATCTGAAAGATTGTCCATGCTATTGAACGAAATTCAATTTAGCGGCAATCCTTCAAATTTATGGTACCAGATAGGTACTTAAGCTTAGTAGAGGTATGGAGTACCCAGCTGCTTTTCTACGACAGTTTTGCCTGTCAAAACTTTCGCATCATAGACATAGTTTCAGACTCCTAGTTTTAGATCGAATCCAATAACAAACTGTTGCAAAACAAACTGGATCTATTAATGTTCAACAATCACCCAAAATGTGCTATTATCACAGCAGATATGGGAACAAAGCAACACGGTGCAGACCACCGTGCTGTTTTAATTCAAAAAATTAAATTATAATCTGGAAAAATTCCCCGTTTTTCCAGAATCGCAAAAACAAGGGGTAGGCATTATTTCAGTGTTTGACCAGCGAAACAAGATAAAATTCGTTGTAGGCACTAGTTCGACAATCTCGATTATCCCAAAACGCTTCTTGCCTGAAGCTTGCATAATCACTAAGAAATCATTATCGGCCACAGCTGTTCTTGTAGCCAATAACACCCGGATAAATATAGAAGGGTGCGTGCAACTTACATGTCAATTTTCCATGTTTAAACATTTAGTTAAGTGGTCTTTCCACGTCGCTAACATTACTACGGCTATAATGGGTCTTGATTTCTTAAGTGCTAACAAAATAAGCATAAATTGTGTTTGCGGAATGCTTTCTATTGAAACCCCACGTCTAGGTACAGGTACAGCACAAGCTGCTTTTTCCGTGGTTTCTAATCGCTTGCTTGCACCCTTTGCTTAGCCTTCTCCAAATCTTAATGCAGCACAGCCCGTTGTTTCACCTACTTTTCAGAATGTAGGACAATCCGCTCATCCGTTGATGTTTCCTTATCATGCTCGGCATGTTCCGCGTTCACTTCTATCAGTGTCTTCGAATCTACCGATTCTTTTCCGACCTGTTCCAAGTGTGACGTTACCCGCATTGTCTGCATGTGAGGTTCCGCATCAAACCTTGATGGGTCAAATGCCGCATTCTGCTGTAGAATCTAATTTGCATTCGCAACGATTACAACCGCAACCACCAGTGCTTAATAATGCTGTAGGAGCTTGCGGTTTGAACAGTAATTCTTGCGCTTTGCCTACTATGCTATCAATTAGTAATCTTTCTACCAGTAATATATCAAGTAGTAATGCTTTATCGCAAAACATGCTTCTCAATATTCCTGGTAGTATAGCTAGTGCATATCGCGATTGTTTGAGCGAATATCCGTCATCGTTTTTAAATGAGTTTGATGTGAACGCTCCTATTAAACACTCTGTAGTTTATCGTATCGAAACTGGAGGACCACCAAGATTTGCAAAATGTCGTAGATTAAATCCTAATCAATTGCTATTTCTAGAGGGTCACTTGAAGGAGCTGTTGGACGCTGGACTAATTGAACGATCCAGCAGTCCTTGGGCTTCTGCAATACATATGGTGGCCAAGGCAGACGGTTCGTACCGTGTGTGCGGAGACTACAGACCACTAAACGCTGTAACAATAAGAGACATGTTCCCTGTGCCGTTCATACAAGACTTCACCTACCGGATTGCTGGGGCAACCATCTTCACGAAGTTGGACCTGAAAAAGGCCTACTTTCAAATACCAATAGCACCGCAGGATATGAATAAGACGTCCATAATAACTCCCCTTGGAGCTTTTCGCTATAGGCTACTCAGTTTTGGATTATCGAACGCACAGAGTAGCTGGTGTAAATTAATGCACCAACTATTCACAGGGATGTCTTCTTTTGCATTTTACTATTTAGACGATATCTTAGTATTTAGTGGGACTGTTAAACAACATTTAGAACATATTAGACAAGTTTTTTCCAAATTACATGAACACGGTTTACTTTTAAATATAAATAAATGTAAATTTGGTCAGGCCAACCTTGATTTTCTGGGGTATAACGTTTCCTCAGAAGGAATAACACCCCAGAATTTAAAAGTTGCAGTAACACTGCAGTACTAACAGATGGCGCCACTACTTTATCACATTTGATTGGTAGCAGAGCAAGTAAGTGGCTCTGATTGGTAGAACTTTGAGCTGCCATCTGATAGTCAAGCTTAAATACCCCCGAGTTACTGTCTCAGGCCCTCTAGACAGGTTTCAACATTTGGCTTGAGTGTCTCTACTTGTTTAATGTATGTATAAGCCGTGCACGACCTTTTTGGGACAGAGTTGGCTATGATTTTTTCTTTTCATGTTGGACTAACTGATTCGATGATGTAGCGGATGCAACTTTTTTTCTGTCAGTGTCTGTTCGACATTTTCTTGCCACCACATTGCCAGATTTATTATTTTAATATTCGTAAGAAAATAAATGATTTATCAAATGTGTAAAAATAATTTTAATTTTCGTCAAAGGAAAAGTCAAAATGCCCAAAATAACTTTGCTACAACAAAAAATTTCCATTAAGCGATGCTACTTCCAATTTAAAAAGGACAGACCAAATTTAAAAGAACGCGAGTCGATGTGGACACTAGAGAATATCCGGCAGCAATATACCTACCTGTTCAGAAAATATAACCTTAAACTGAAAACAACCTAACCTAACACAAAAAGTGTCAATTTCCATGAGGCAGTTTAGTTGCAACAGAGGTTCTGCCAACAAAATTACTAGATGGTCATAGCCTCACCTGACCCAAAAAGATCGTGAACGGCTTATATGCTGTATTTATCATGAGCTTGTTTTTTGTACACCATGTATAAAATGTATGTAAAATGTATAAAATACTACCGCCGTATCGTCTGCGTTCATCGATATGTCATGTTTAGATGACTTGGGAGATCATTAACAAATAAAATAAATATAAGAAGTCCCAGCACAGATCCCTGGGGCACACTATATGCAATGAGCATGAGCATGAAATATTATCAGCAATTTTCACCCATAGCTTGCGGTTAGCAAAATATGATTTCAAAGTTTTAATACTGAACCCCTAATTTATTTGTAAGAAAATCAGAATGAAACTAAATAAGAATAAATTAAATTCATCGTAGCAGGTGAAGAATAAGAGCAACTAAACATAAAAATAGGAGATACAACATTAGACACATTAAAATGTTTCAAGTAATAATAGACAAAGTACTAATGCAACAACTTTGTAATGGAAATATTACAGCGAAAAAAATACATGCTTTTAAAACCATCGGCTGTGAAATATAGATACTAACAAGAAACCGGAAGAACAAAATACAAGTCATGGAAAGGGCATTGAAAGGGGTAATGGGTGTGGTGAGAGAAAATAGAATAAGAAGAAAGCAAATAAGAAAAGAACTTGAAATGGAATCCATCACAGGCCGACTCTGTGGATGCTTGGAGGTGTAGCACCCACAAAAGCATTAAGATTTACTCAATGTGGAAGTAAGTATTGGAAAGATTTCAGGGATATTAAAAATCTGAAATTCCACCATAACGCTTTTACACACTAATCTTATCACCTAGCAAAATATGATTAAAAATTATCCAAAATACAGCTTTGTTTACAAATTTCAAGTATAAACAATAACCAAATAAACAAGTGCCAAAAATGTCTCAGTGCAACAGAAAATATGGACTTTGCTGTGTGGTCAATGTCAAACCATTTTGAATGATCGATTATGTAATGCTGCTTTTTTACTTAGCCCTATACTCTACTATACTATTAATTTATATTGCCCTGTGTTTGCTAGATTAAACAGTAGTAGAAACATATAACTCGATTTACCTCTCAGTATGGCTTAGGGTAAGTCAATATTGCTGGCCTGCTCGTTGTCACCTAGAATACTGAAATTATGCATGCAAATACTGCCACCAATAAAACCCCAACAGTTTACATAAAAAGATATAGGTATAATCTGTAAGCGAAACACAAATGCAGGAAAATACATTTACATAAAACATACCAAGAATAAATGCATACAAGTGAAGTTGTCAACAATATAAACTCCTTACTGTAAGTATCTACGGGCAAAAGTTGTTTCTATTCGCGTTGTTATCTACTAAGTAAGCCTTATATTTAATTAGAGACTACAGTTCAAACACAAACCGCGTGAAAATGTTTAAGTCTCAAACACAAATTCCTTGAAGACGGGTCTGGTTCCTTCCGGGTCGCGCGTGTAACTATTTGCTAATGTATACGTTTTAGCGCGTACTACGAATGCTCATTCGGTCGTGACGCCAAGCTGTATTCCCTTCCCGCGCGTTCCCAAGTATTGCAAGATTGCGTCATTCGCTATTAAGCTTCCGGTTTCCTCAGTTTCACTGGTTCGTACAGTAAATGGAGGTAGTTAATTACAGTAACTAACCTGACTTTAGTATTTCTGCCAGTTGGGCCAGGGGTCCGCGCTGTATGCTACTTTGAAGGCAAAATTGCGATTTCTGACTGTATTGACTGGAACACCTCAGGGTTGCTTCCAAGGTAATGGTTCACTCTCGAAAGCTGCACCTCAGCTGGCGATGCACTAGTTGTAGGTGGCTTGTTAACGTAGATTCGCACAGTCACTTTCTTTAGGCACTTAATTTATATGCGTAACTTCCCTTGAGTGACTGGCGTACGCCCTGGTCGCTTAATCGAGAGCGACTGTCCCCGCGGTCATTTAGGCCCCGCTGGCTTCGTTCTATTTATAACTGTACTGCTTGCAATCAGCTGTATTCGCACATTCACTCGCACCCGCGAAACTTACAATGCACTTCAAATTAATTAATACATAATGAAGAATACGATTCAGTTTTCTTACTAGCAGGCTATGGTTAAATACCCAAGTATGAAATATGTAGGGTAACACGAATCGGTCCATTACAATTGTTTAGATGTAGTTATTAGAAACAGAAGCGGAAGTTCAGCCAGCGCTCTAGTTTTTGAAGTAAACCAAGATATGTAAGTGTAAACAGCCTACTACCAACAGCGCTGGTAAAGATCTTTCTGATATAGTGGCTACACTTGCAAAGATGAACAAGAAATTATCATCAATAGATGATAATTATAACGGCCTTAAGCATGAAATTAAAGGGATAAGTAAAGGCATGTCATTTATACCTGATACATACGCTAAAATAAATAAAAACCGTAAATTACAAAACCAAATCCAAACGAATAACAAAGATGTAAAAAGCTATGTGACAAATTTGAGAAAATAAAAAATTTAAATTAAAAAAATAATGAAATGGAACAAATGGCAGAAACAAAAATGTAGAAGTATTTGGAATTAAAGAAAGTGAAAATGAAGATTGCAATGAGATAATTGCTAAAAGTTCTAAAAAATTACAACTTTCTATAGAAAAAGATGGTGGCAAAGATAAATCCTTGGGTGAAATAGTCCAAAAATCCTTTAACTTCAACGAACATGTTACACTGCAGAATAAAATATTTCTTGTTTTGCGTCAGTTTGTGTCAAAACTAACGCAAAACCTAACCCGCTAACCTCGAATTTGATAAAGACTTAAACAGTCTTGCCAATTTTAAGTAAAGTTTTCGATTGCATTATGGGAAATTCAAAGCATACTAGATGTAATTCTTTTTAAGACACCCGATATTTAGAGAGTAGAACACAAGTTGTTTCAAGTTGTTTCAGTTAACACTGTGTCCAGGTACACTCTAGAGTCCAGAGTGCACACAATTTTTAGTACTGGGTGTACTCCAAATGAAAAAAATCTGTAATCGGACCTCAAATTGCCCACTAATTTATACCAGAAAAGGTTTAGAGCTTTAGAAGCGCTGTAGGAAAAATTGCGAACGTGAATTCGCCCTGCTGGTGCCGGTGCGTTATAAAGCGGCTTAATCCTGTTATTATATCGTCGTTATTGTTGTAACACTTTATGCGACAATAGATTAAAACAAAATATGCGTTGACGTCAAATCAATGACGATTGCGGTTTAGAGTGCACCCAATACTAAAAATTACGTGCACTCTGGAGTGCACCTAGACACATCGTTCAGTTAATGAAGAAGAATGTCGACCAAAGATGGTAATCTATGGAGTACCTCAGGGAATATTGCTGGGCCCAGCACTATACTATATATGAATGACCTTTATTTTATAAATGGAAGGGTCATATGATATGCAGATGACACAGTGTTGTTTGAGGATTCCACTTGACAAAATGTAATGACAAAAATGCAATCTTGGTTAGAGACAAATTTTTTAACACTAAATCATGAAAAAAACACATTTATGCTGTTCAGCATTTATTCGCATACTTAACTAAAAATATACAAATTAAAAATACATGCAACAATTTGTAAACAAGCTAATTGCTCCTGAAAACAAATTGTATCAAAGAAGGCAATTAAATATTTAGGTACTGTTAACTGCTTTCTTGAATTGAACACATATAAATCTACTGGCCAACAGATTTCGAAACTAATATTCCTGTTCATAAAATTACATAATAATATACCTAATGATACTATTTTTTTTACTATGGTATGGTGGACTCGCTTTTGAGTTACGGAATTATTGAATGGGGTGGCACACATACTACACATTAAAAAAATTATGTAGGTACTATCCAGAAAATCATACTCAAAATAATATTTTAAAAACCAGGCACATATTCAAGCCATCCGTTGTGCGAAGATACTGCAGTACTGCCTGTTGCAAAGTTATATTTATTGATGGCCTTAAACCATACACATAAAAGAAGTAATTTTATTTCAATAATCAATTATGGCAACCATACATACTACTTACTTAATCTCTCCTCTTGTACCTGTAGGTGTCGAGGTTACAGACTTTTTTCCATTCTGCTCCGTTCCTTGCTCTTGCTTCTTCGCTTCGTACCAGGTTGTCCATCTATCTTCTAGTGTCTTTGTTATTGGTTCGTTCCATGATGTGGCTGGTCTGCCTCTCTTCCGTGTCTTGTCTGTCCCATTTCCCATATTCTTTCCACTACGTTGTTATTGTCCATTCTACATAGGTTACCAAACCAGTGTAGCTGGCTTCTTTGTATGGTGTTTAGGGGTTGTACTTTGTATCCTGTCCTTTCTTGTTATTCCGCATATTCTTCTAAAATAGCGGATTTCGCCCGCTTGTATTCTGCTTTTTTGTCTTTCAGTGAGAGTTCATGCCTGGTTTCCGTAGATAATAGTTGGAATATATACTGATTTATATATTCTCACCTTTGTCTCTTTAGATATCTCCTTTTTTCCTATTAACGCTTTCTCCAATGTTCTGTATATCCCCTTTGCTACTCCTAGTCTGCTATTCTGCTCTGGGTCTAGTTTGCCTTTAGAGTCTAGTGTGACCCCGAGGTATTTTAATTTTGTGGTCTGTTTAATGTTTTCATTTTCTATCTTCAACTCTATTTTTTCGTGTTCTCTTGCTATCAGCATAGTTTCAGGTTTCTGTATGTTCATGTTCATGCTTTCAACTCCTTATTCCATGTATTGATACTATTTTCAAGATCATTTTGTTTGCCATTTGCAAACATAAACTCACTTACTTTGACACGTTCTAGGTTTCTTATTCCTAATGTTGCTAGTTTTGATCTGTTACTCGCTCTGTTATTCACTGATTTGGCTAGGTATTTCACCCATCACAGCTATAAATAGTAAAGAGCTTAGGGTCCCTCCTTGTCTCACTCCTTTGTGGCTTATAAACTATAGAACTAAATGACTAAAATGATGAACAAAGCGTTTGGTCAAAAATGTTTGTTGTATTACGCTCTCAAGGTATATCACCTGTTCAATACTTCCGTACATTGCTTTAGTAAATGGGTGACTAATGGTAATTTTAAATATGTAGCTAAGAAGTGGAGTTTGGATCTGTCATGGCAAACACTCGAAGAATTTATTGCTTAAAAATGATCGTAAAACTGAACTAAATTAACTGTTATTAAATTTTTGTGTTCTGGTCTCAGAACAACTTTAAATTAAATTAAATTAAAAGCCATGAACAAACTGATTTCCAGTTTTCAATGGTGTACATGCACTCACTAACCTCGAGTACATGTTGTTTATTTTATGTTAATTCTAAAAAAAATATGATGGAGCACAAATCTGTTTATGGTTTGTTGCATTATATGTACAAAGTTAATTGCAGTGAGCTATGACGAAAAGTCAGCTTTAGGTAGGTGCTGGCATTTGAAATTTGAAGGTTATGTCAAAACTTGAGCATGACAGCTGTATTTTTTTGGCTTGACGTTACCATTAATTTGAATTATGACATCAGTTAAATTTTAGAAATGTAGGGCAACCATCAGAGTATTTGCAAATTTTCCATTAAAAATCATCGTTCTGGAAAATAGTTTTTACGTTTTCCTAATATAATTTTAAAACTAATGAAGAACGAAAACTGTTTAATTTTTCTGCCTAACATCACGTTTTAGTACGGCTATCAGTCGCATTATATTTGTAAATCTGTAATTCGTATTTAGTTACTAGGCGTAAAGGTTCAAGGTAATTTCAATTCCTCCAACTGGGGGGCGGGCTGCTACAGGGACCTTGCGTCCCTCTTCAGCCAAGAACGGGAGTTATGGGATGGGTGAGAGAAAGGAAAGGTGGAGAATGGAAGAAAGGTCAGGAGGTGGAGAAATACTGCCCTAGCATTTGCCTCGGAGAAAGTACTCTGTTGACTCAGGAAAACCACCTAACAACCTGAATTAGAGCAGACGGCCGTGGGAATTGAACCCATGACCTCTCGAAGGCTAAGTAGACGTGCTAACCACTAAACTACAGAGCTAGTTTTTTATTTACTTTTATATAAGCTCCTTCTTATTAATAACGTGCAGTAATGTATCTACGTATTTTGTCACTTCTTTTGTGAAAAAAATTAACTCTGGCATTTTGAATGAGAGCGACACTGGTAAATTTTAACACATGCTTATTTTAATACAAAAAGACTAAAAACTATGTGTGTACTTTTATGTTACTCACACTAAGAAATTATTCTTAAATAAAATAACAGGTATTTTTATACAAGCGTGAATATAAAAAATGACATTGATAATAGTGACCTGGAAACAAAGCGACAGATCGAGAATCTATCTTGCAGAGAAGAAAATATTTTGCTGATAAAACCTTTTACAGCTTATTTTTCTCTTCAAACACTTCGTATCTGTAGTGTAAATTGAATTTTAACATCGCAATGAGGCTATATTTAAGTAATTTAGAATTTTTCTTCCGGTACATCGAAATCAGCAAGAACATCCACCTTATATAGTTTCATAACACGAATATAATGCAATTCAGAATGTAATTTAAACAGTAACCATTCAATTGCAGTGATTATACCATTCATAATGCCTAAGACCCCTATACAGGCCATGTATTAATAAATGAAAACACCGTGGTATTATGGTGTTTTCAAATTTGAGTTGCCAGCTGTCAATGTCATACCCTTTCCAACAAGGTTTGAAGATACGGAATAAATAGATTTTTAGCGTAATTCCCTTATCAATATTCATGGTATAATGCAATCGAATACGCACTCGACGACTCAGAATTATCAAATACTTTTGCCTACAAACTCAACGGGTTGCTTAGTAGAAACAGCACCTGCCTTCGGCTGGAGATGTTTCTAAGCAACCTGTTTCGTAAGAAAGCACAAGTATTTTTGATAATTCATAGTCATCTCGCGGTATTATAAATGATTATTCAACACTATAATGAACGAACCAATGAAAATCGTTCAATTTTTCAGGAACGACCAATAAAAATGTCGCAGTGTTTTCACGCGAGCCCGATTGATTTCAATGATTTCAATTTAGTGAGTAACCTTTGACTGACATTTTGCCAAAACGTCAAAGTGGAGTTTGCAAATCTCATAATAATCGTGTTGGAAGCTCCAGTATTGAATTAATAGTGGAAAACGTTAAAAATATGTGCTGTCGAACACGGTAAAAGTCATATACCCATATTGTTGAATAATCTTTCCAAATATCACTCAAGGTAAAATTTTTTAAGAGAATTTTTCGTTAGCATGCATATTATTGCAAATTTCTCTCATCAAAAACTGCTCAAATTCCACTCGATCCGCGGTCTCGCGGAATTTTTAAAGCAGTTTTGGTTTGGAGAAATTTCAACGCAATAATTTGCATGTGAATGAAAAAAATCTCAAAAAATGTTCACCTCTTGTGGTATTACCCTTGACTATTTGATTATATAGCTTATACGACATTGTTCGAAATTGGTACTTCGAATTTCCACCGGCTGCTACTTTGTAGCTCCGACCACTTGGTACGCCTAAGGTCACTAGATCAACACACTAAAGTGTAAGGTACCGCCATTAGTGATTTTTATATCTATCCTTGTCGCACAATTTTATCCAACTGGGGATACAAACACAATCTAAGCATAATTTGACTTTACAGCAGTGCCATTATATCAAAAAGAAAATCCCAAAAACTAGTGTCTTCCCTATTGCACTTGGGACATTTGTATTTGTTATCTTTATCTTACAATTTTCTCAAGCAAAATGGAATGGCGGTACCTTACACTTGTGTATTAATCTACTGACCTTAGGTACACCTACATAGTTTTTAGTGACTTTCGAATTCGCGATTGGCATTATCTTCTTACGAAAACTTGCTGTACGCAGTTTCAGGGTGGGGATATTTTTCTGGCCTCCATTTTCTTTTGGGACATTTTGTAGCTTCTTGACTTTGCTTTCGAAGTTATACGACGTATTTATTGGGGTTTCCTTTACAAGCAGATTTACTTCCGACAAAATCGTTGATTCTGGGGTAGATTTGATGAATTGTTCCAGTCATCTGATCTAATTAGTTCAGGGTCTGATTGAATTTTTGAAGTAGAACATCTGCTTCTGATATAATTTAACCCGTGTCCCCGCTACCAGATAACTTCATAGGGTTGAACGCATTATACGCACAGTTAACTTGTAGAGCTATTAAACGTATCATGTATTGTTCAGTAAAATTAACATATATAATATTAAAACATTTAATAGTACATGTACGAATATCATAGCAGCTTTTAATTATAGTACTACATTATGTTCTTCAATGTGTATCTAGTTTCTTAATAATTATAATTGTACCAGTAGCTAACTAAGCTGGTGTGAAGTTGCGCCGATCATGTAACTAGAACAGATCCAGCAAAATAGGCAAACAACATTGGATACAAACTGCAGACTACATAAGCGATTGGAAGCCTATAATATAGCCGGGAAATAGTCGTACGGAATAGAGAGATCAGCATTTATGAAAGAGAAGTTGAATACAGTCATGTAAATCGTGTAGTTCTTGTTTATTAAGCTTCACTTTCCTACCGTTTGAATATACTGGGTGTGCCAAAACGTACCAGAATTATTTTAGGAATCAATTGAGTAACTCATTTAATTCAAAAAGTATAGATGAAGATTATCCTAAACTAAACCGTTAACGAGTTATTTTCGATTTTATAATTTGTGATTAACATTCATAAAAGTGAATTTACCAAATAAACTTTAATATTATACTATTATTTTACTATTATTCACAAAAATGCTCGAAATTGTCCCCATTGATATCGATGCTCAAGGCTGTGCGTCGTAAAAATGATTGTTGGGTTCTTAAAGGAATTTGTGGGTTATTGTGAATAGTACCTGCGACCTCTTGTATTCTAAGACGTAATTCCTGCAAAATGTGTACTTCGTTAGCATAAACTGCATGTTTCATGTGACCCCAGAAGAAAAAGTCCATGGGAGTTAGGTCTGGCCATGCCACTGAACTGCCTGTTCCAATCCATATCTCTGGGAAATACTTGTTAAGCCAAGTTAAGCTAAGTTCCTACGCGTAAACTTGCATAGTCGTGCTCTTACTACATTTCATGTATAATATTTAATGGGACTTCTTCCAATTATATCGGCAACGAATTCTCTAAAATTTTCAGTGTTCAAACATTATGGTAATTCAAATGGTCCAATTAAGCGATCATTTAGGATATAAGCCACCATATTCACACTAAATCTTTGTTGGAAATGAGAGAATCGCCTTAAATGAGGGCTTTTTCTTGCCCATTCCTGGAAATTATTAAAAATAGTAATTCCGCCTCTCGTATAGCAGGCCTCGTCAGTCCACAAAATATTAGCCAAAGCTTGAACTCTTTGATAATGGTATGGATGGAAACACTTCCTTCTTATTGTTCTCCATGCCGCATGCCTTGGTTGCATTGCCCCTTGTTCTCTTAACTGCCGATATGAATTAGTGAAAACTTGTAGGCAATCTTCTCTTAGGACCCCTTCTTCTGTATTCTTCTTGCACCGCTAAAGCATTGCCATCACCCAAACCATACACGTATACAATATCTGTGTATTTCGAGCTCGAAAATTATCTCGGCATTGTTAATTCGAGATGTTAACAAACTGTTTAATACAACAGTGGTAACTATTTAACTTTTTAATAATTTTAAAGTTAGGTCTGAAAACAATATTATTGTTTGTCAACAATGACATTCAATTGTTATGGAAAACCAATAGCATTCACGGCCTAGGTGATGGTGACCCCAAAAATTATAAAATCAAAAATAACTCGTTAACTCATATATGTTTATCTAGACTCGAAATGAGTTACCCAACTGATTTCAAACATATTTCTGGTACGTTTATGAGACACCCTTTAGACATACATGTTACAAAATAATTTTTTAATGTGCCGCTCGTGAGTAATTTTTAAATTATATATTTCTGTGTCTGATTTTGTTTAGTATCTTTCTTGTCTAGTATTATAATAATTAATTGTTAAGTGAGCGTAATATATTAATAACAATATTAGAGGTTAAAAACCAAAAATTGTAGGAAATGTGATAGCTAAATAATTGAAAATTATCCACTTCAAATTTAATATACTGTATGCAGTAATTTTTATGGGATATATGAGTATGATAAATAAGTAGTACAAACTATCTGAAAAACCATTTATTTAGAAACGCACATTACATTAGAACATACCACAAAAAAGCTTTCATGTTTTCATTATAATATATAGAGTTTCAACATTATTTAATATATGGCTTATATATTCTGGTGCAAACGACGTTGTCGATTCTCATTATCTGAAAACAAATAAAAAAGCTTGTAATGCATCCGATATTATAATTACAACGGTTTTTTAAAACCATGTAAAAAGAAAATTTTAATGTTACAATACATATTTTTTATATTCCATTAAATATAAATATGTCTAACAAAAGTATATTCGAAGTATGTTTTCAATTTTGACACGAAATTCCATATTAAATATTTGTCCATTAATAAATATTTGGTGTAGATGGTTGTGTCGCATTGATAATCTACTTGGAAACGTCTGATTATCTCTTTTTCGCTATTGTTTCGCAATTCATATCTACAAAGGACACATCAACTACCAAAGATAATTTTTTCAAAAATACTATTTATTCTCGCTATATATGTTTTAGAATTTCGCATATTGCATTGAATCAGCATCGCCATATATTACTTAAACGTAGATGAGCTCACCATTTTGACTTCATTTTCGGAAAAAATAATGTCATTGACCATTTCCTTCCCTTTGTTATCTGTCTGAACTTCGTGAATAGTTGTTCCATCAATCGTAAATACTGATTTGATTTTACGACCATCGAGTGTCTGTTGATCCAATTCTATGCCTTCTTTGAACTTGGTAATTGCATTTTGAAATTTTGTTAAGAAGGTTAAACACCATTCATCTCCAGACTTCGATAACTCGAGGATAGGATACACGGTGACTGCGACCTTACGCACCATCATGTTTACACCTAAATAAAGATTGTTATTAGATAAAGTTCGAATTCAAGAAAAAGATTTCTATGTAACAGACATTAAAAAACCAGTTAATTGAATATTTCTTAATATTATGAACTTGTTCATGGAACACTTAGAAGTTTCTGAACATCTACTTTCAACACTCTTAAACGGAAACACCTTAAAAAATATTATTTTCTACATTTACATATGCACATAAAAACGTGATCAAGCTATGTGGAATTGCCCTTGAATGATACAGTAAATAGTTTAATATACGATTCAAGTACATTTACAGGCACAAACTAAATTAAGAGCTCCCGAATAGGAGAGATTTCGAACTTACCAGAGACTTTCAAATATTCTTCGTAATTTTCATTTGCTTCCAGTTTGTACTTTTTTTCTAAAAATGGTTCTAAAGACATGTTGCTGTCGAGGATTATAAAAGTTCACTGTAGAGTGCGAAATTGACTAGACAACTGACGTAGAAACACTTTCCAGTGCGTATGTCCTGATATTAGATTAGATAAATAGATACGTGGCTTATTAACAGATGAGATAAGCGTGGGTACTTGTTTTCAGTATGTTATGCTGATAGTATCTTGTCAACGTGCGGTTTTTGAAATCACCATTTAACTTCTAGATCATGTTCTGCATAGTGTACTTTATACAAATATATAATGGAATTATATAAAAGAGTCAATTAAAAACTGATTATTTTATTATGCATTACGGGTTGCTTAAACAAAAAAATACAGAAAGGTTGACCATGGATAACAAATCATTGTTACTGAATGCTTTATAAATCATTAACTGGTATCACCTTTTCACTAACAAAACATTACAAATTGTAATATATTACCCTACAAATGATATTACGTTATAAAGTGAACTGGCTCTTCAAGTATATTGATGTTAATCTGTTTTTTTAAATTACGAATTGCCCTATTTTATATTATAATGTCAATAATTACTATTATAGACAGCTCCTGAAAAATCAGGGGTGGATTCTTTTATCTACTTACTTGATTTCTGAAAGATTGATGTTCTAATATTTAGAATCGCATTCACATAAGTCACAACACTTATGTCAACCAACTGTCAAAACAAATTTGAAATTCAAATGACAAATTCCCAATCTTTTCAATGGTACACAACAATATTAAAAAACGCAGCAAGTAATTATTTCTTAATTAGTTCACCTTCTTATTGTCTTTTTTTCGTTTCTAGTTATGATTTTAATAAGAAATCACTTACCTTTCATTTGGTTCACACAACGTTCCAGATGGCAACCTCCTTTTAATCTGCGAATCGACCCTTTCAAGCACCTTCCTGCAATGCGCTGTTCACAGACAGACAACACGTCCCAACCGTCCAAGATCAGCAAACTCCAATTTTCCTACAGCGCTCAGCAAGCAGAGCAAACCTGCAGACATCCACCTGCTACAGCAACTGCCACCCTCCTGGAATGTGTTTCTTTTCTCCGATGATAATTCTCTGGAAGTCTTACTCAGCAACAAACAGTTTGACGTAATCCAATTTGATTAATGTAATATGTCAAATGTAACCCCTCCAATAAAGTTGACCCAGTATATTTCTTCAATAATTCACTTGTATAGAACAATTCTGCTATCCATTGGTTTCTTACCACATACCAATAATCTTCAACAGTTAAGTCTTTGCTTCTTCTTGTTATTTATTAAAATTCCATTTTAATACACAACGTAGATGTTAGGTATACCCTTTTTTATTGGCCAACACATATCTTAATAAAAACTGCGTTAATTTAAATATTTTTAATCACACCAAAAATCGTTTTTCTACATTTTCTGTTTGTTATTTTCAATAATTAAAAACGAATTTACCAAACGATATCATATTCATTTTTGTAAACTGTAGTCTTATCTATTTGAGTTAAACCTACTTAATTTTTATTTTATTTCAAATTAAGTATTTGTCATTCGTTTCCAAATTGTAGTTTATACAATTTCATTATTTTCAAATCCACCTGTTTTTCAAATGCCTATTTTCCATACACGTTTCCGCCTTATACATGAATAAATCCAAACTATTTTTAACCATTGCAATCCCTTAATTTCTAACACACATTTAGGGTTGCATCATAACAAAAGTAATTATCAATGCTTTTTTTATCCATGGCTAACCCTTGTATTTTTATCTAATGCCTTATATATGTACACATATGTAGATATAAATACAACGAAAACGTCCACTCCGTGAATAAAATGTAATGTTCAATTTTCCTCATTTATTGCTAATTTCAAAAAAGTGTATATTTTGATTAAAAATGCAGTTCTGTAGTATATGCATGCCACGTTGTCATTGGTAAACTGAATCATCAAGATTGGCAACGATACTTTTAATTTTTTTTTTATTCATCATATATTCACAGTATTGAAAGCGTGAATTTGAGATTAGCACCTTAAGTCAATTAATTGCAATTTATTGTGTGCACGAAAAAGAACACAAAAAGGGATAGTTATACAGGGTGTCCGAAAAGTATGGAATATGTAGATGTCTCAGTAGATATAATTTTCTCAAGAAATAGTCCAAATAAAAATTGTTCAGTATTTGGTTTTCATCCCAAGGCACTATACCTATAGTTAAATAACATCTACTTTAATTTTTGTAAATACCAAGATACCCCTATATTGTACTCAGTTGATAAAACATTTTTCCTACTTTCAAAGACTAAAACTTTAACAGCCTTACTTAAGTAATTTTTTGAAAAAATATGAAAAAGTGCTAGTAAGTTTATTTAAAGGTGAGGTTCGAAAAAAGATAATTTTTCACTAATAATGGTAAAAATATATATCTAAGAACAACGGTGAAAACCACATGTTGCTATTGTGAATTTACTATTTGTCGAATAGACTTTTGAACGTGTGCCAGTATAACGCGTGACGTCACACCGACACGAGACTGACTGTGACTAGAGTTAATAACTATACAGTGAATTTATTTTAATGGTTAACATAGCAGTTTCGTTTCTATGCCAGCATTTAATCATACAGGACACTACTATAGTTACCAATGAAATCAATAGATTAGAGCGTTTATTTTACAAGTTAACATACGAATTTGAATTAGGTACTTGCTAATAATAAACTTTAATTTTGTTACCAGAATGTAGGTGTGCAACTAAAAAGTAGATACGTAGAAACAACTTGTGTGTTGTATCTTTTCTTCGGTGGTATACACTACGATGACTTTTAATTGTCTTTTGACAAATAATAATTCCTATGTTAACTCGTAAAATACACTCTCTAATCTATTGGTCTCATTTGTAACTATGGAAATGACCTGTATGATTAAATGGAAGCATAGAAACGAAACGTATGTTAACTATTAAAATAAATTCCCTGTATACAGGGACTTTAACTGTGACAGCTTTGCTACTGCCCCTATTATGATATTTATGCACGACAGGACCTAGTGTTCCAGTCAGTGTTATTCTTGTTGGCACAATTGTGCTAGATCTAGCACAATAAAAAAACAGCTAGACGCTAGCACCCCGGCTTAGACCGGGAGGTTTCTTTCGGCCTATCGTGGAAAATAATGTTTGCCCAACGCTCTTAAGAAAAGGTTTCCTTCAATAGTACAACACAAACTCATCGGATAATTATTAATACATAATTTTCGAGGCATTCTAAATCGAAGACAATAATAATTTCTTCTTCTTTGTCTTTCCCGTTATGCCATTACAGCGTTGGGGCCTCTATCTATCTTCTAAAGTTGTCCCTGTCTCCTGCCATTTCTTTCAGTTCTCTTAGCGTTTCCTTCTACTTGGCGCTATTTCTGTAAGATTGTCATTCAATGTCTTTTTCGGTCTTCCATTCGGTCGCCTCCTTTCTGTTCTTGCCTCATAATCCTGTTTCGGTATTTCGTTATTCTTCATTCGTACCACATGCCCTAGCCTAGTTGTCTATTTTCGATCGTGTGAATAAGAAGTTCCAGTTCAAGTTGTTTTCTAATGACTTGGTTTCTAATGTGATCTCTTCTCGTTTTCCCTTGTACTTCATGCAGATATTTTATCTCCGCCGCTGTTACCCTTGATTTGTATTTGTCTATCATTGTCCAATTCTCAGATCCATAATTGAGTGTTGGTATGTATACTGTTTTATATTGTTCTGATGCAACCCTAAATGTGTGTTGGAATCGAATTTATTAATATTAAGGGATTACAATGGTAAAAAAAAATAATTTGAATTTATTCAGGTATGAGGTGGAAATGTATAATAATATAGTATTGTATAGTATATTACAGTTTGAAAAAGAATGACAAATACTTAATTTGAAATAAAATAAAAATTTAGTAGGTTTAACTCAAATAGATTAAGGCTAGAGTGTATAAAAAGGGATATGATATCGTTAAGTAAATTTGTTTTTAATTATTGATAATAACAAACTGAAAAAATGTAGAAAAACGATTTTGTCTGATTAAAATAATTTAATATAACCCTGTTTTTATTAGGAAATGTTTGACTAATATAAAAAGGGTATACTACAAATCTACGTGGTGAATAAAAATGGAATTTTAATAAATAACAAAAAGAAGCGAAGACTTAACTAATGAAGATTATTGGTATGTGGTAAAAACTAATGGATAGCAAAATTGTTCTATACAAGTGCATTCATTGAAGAAATGTACTGGGTCAACTTTATTGGCAAAATTACATTTGACATATTACATTAATCAAATTGGATTACGTCAAGCTGTTTGTTGCTGAGTAAGACTTCCAGAGGAGTATCATCGGAGAAAAGAAACACATTCCAGGAGGGTGGCAGTTGCTGTAGCAGGTGGATGTCTGCAGGTTTGCTCTGTTTGCTGAGTGCTGTAGGAAAATTAGAGTTTGCTGATCTTGGACGGTTGGGACGTGTTGTCTGTCTGTGAACAGTGCATTTCAGGAAGGTGCTTGAAAGGGTCGATTCGCAGATTAAAAGGAGGTTGCCATATGGAACGTTGTGTGAACGTTGTGTGAAAGCAAAAGTGGGTGATTTCTTATTAAAATTATAACTAGGAACGAAATAAAGACAATAAGAAGGTGAACTAATTAAGAAATAATTACTTACTGTGTTTTTTTAATATTGAAATTTAATTTAAATTTCAAATTTATTTTGACAGTTGGTTGATATAAGTATTGTGACTTATGCGAATGAGATTTAAAATATTAGAACATCAATATTTCAGAAATCAAGTAACTAGATAAAATAATCCACCCCTGATTTTTCAGGAGCTATCTATAATAGTAATTATTGACATTATAATACAAAATAGGGCAATTTGTAATTTAAAAAAACAGATTAATACCAATATACTTAAAGGTTCAGTTCAATATAAATGTAACTTTGCCTTTTTGCTTATTTCTCGCTTTCCAATGATTGTGTATGATTTTTAAAAACATATTTATTTTCTACAATGAACGTTATACCGAGAAAAAGGGTCAGACAAGAAGAAACCCAAATTGTTTATCAATTCATGGGTTACAAAATTCCAGTAAATGTGTTAAAGCAAATTTCTGAATGCAAGTTCGATGGTGATACAAAAAAATGGAAGAGGAAAGCATAAACTTCGCCCTTTGTACTTTGTAACTGTAGTTTAATAGACGTCTTCAAGACTTCAAGCGATACTTGTTATTGACTATCACTACATAGTCGATTTACAATTAAAAAAGATTTTAAACCGGTTTCATTTTGAATGGATTAATTCATAATCATATGTAGATTCTAAAAACACTACTGTGCTGTGAAAAGGCTAATAATAATAATATAGCATTTACTGTACCTGCATTGAAAACTTAATGAGAACCTATATAGTAAAATCATTTTATTTAGTCTTATGAATCCGATGGGGTTGCTAGTCCCCCATCGGGCGCCTCCCCAGGTGGCGGATAGGGGAAAGCTCGCTAGATATAGCGGGTACCGGGGAAATAAAATACCTGGGGCGGACCAAAACTAGCAAATTATATATCTGGAGCGTCTGATCCATAGTGGACGGTTTCAAACAGCGTCTGATCCAGATTGGGCGGCTGAATCTTAAGTCCTCCAAAGGGGGCTGTGGCGTTAGGCATTAACCACCTAACACATAGAAAACATTAAAGGGAAAAGAGGATGACAGAGTGGAAGAATGAAAATAATCCCCGGGTGGTAATCCACACCTCATCACGAGGGAGCCCCATCGGATACGGGGGGGGGGCAATTATTCCACGAGGAGTTCTAAGGACCCAGTTTTAAAACTCAACCATAAAACAAAAAAGCACAAGGAAAAGAGAATCACCATTGGAACATGGAACAAGCAATGGAAAAAGGAAACATTGGTGATGGGAATGGAACAACAAAAAGGAATGGAGATTAAGGTTGAGAGATGGAAAGCGGTGACAACCGTAAAATATCCAGCATATATATATATAATCCGATACTCTGGAGAAACCCGGGACTAACAAGCTAACACTAGATTATTTAATTTTGGTTTTTTTCCAGCCATTCGAGCTCTAGGTTGCCGGGAAGACCCTTTGTATCCGCCACCAGCGAACGCCGTCCCGCCAGGAACGCAGAGACCACCCGGAAAAACCTTATTTTATTTTTTGTTTATAATGTACAGTCGTGTTCAAATAAATCTGGGACAGTGTTTTTTTCACATGCAGGTTAAGTTAAGAATTGAAAAATATCTCCATGGATTTCCTCTTATCAGAAAGAGTTACAGATTTTATTATCTGTTAAAGTTTAATGTAACTCTTGCTGATAGCAGGAAATCCATGGAGATATTCTTCAATTCTTAACTGAACCTACATATAAAAGAAACATTGTCCCAGATTTATTTGAACACGACTGTACGTATTTGAAACCAGGACTTTTATTTTAATTTGTCAATCTAGTTAAACAAAATAAACACCTGTATAATCTTGACTCGACATTCTTACTTCAGCTGTTGACAACCTTGGACCAGAGCTAACCGCAGGAAGTAATTAATAACTTAAAATAATCGAACTTGATCTTGAACGTCAAACCAAACTTGCAAAAATTACGAAACGTTACAAGTTTTTCCGTTGTAGATAATAATGCCAGTAAATGATTTAATTTCTGTAATGAAGGGTTCATTACTTTCTTGCAGGTAGGTGCTGTGAACTTGAAGGGTGGGTTCAGCTCTTGTTAAGCATTTACTACAATACAAGACAAGAATGTTTATCGGTATTTACTCGGAAACGGCATTTATAGAAAAACCTCATTCAAATAAGTAGTTTCAGGTGGTCTTTCCGCAGGTGTAAGATATATTGCTTCAAAAAATAAACACCAAACAGGCGTGTATACCTAAAAAGGTACTTATATAAAAAAGCTACTAAAATTAGTTTTGAGCCATTTTTCCTATAATTAACCACTTGCGGATATGCTGAAATTGGTTTCATTGGAGTTTCTTGTATCTTCTAGCTCTTTAGTGTAAGTTAGACGTTTTCTCTTATTGTCTTATGCTTTCTGCAAATTATTTTTGCTATACTTCTCAATATTGTGTATTCTGATTCTTTGGCTCTAGTTATACTGTTAAATATTTAATACTTCTACATTACAGAATTCTACAGTCTTTAGCATACCACCTATTTCCTTCCGCTCTTTCGTTTTCCACTGTATCTTCTGCTGCTTCCTCTATACTTTGTTGTAGCAATTGCCATTTTGTTTCTATATTACGTGTATTTCCTATTTCCCTAATGGATTATCTAATACTCTCACCCTTGGCTATTCTACGCCAGCAGCATCTTATTTTTTAACAGTCTATAAATAATGACCAAATTGCATCCTCCTTTTTTTAATTTGCCTATGAAATTGTTTTTACTTTATGGTTAGCCTACATTTTGTTGCAGACTCGTAAAATCTGAACAATATTGCGTGTAGAGCTTGATCTTGCAGCAGAACATCCAGACGAGTTAGGGAAGAGGCCGGACACTACACAAGATTACAGTAAAACGATGATAGTTTATTATCATTATGTTTATTGTAATAGTAAAACAATGAGTAACACAAATATTACCACTACAAACTACTTTTTAAATAATTGTTGAGATAGGTATGTAAATTGTAAAACTCATTCTAAAACTGCCTGTATGTTCTTAAATGCTATCTATAGGAGTATATGACAACGAGTGGTCGTATATCGTTAAGTGTGAATAAATTAATTAAGTATATATAGCCACTTAGTTTATTCCTCAAATTCACACAGTAGTACTATGTGAATAAGGTAACTTTTTAAATTATAACTTTAAAACAAAGCAGTGGTCGCCTTTAATTATTTTTATTTACACATATCACTTGCTGACGAATTGACTTATCTTAAGTGATCTACAATTTTAGTCAAATTCTATTCCAGTACATTCGAACATAAAATATTGAGCAGAGACTGACGTTAGAGCCATATATGGCTGCAAGGCTAAATTAATTAAATGATATTGATAACGAATTCCCCAACCAAGTGGTGCTGTAGCCGTTAGTGTTTTTATACCAGCTTACGTCAATTGGCGGTTACATATAAGCCGTTCACGATCTTTTTGGGTCAGGTGAGGCTATGACCATCTAGTAATTTTGTTGGCAGAACCTCTGTTGCAACTAAATTCCCTCATGGAAATTGACACTTTTTGTGTTAGGTTAGGTTGTTTTCAGTTTAAGGTTATATTTTCTGAATAGGTACATTGTTGCCGGATATTCTCTAGTCTCCACATCGACTCGCGTTCTTTTAAATTTGGTCTGTCCTTTTTATATTGGAAGTAGCATCGTTTAATGGAAATTTTTTGTTGTAACAAAATTATTTTCTGCATTTTGACTTTTCCTTTGATGGAAATTAAAATTATTTTTCTACTCATGACATTGAAATCGGTCATTTTGACATTGATTCCGGTGGTTGAAATTGCACTTCAACCACTAGAGATTGAAATGCTCGGACTACCGGGATTTCAAACTGTTTTGACATTCAATTGGTGACAAGAGAAATGTCACTTTATATTTACTTTTTTCTAAAGTGCATTAATTTGTTAAAATGAGTGAAAATTCGTAGAAAAAATAGTATATGCAACTCGTGGTTGATAAAATTTCAACGTCTCGAGTTACTTTTTTCAACTCGCTTCGCTCGTTGAAAAAAACCACTCTCAACGTTGAAATTTTATTTCAACCACTTGTCCCATAATATACTATTTTACACATTTGATAAACCATTTATTTTCTTACGAATATTAAAATAATAAATCTGGCAATGTGGTGGTAAGAAAATGTCGAACAGACACTGACAGGAAAAAAAAGTTGCATCCACTACATCATCGAATCAGTTAGTCCAACATGAAAAGAAAAAAGCATAGCCAACTCTGTCTCAAAAAGTCCGTGAACGGCTTATAATAGTTAGAGACCCTGTATATTAAGATTAGAGACAGGACATACAGATGATCAATGCGGATTGGTTGGAACCATTTTCCATGGCAGAAATGATTAATACCGTTTGACATTACTAATTTTTGCTGTAATGACAAGTGACATTTCCTTTGTGTGATAGATAAATCAGGTTTGTATGCTTCATAAATTTAACTTGAATGACTGGCTATTTAGCAGTTGGATGTAATAAATTGTGTTTAGGTTTCGATAAAATGACCCTTAGATATGAATATTGGTAGAAAGGTATGTTATTAAGAACTTAAAGTGTGAAAATCGTACAGATTATGCAAGAAAATTTTACTCCAGACTAGTATTTAACTATACACAGGTAAAATCCCAATTGTGCAGTAAATGCAGTACCGTGGACCACTCTAAAACACCTTGAAATTGTTCTCTTTGTAAGAGCTGCAGCAGCAACTTGAACTACCATTCTTGGAGCTAGTAATATAGGTGGGTACTTAGTACACACAAATCTTAAACTGCAGTTAATCTAAAATGATGGCTCCTGCGCATGAGGCAGAAGTGGTCTACGATACATCATTCTTTTTGTACAGTTCTGAGAGTAAAACATATTCAGAAAATCAATATAAAAATGTTCAGCAAAATTAGAGCATTTATTTGTTGCTCAGTATTTTAAAAATTGCTCACAAATAAGCTATTGGGAGATGAACGACAAATTTAAAACGAAACAGAAAAGCTATTACCATCCGAGTGAAATGACATTAAAAGGGACATAATCACTATTGAAGCTAAATGTCCATGGGACATATTTTATTATGTTTAACTTTTAGACTATTAATTATTATTGGAGGGTGAAAAGCTTTTCACTTATTACAGATTCTTTCAAAATCAAAGTGACATTTTCTGAGATTACCTATGTGAATAAGCGAGTTTGCACTTCATCCAGTGTAGAAACTGTAATGAAATGTAAATGGGTAGTTAATAACTAGAAACAATCCGTAATATCTATCCTACTTTATAAAAGTCGATTTTTATTGACAATGAACAATTATTTTCATTATTTGACATTTAGAAATTTGTCGTTTCAGGTTAATGTCAGTTTGGCAATGGGAACATCTTGAAACATTTTTTTCAAAAACATAGCAATTAATCCAATTATCCTTGGAAACTGGTTCCACTTGTCCCATCTCTTATCTTACTTTTTATACAGGGTCTCTAATAATAGTAGTTTGTTGTTTGTATACCAAGGCACTGAAGTTTAGCTTTTTATCACGAATTTGGATTTAGTTGCCAAGGCCCGTATGGCCAAGTACTAAACCACATAAGGGATAAAAAGGAACTTCAGTGCCGAGGAGTGCATTATGTTTTATTTGAAATCAATAAATCATGAAATTACAACATTTTAACCAACATTTGTAGGTTATATTAACGTCGGTTGACGTTTATCTGTCGTCTTGCCACCTACAAAAAAGTCGTAAAACAATGGATTACTTTAATGCCGATTGCTCGTATTTTAATGCCGATTTCAAATAAAATATTTATCACCCACATACTGTCGACATATGAGTTGGCAAACAAGCTGCTAAGCTGCCGCTTTCGCCAGGATTTTTTTGTTAAACCGTAATTCAATACCTTCCAATTGAAGCTTTGGAAGGACATATCGGATGGTGAACATTGCGTTTAGTCTAGCACATTATAATGTTACAAAAGACAAATCCTAAAGTTTGTTTGATATTGCTTAAACGTGTAGTATTTAATTCTAAACCATAGAAAATAGAAAGCCATGCTTTGACTAAATAACTGATTTATTATTTTGATTAGAATAATTGTGGCATATAATTTTGAACGATTTAAATGTGGCAACCAATTTAATTGGAGATCAAATTCGTTTACGAACCCCAATAATATTGCAATGTATAGCTCATGGATGAGTAGGAAACTAGGTGGACAGTACCAATATAAAACTAGAAAATACGATAAGTAATTGATCAACGGCTATATTACAACAACTAGAGAAGCATAGTAATCAAGAGAGACACCGAGAATAAATAATGAAAAACATATTAAAATATGATGATAAAAATAATATCGTTATTAACGAAAGAAACACAGAAGATACAGGGTATGGATTGATAATTTGGTAAGCATGTGGATCACAAAAGGAATGGAAGCAAATATAAATCTCTGCTGATCGTCGTGATGTTGAAGGGGTATCTTAACACTGCAAAAACGGACTAAATTTAGCAATGGTTGTAGATTGCACCTTTGCGGTAAACTGGTCACTGCAATAATTTTTAATTTAAATATATTTTATGATGTTTGAGCATTTATCCATGTCAATGCACAAATAAATACAATTTTAAAAACAGGGCAGTTTCAATAAAAATCCGTTATCAACATAATGCCCCAAAAATACTTCCGGAAAAAGCGCCCCTGAAAGTCCCCCAGGAAAACCAAAACGTAAACTACAAAATGACATTAACGTAGTCAAGAATGTCAATTCCGATAAATTTCAAGTATAAATAAATTAAGTGTGTCTTTAACATTCTTAACAGGTTCTGTAGAGTGAACAGTTCAACAACGTGCTATTGTACAGTGAACGGTTCAATCATTACTATTTCAAGAAGCAAAAAAAAATAACGTGGAGTTAAGCTCTTATGATACGTTTCAATTAGTAATGTTTAGAACTTATGTTGATAACGAGACTAGTTTTTTCCTTAATGTTTACGATTCTAATATATTAAGTTGATTAGTTTTACAAAATAGATTAAAAACCATAAAAAATATAACAAATGTCACAAAGACTGAATTGAGCAGACCAACATAGTTTTATAAAAATGTTACAAAAACTGAATGTTTACAATGTTGAGAGCGTTCCATTCAGTTCACAACCGTATATAGTATTTACTTAAGGTGGTTTTTCATGTCAATAATATTATCTGTTTGCAGAAACAATGAAGAAATAAAAAACAAAAATACAGAATACCCCGGGAGGATATGGCCCTTGAACATAGACGTGTTAGTTTACAAAAACGTGAAATGGTAGTTTGTAACATCCAATTATTTGTACAGTACAGCTACACCCATAGCTATCCTCATCCAATCAAACCAGTGGAATTATGTAGCTTACAAGTAGAATACATTTTCGTTAACCCAGTAGACCTGTGGATACCTCTGGTGTGTAACTATATTTACTACATTCGTTCTTTTATCAATGGTTGAAACAGATTACAAATCCATTGTAGATAGTAAGTTATTGTGTGAACTATATTTACAAACAAACAGAATAATATATTGCACAATACAAATGTATTCATAGTGAATGCTTCGGATTGTCTACCTTATGTATTTCATCAAATGGTTTTCTTGTAAAAATAGTCTAAATATTAATTGCACTGAGGCAATAGATGACGATTGAAATGACGTTAAAACTAGAGCCCCTGTATACAGTGTGTCGAAGATACGAATGGCCGGTATGGGGATCTCGGTAATTGTAAGAGATACAAATTTGGTTAAATGGGAAGAAAGTTGCGGAATTAAAGGACAAACAAAGTGGCGCCTATAAACCCTTGATATGATTTTTCGTTTTTGAATTATCTAAAAAAACCGAATTTTTGAATTTTCTATTTTATTTTTTTCTGGCGTTAATATTAAAGTTAGAGCGAAACTGACAAAACTTCTTATCGCAACTTTATATGGACTCAAAGATTACGTTACGACCAGCCCAGCCATCATCAACTTCATTTTTTTAAATATGGTCCTGAATTCCTGATGACAAATTTGTAAAACCCTTTTTATTCTCAATTCAATAATGTACCACACATTATGGTTTAATTACGTTTCGAGTCTTTGGACCCACCATCAAGACATTTTTGGATACCGACCTAGGGCATTCCACACTTTTAGATTTTGTAATTTAAAAAAGAAGTAATGAGCCACACATTGTAATCCACTTGGATGTTTTTAATAATTAATAATCTCGTTTGGTCTTGGAAAACAAATAATTTTCAATAGTCAGTAATTAATTTATTGATTATTTTTCTTACTTATAAACAATAATTAAAATTGGAAATTCAGTGAGGCTCATTACTTCTTTCTTTAAATTACAAACCCTGAAACAACGTATGAAATGCTCTAGGACACAGGTTCGTATACAAAAATTTACGGATGATGATAAAAAAACTCGAAATGTAATTAAACCATAATGTGTGGTACATTGTTGAATTCAGAATAAAAAGGGCTTCACAAATATTATAGCATCAGAAAATCAGGACCGTATTTAAAAAAATGAAGTTGATGGTTTCTCGAAGACGAAACGTCGGATAAAAAATGTGATAACGTAATCATTAAGTCCATTAGAAGTTACTATAAAGCAGATAAATCAGTCTCGCTCTAACTTTAATATTAACGCCAGGAAAAAATTCAAAATAGAAAATCCAAAAATTATTTTTTTTAGATAATTCAAAAACGAAAAATCATATCAAGGATTTCTAGGTGTCATTTTGTTAGTCCTTTAATTGCGCGACTTTTTTCCAATTTAACCAAATTTGTATCTCTTACAATTAACGAGATCCCTATACTGTCCCCCTTATCTTGGACACGCTGTATATTAGTAAACTATATACACGATCTCTAGTTGAAACCCAATCATCATTTTATTGGTCACTGCGTTAATAAATGTTCTTACGCACTTCGGTAGCATATCTGTTAGGTTGTAGGTTTAAATGGTGTTTGAATAACCTATCCGTATCCATCAAGTAGGTAAAGACTTGACATTTGTTGGCGGTAATGACAGAGTGACAATCTTTTTATTTATAGAATCTTCAAAATTTACGTATAGTGGAAAATGACCCTAAAAAGAAAGCACTCATCGGGAACGCTTCATCCAACAACATCGAAGCGACCAAGAAGAATTTGCAGCTGGAGTCTGCCGGACGAAGTGCTTGTCGAAATTTTCTCTTATTTAACTCTTGGAGAGTTGTATTCAACAGTGCCCCTAGTTTGCAAACGGTGGAATCGATTGGCCAAAGACGGAACGTTATGGTCAAAAATAGTAATTGGTACCTTTTTGCCCACAAAAGTTTTAGCCGATTGGATTTTAACAGCATCGCAGCTGAAGCATCTAATTGTCACTAATAGGAACGATTTAAATTTCATATTGGAGTTGGTAAGTAGCAGCGTTTTATCACGCTTTCGTTATTAGATTTCATTTAACAAACAAACAAACAAACAAAAATATCTTTGAGTAGCCATTGAATGGTATATTTTCTGTTCGTTGCAATCAGTCAGGAAACAAGAAGTTCGATGTTCTATATTTAGCAGCAGATTGGTGTTCTACGTCGGTTTTTAAAATAACCGTTAACTGCAGAAAGTATATGCATATGTTGATTCTTTTGTTTTAGGTGTCTCAGAAATGTAAACTTTTGCAAACTGTTGACGTTTTTAACTGCTGGAGTTCCTCAGATAAGCGGCTTGCGAACGGTACCCCTCTATGCCACTTACTTGAGAGGTGCTGCAGGCTTCGTAGGATCAGTTTTTATGGGATTTGGTAAGTTATTAACTTATTATGCATTAATAAAACTTGTACATTTTGTTTTACGCTTTTACTATAAGCATCGCAGTTTTAGGCTACTAATAATAGTTATGATGTTTTGTCACTGTCGAAAATGCTGAGCCCCTTTAGTCTTCCATACAGCGGGTTACTGAATATTTAGGGACAAATTCAGTATAAGTTCATACTTAGGATTTATGGGGAGGTATCGGAGGTTTAGGATAAAAAACAATTATGACGCATTTAATAAACTCCCGTGACATTTACAGTGTCAAATGCAAAATTTTGAGTGAACTTGATAAGTACTAAGTACCTACATTTCAGCTGATTGTACTTAACGGTCAGTAGTGTCAAACTTGTAAGGGTATAACAAATTATTTGTAATTTTGCTAAACTTAAATATGAATCGTAGTTTTAGTGAAACAAAGTAAAAACATAATTTATTAATAACTTTAGTAAGTAATCTTTTTTTTTAGATTAGATTTAGGTTCCACGACTGCCTTTTGCTGGCATACGCACGTCAGCCCTTTGGACTTTTTGTACTGTCGGGCGTTTTCAAGTTAGCAGGCCGATATCCGTATCTTTTACTAGACTTGCAATGTCCCCTATTAGCTTGCGGTTGTCAATAGAGTTAAGGCTCCAATCGAGTTGGTGTCTTTTACTCTCTAATGCTGGGCATTCACAGAGGATATCATAGGCTGTTTCATCATCCTCTTGGCATAGTCTGCAAACAGGTTCATCTCTATAGATATTGATCCTGTGCATAAATTCTCTGAATGCTCCAGTGCCTGTTAGTAGACTGACTACTTGCTTGATTCGAGTTCTGTTCAGTCTCAACAGGGTTTTGGTGGTTTGTGGATTCGGAGTTTTTAGCAATCTTTTGCAGTGTGTTGCTCGATTGTAGTTTCTCCACCTTAGTTGGTGTGCGGTGTTGACCCATTCATTAATGGCTGAGCGAGCTTGGTTTTTCTGGATGCGTAGACCAGGTTCTGGACCGGTCATTGCATTACGGGCTGCTTCTTTTGCGAGCTTGTCCGCCTTTTCGTTTCTTTCAATACCTTGGTGACCTGGAATCCAGCATAATTTTACTGTATTTCCCTGGCTCAAGGTTTGAAGTTTGTATTTGCATTCCTTCACCAGTCTCGATGAAGTACTGAAAGCGTTTAGCGCTTTCAGTGCTGCCTGACTGAGAGAATGTGTATGTCTCGATTGAGCAGCTTCTCTTCTATGTTGATGTTTGCGCATACGTTAATAGCTTGTACTTCAGCCTGAAAGATGTTACAAAACTTTCCTAGACTGACTTTTTCGTTGGTGCTAGGATTGGTACTGTACACACCGGAGCCTGTACCTCCTTCATTCTTAGATCCATCAGTGTAAAAAATGATGTTTTTATTTGTTGGGGTTTTTTAGTTGGTCCGAATTCCAACTTGTGTGTACAGTAAAGTTCTTTTCAAAGTCATGGGCTTTGATTATAAGACCAGAACCAATTTCTAATATTGGGTTGCTGATGTGTGACATGATCTTGCCATGTCCTAGATTATTAGCTGTGGTCATTCAGTGACCAGCACTTTGTAATCTGTAGGCTGCCATTCTAGCTTCACCTTCCAGGAAGATGTGCATAGGTGGCAGATTGAAATAGCATTCAGTGCTTGCCCTGAGGTGCCTTTAAAGGCTCCAATGATGCACTGATTAGCTAGATATTGTATTCTGCTGATTTTGTGGATCGCAGTTGCTTGTTTTATTTTGGGCCACCAGGCGATTATTCCATATGAAATTATTGGTCGGGCCATGGTTTTATACAGCCAGAGGGTCAGTTCCGGTTTGCGCCCCCACGTACTACCTATAGGCCTTTTCCCAATAACTAATGTTTGTATGCACCTGGTGATTGTTTTGTCTAAGTGGGAGTTCCAAGTTAGTTTGAAGTCGATGGTTAGACCTAAGTACTTAACCTCGTTCTCTCAGTTGAAATTTGTCTCAGTTTTATGTTGATTCTATTTGTGATGTTCTTTCTACGAGTGAAAGCGACGAGAGTGACTTTGCTGGGATTAATTCTGAGATTATTCTTTAGACACCACTCTTCGGTTTTCTTTAGTGCTGATTCCATTACATTGTCTACGGTTCTTTGGTATTTACCTTGAATCAGTATGACAATGTCATCAGCGTATCCTTGAATGTAGTAGCCTTTGCTATTGAGTTGGATCAGCAGTTCATCAACTGTGAGGCACCACAGGAGTGGAGAAAAAACTCCACCCTGTGGACATTCCCTTGTCGCCTGCACTGTCCTTTCCTTGTCAAATAACTTGACTTTTACAACTCTAGTATTGAGCATTGCCATAGTCCATCTTATCGTGGTGTTATCCATCTGATGGTTTGTCATTGCTCTTTCAATAGAGTGGTAGGAGGTGTTGTCAAAGGCACTTTCTATGTCTAGAAATGCTCCGACTGCGTACTCCTTGTACTCCAAGGTTCTCTCAATTTTTCCCACTAGTTGGTGTAGTGTGGTTTCACATGACTTCCCTGTTTGGAAGCATGTTGATATATGTGAATCGGGAGTGAAGTTAGGGCGTCCTCCCACCAGTATCTGTCTACTAATCTTTCCAACGTTTTAAGGAGGAATGACGTTAGGCTGATAGGTCTGTAAGATTTGACTTCTGCATAGCCGCTATTATCAGGTTTAGGGATAAATAATACTTTAGTCACTCTCCAGGCTTGGGGAATGTAGCCCAAGGCAAGACTTGCTTGGAACATGTCTTTGAGTGGGTTCAGCAGTATATCTATCCCTTTCTGCAGCATTACGGGTTATATGCCGTCGTTTCCAGCAGATTTGAAAGGACTGAAGAGGCTAGTTGCCCATCTAATCCTTTCTTTGCTGACTATTCTCTTAGCTGTTTCCCAGTCTTCCCTTCTAGGGGTATGATTGAATTCAGCCAGAGTGGGTTGTTCCACTGCTCCGGGTAAGTGAGTTTTTATCAAAAGAGATAATGTCTCCTCTTGATCTTTTTGCCGTAGTCTGTGAGAGCTTTGTGATAGTTCTCTCAGTTATTTGTGGCTTTAGACCTGTATCTTGTATTATATATGCAACCAAGACAAATCCTATCTTGTATGCAACCGTATATACGTACATACAAGCAGACATTAACTTAGAAATTTGAAGTTGATAACCGCGTTTATATTGTTACAATTAATTGAAATTCCAAACAATTAAAGAAACATGTCATCAGAATCACTTTCAGAATCTGATTCCATTAAAGAAATAACAATTGCAGGAATATTGGCAAAGGTATGATTTCCCATATATTTCTGCCATTCAGCTTTAATTAGGTTTTCACAATGTATTACGCGTTTTTCCACATCTCAGGTGTACATTGGTCTAGGACTTGTTTCCACACATCCTGAACTTTATTTGGTACAATATTTGCAATATTGGTGTCTATAATATGCCTGTTATAACACATTTTGACAGATGCCCAAGCTAATTCGATGGCATTAAATTAGCAATTATAAGGTGAAAGTCGCAGAACTTCATGTCCATATGACTTCAACAATTCATCGATTACATATACTTTAATCTTTATATTTAAAGTTTTTTGAATTATAAGAAGATAATTAATCAAAATGTACTTCCATAATTCAAATGTCAAAATAAAAGTAAAAAACAAAAACTTGAAATTTAAATATCTTGTCCATTACAAACAAACAAATTGAAAATGGCGCTTGTTACATGATATTTGGGTGTTATAACCAATGGGATTTTAAGAAAGTAAAGTGTGCGTCGTTAGAGTTGCGGAGACTAATGTCATGTTTTCGCATCGGTTGTTGTTATGTATAGAATAATAGCATGTAACGCTGATTTAATAAAAGGTCATATAGTAATAAGTGATTCATTGACAATAATATAACAGCGCCAACAAAAAATGCAAAAATTACTAACACCCTACTAGCGATTTTCATATTAACCAACTGATAGTGACTTTTACGTCACAGGAGCTTTCTGAATGGATTATATATAAGCAATAATTATTTGTACAACTCTTTTTGAAAATCATACTTTTTTCATGAATTTGCAAGCAAATGAATGAAAAATTGTTACGGTCTCAAACTGTCTTTACGACACCGCACCGGCTCATACAACAACCAAACGGCCGGCGCGGGCGAAATGCTACAAAATCGGGACGAAAGGTTCTCCTAGGCCGCTACCCATGCCGCAACAAGATAAGCCGGCTAAGCATTCAGTGGAACTAGGGCGGGTTCTTCACGAGATCACCTAAGGGCAACGTCCAGAGGGGCGGTGCCTTAGAACAGAAAATAAACAGGAAGCCGCATTTGTAAGAAATCCGTGCGACCGCGATGGGTTTTAAAAATGGCGGATGGTTGTTTCCTTTTGGCAGTGGCGTATCATATCGAGAGGGTGCATGTGCAGCAAACAATTTCAACAGTTTTATTAAGTGCACTTTACACTATGTGATTTATGGCTACATGTGAGTTTGTGTGACTTTAGTCACTGTCTGTAATTTAAATTGCTTCCTCAGATTGTGTGATTACAAATAATGACCCCATTATACGTTCCCTTCTATGCCCATGACTATTGTTGTGTACAAGTACGTATGACAAGTGACATGTTCAGAGAAATTATCTCTCTATTTGAAGTGAAAAGTAATATTAATACTTACTGATGGCATATAATGCCCAAAGTCCTGGTATTTGTGGTCTGAGAACAGCCAAAATTAGTCTCAAACTAACTAAAACCCACAACTGTCAAACCGGTATCACAGCTCATTAGTCATACATGGGTTTTCGAAATGGCCGTTTCCGTCGCCTAGATGTTACAGCCAAATTAAATGAAATGCGCCTTCCTGTCTATTTTCTGTTCTAAGGGCGGTGCATAACGATAAAGGTAAATAAATAGGGGGCGCCACCAAGCCTGTCATAGGGGTGTATCCGAATAACCGGGCTTGGACGGTTAGACGGGTGAGAAGTACACAGGGTACTCCGTCATGAAGGTACTCGGGAGCTGTCAAACTCGGGTTACAATTTCGGGACAAAAAATACTTAATTCACGATTTCGGGAACTAGTAGCCGCGGCGGCAACGTCACCAAACCTACCTGCACGCTTCAATCTCTCAAGCCCCGTCGTACATCAATCTTCACACTGAGAGGCTTAGTCTGAAAAAGAACATGCACAGGTCGAACAATAATAATAAGTCCCTTAATCAGATATTCGTCTATTGGTCGACTTCTTTACAATCGTGCAGCGTTCACGCCGCCAAGCTTATTTTAAATCTTAAGGTATGCCCCAGCTGGAGGACGCGTTAATGCTACTACACAAATATGTAACCGGCCGATGTTGGCCCGTTAATTTACATAGAAAAGATCAGTCACAAGGGACTGAGGGACGTTAGCTCACGACAAACGTATCAATCGCCGGCGTAGGCGACGGAGGCACTATAAATGACAGCAAGCATCGCGTCGCAAAGGTGAGCGACGAGTTAGTTAAATGCTAAATCAGTTAGGCACAGGGCCCGCACAACTGCAAGGTTTGACCAAATTACGGCAATTTCAGCGTCACAACGGTATGCGAAGCTTCAGATCACCGCAAAAGCCGTAAATACACAAACACGCCCACGCGGGTTCACAAACGCATACTCGCTCGCAGGCACGACAGATGATAGTTTAAATGGATATTTGTACAGGTACCTTATTTCGCTGACGGTCCTTGAGGATTGCGTGCGGTCGGCTAGCAGCTTACATCCGTCTGTGGCACCTAATTAGAAGCGGGGCGATACATGGAGCAATAGGCAGAGGTTCCGCCTAAAATGGCGTCGATCGGAATGCGACTCTCACGAAAGCAACAACAACGGAAGTGAGACCCAAAACGTCCTGCCGGGATGGATCCTCGAATTGTCGAGTTAAAGAGGACGGCCCCTTACTTGGAAAAGCAGAGCTGGGCGCTCGAAATGCCCCTTACACCCACACCACAAGGTATAATCCACCAGCAGAACACACACACGCGACCTGACTTTTCTTTCACAGCGCTGCCGGGACTCTACAAAGGCAGAAACAGTTTCTAACAACAACTTGCTGAAACAGCACGAGACGGAAAAGGCTGACGCCCCCACGAACACACACACTATCCGACTTCTTAGATCGACGGCTCCCGGCTGAATGCCCAAAGCGACCGTTAGAAGAGAAAATCGCGGAACCAAGGGCGTCACTACGTGACTCTCGACAACCAATGGCGAGGCGAAGAATCGGACAAGCAAGTCGCGGTGACAAGGAAAGATAGAGGCTTCGCAGTTGCACCAACTGCTAACATTCTTGGCTAACAAGCGAGTTATCGAAGCGGAACGAAATCCAGACTCGCTACAGGGTGGTCGAAATTTAGAGAGAAGGATTCGGTATTTGTGAGTTTTTGCGATGAAACGCTTAAATGGCGGGAAACGGGTTTTAAATATAAATAAGCTACCCTAAAGGCGCGAAATGTAAATCAAATTACTGCTGGCTTCAGGTCGGTAACAAAGACAAGCTGGAAAGAAGAACTCGTTTGATTGCAGCAGAACTCGGCCCACCGCCTCGTTCTGGCAATCAAACTCGTTTCGTTAAGATGCTCATAATCAAACTTGTATCGTTAATATCTATTAATTCACCGTCGTACTAAGATATTTTTATAAAAACGCTACTGCGCATGACCATTTCCCCAAGTTCATTCCGACCAATAAAAAAATGTCACATGTATGACTCCACTCTCAATATACAGATACACTATATGTATAGGCCACGAAAAGCTTGGCAGGCTTAGTTAAAAGTTACAGTCTTATAAACTGACAATCAAGGCCGACCCTGATTGAAGATCAAAATTCAAATTTCTGTTTATAAAAATGATGTAAATTGCGATGTAATTTTGAACCAGAAACGAATCTCAAAATAGATTCAATACAAAAATAACAGACTAATGTTAAAAAACTGAATGGGTTTCCTTTTTTAGAATATTAAATATTAATCATCATTTACATTTACAACGTTGTTTGAATCGCTTTTGGCTTCCCGTTATCAATACGATGAAAAAAGAATTCGATAATTGAAACGTGTTGACTAAATAGGTATACTAGATGAGTTTTTTTAAATGTTAGAAGGCAACATCTCGAAAACGGTTTCAAATATTTTCATTAACTTTTGGTGAGGTAATAGGGAGATGGGGGGACGTATTTAAACGTATGTTTTATAATTACCCCCCTTCTCTATTTTGAGGGGTAGGGGGTAACTTTGGAATTTTAAACAGGGTGATGTACTTTTGTTTAGAAAATTCGAATCTATGTAAAAAAACTACTTATGTGTACAAAAACATTTTGGATTTGCTGTTTCGGTTACGGAATTATTATTAACTAAATTTTGATTGAATTAAAAAAAATGTACGAATAAATCAAGTTCACTTATTTCAGAATTATTATTCGTTTCCATGGAAATGAGTTATTTTTACTTGTCAGTTGAGAATTTTGACGGTTTAACAATTATTATTCTTTTTTATTTTATAACCTAATAAATCATAATTCCGTAACCGAAAAATCAAATAAAAAGTACATCATCCTATTTAAAATTCCAAAATAGAGAGAGGAGGTAAATGTAAAATAGTATATTATGATACTAGCGTATAAGTACGCCTTTAAAGCACGTGCGACGAGTTCAAAAGCACGACGCGCTAGCGGAGTGCTTTTAACGTCGCTAGTGCCTTAATGGCTCTTATACACGTGCATCATACGCTATTTTTTCTACGATCGTAACAGAAATATAAAAACTTAGTTCGGTGACACTTTTTCCGTCACATTGTGTTAGATATTCTAGGTTATGTTGATATTCAAACTTGCGGCAAAGCGTGTTTTAATAAATTATTAAAACACGCCTCCAATGGCAACGTGTTAACAAGACGTAATTCAAGCGCTAATTTTTAGAGTGCTATAAACGTCACTTTTGACACTAGAAACTGTGCAAAAAGTTGTTATTTTGACACAATCGTAGAAAAAATATGTTTTTTTATGTCCCCCCATCTCCCTGTTACCTCACCAAAATTTTATCAAAATATTTTATACCATTTTCGAGATAACGCCTTGTAACACTCACCTCGTATAGGATTATTAACCGATCTGTTTCAATTTTGCAACGATTTTTACTTTCGCCAATATTAATTGTATAAGAAATCGTTGATCATGTGTTTTTGAAACACTGATTGTAAAAATAAAAAATGCTTGAACGATTGGTAGAAGAACGAATGTTGCAGACGAAATAAAAATTGTTTGGAACTTACAACTTAGTACTATCGCTATTGCTCCATCTTTAGATATTTTTCAATCAAATATCAGTTGCTTCTAGACGAGTAGGCGGAATTGAAGGTCGAGCAATGAATAATGTTTGTTTTCAATACTTGAAATATTGTAATAACGTTGAGTACAACTATAATCACTTCACCAGTTGTTTGCGATGCAAAAGGCTCCCTCATTTTTAAAATTAATTAAAATTTTCATACCATGAAAAATACAGCGACAGCACGTTCTAAATAGTAATAATAGTTTTAGTGAAGTTATCCAATAGGTTCAATATCCAACTCGTACTGTTCTTGATTTTTAACTTGATATTCACCAAAACCTAGGATTAAAGTAGCACAGCATTTTTTGTATACACATTTGTGTGTGATAATATTTGAGGTTCTCCTATTTTCAGCTGCAAATCTTGCAAATTCTTCGATCTACTTGGAGGGAATAAGGAAGTAAGAATGTGCTATTACAGCGGCCCTCTTGATATGAAACAATTATACACCTCCATGACATGGCATTATAAAAGCAGATTATCAACAGTAGAAATTACTAAAAAAATACAAGAGTTCATAAACGAAGGAATGGCTTTTGAAATTTTGTAACCATACAGTATTAATAGCATATCTTTGTGTCTTTGATACAAACAAATAAATAATAATAACGAGTTATGTTTAAATACATACTATTATAGACAGAAATTACTAAATGTAGAAGTGCCTATAGCACTATTATTTTTTTCTACTCCCACAAGTAAGTAATCTGTTTTCTTCACAATCCACAGAATGGATAAGTAGGCAATTCTAGTTAACTGAACGAATATGATTTCATATCCACACACGGGCGGATATGAAATACACCAATCACAAACCACGTTAGTAGTGGTTACCTAAGCAACTTTTATTTATTGTTTGTTTTGTTATGGGCACGCCCTGCTGAATTGTGTGTGGCAAACGTCTGTGACGTTTATCAAACAATTCAGCAGGACGTGGTTACTAGCAAGGTAAAATGTCAATAAGCGTCAATAATAGTTAAAAATGAGTGATTCTAGTGACGAATCGATTACTCCGCCAGATATTCGTTCTGCAGCTAATGAAACGTACGACACGTTATTACCCCAGAAATACAAGAGTAAATACGAATTTACTTACAACACGTTCAATAAGATTCTAAAAATCCACGGTTCCTATTTTTCTTTTCTTCGTTGACAGGTCGATGAAAAAATATATTGTGCAACTCGGAGTAGAATGTCCATATCGCTCTCGAATGATTGATCACTCCGATTCCGGGGTCGTACTTCATCCTCGTGCGATATGGACATCATATCCACTCTCGCTGCACAAACTACTATTAAGGCTTTAACTTACTTAAAAGAACTTGTGTATATATTGCACGTTATGTCGATAATAGCAGTTGTAGCTACATTTGTTGTGTGTAGGGTTGCCAACACATTTTGACCCGAAGACTTCGTGTTTGGCAATCATTCATCGGGTTTTCAATAAAATTCTTCGGGTTAACTACATATATGGATTGCGAAAATTGTTACTACTATTTAAAAGCTGCAGAGCAGAAGTCATTGGTAGAAAGTGGGCAAAAAGAAAAAATGTATAAATTTAGAAAATATCTTAAATTTTTTCAGAAAAATGTAGTTTCGTAATAGTTTACTTAACTTCTAAGATGGATTTTGAGTAGATTTTTTATGGAAAAAAAATAGTTTTGTTCTTTAATTCCTATGATTTACAAGGGCCAAGAAGTGTGCTATGTGCAACGGTCCAGATGGATCCCTTACCGATAATGTTTATTTTCATACTTAAATGTAGAAGCCAAGTTGTATTTCCTATGTTCTAGTATTAGATTTAATATTGTATGTAAGCAAATGCTCGCAAAGCCAGTCCTGCGCTGGACGTGTATTGTAAATTTTTGTTGCGAGTGCAGCAAGAAACACGCTGTACGCGGGATGTAGGGATGTTAAACTCATGCAAATTTAACAAAAAAGGCAGCAGTCGCACGCAGTCTCTTCTGAGAGCTGCATGGGTTTGTTAGATTGGAAAGTATACTACGTGAATTCGTCCAGGAAGATATAAGTTAATTTGAAGTCGCCTGAAAGAGCCTAGCAGCCAACGTTTGCTGCAAACACTGCAGCAAACCAGCGTTTGCAAATTCCTTAAACGCATTTTCCGGGTGTACATGTAAGTACACCCATTATGCTATATTTAAAGGCTTATTTGAAGCGTCAATTTTGAGAGATGCCAATTCAACTGACCTTACAAATCTTGCAAGCGATTAGTGGTTCCCAGCATGTCCGCCAGGAGCGGCTGATGCAATTGAGACGTGGCGTTTCCACGGGTATGCAGCAGCCAGTTCCAGGTAAAATGTTTGCAGAGCGGGATAAGGTTACTTTTAACTGCAAGCTTTTGCAAACGCGCAGGAATGTGTTTTATCAGCGACTCAAATAAGTACCGGCTTCAGGCAATTTTGACATTTCAGTTTTGTTAGACATTTTCACATTTGCGTTCTTTTAAAAGATAATTATTTCAACGTTATTTTTGGTGTTATTTTACGTTGTTCATGTATGTTTGCAACACACTTGCGAGTATCCCAGAGCCATAATTTATCATTCTGAACAACTTTTCGTGGTAAAATTTTGCAGTATCATGAACAAAAAGGGTAGTTTACCTAAAAAGAAAATAGTTTTCGCTTCACTGTCAAGGCTAACTTGTTTTTTAAAAAACTTAAAATATTCTTAAAATTCTCTTCAGACCAGGCAGGACCTAATCCCACAATTTTAAAATAAAATTCAAAACGTGTTTAGTCCATCTCGCCTCTTATAACGTCAATCCTGGGACACACTGTATATAGCACGCTGGTTGTTTGAGAACTTCTCTATTTTTTTAAATTTCTTTTGTATTTGTATGCCTTGTTTTTGTTTTTTATTTGTGTTTAGAAGTCAATAAATGATGTAAACAATTCGGATTTTTTGTGCATTGTTTAATGTTGAGTTTCAGTCCGACCAACACCATAAGGGGGAAACAGATTTCTGTTTTAGCAGATAATGATCTTGTATAAGCAACTAACTGTGATATTAAGTTTCATGTTGACTGAGTTATAAAATGGGCGAATAATTATTTAAATATTAAGGCGTACGAGACGTCTTGTTCAAATTTAATGTATCCACGGAGGGGTAAAAAATGCCGCATTTCATATGCTACTTAAAAAATATAAAATAATTTTATGAATTATATCTTTATAATGTAAAAAATTATTTCACCTTACACCTTTCTTCTCCTCCAAAAATTATTTTCTTCGGGTCAGCATCGACTCAATGTTGGTAACCCTAGTTGTGTGTAATATTATATATTTACGCGTAAAGATATCCTTTAACTGTCTCGATAACGTATTATCATTAACCTTTTTTTACCTAGCAGTGTAGAGGCTGCTGATTTGTACGCTTTAACATCTGGCGGTGCAGTGCTCAACTTGGTTCGTGCTCTGAGTTGCAAATTGGAGCACGTCTTTTGTACTTAAATTGGTGCAGAAAAAGTTCACCCATCGTAGGATTCGAACCGAGGACTTACTTAATGCAAGAAGCCTAACGCTCTAGCAACTGCGCTATCCGGCTTCTTCCTCGATAATAATAACTATATTTTTTTGTAGTGAGATCTTCCCTACTGTGCGTTTTATTACGAGTCTAATAAAATAACATGCGTTATTGTTGTCCCATATGCGCACACCTACCAGTTCGGTGATTGAGGAGGCCAGGTTGTAAGATCTCATAAATTCATCGCACAGAAATTTGTTAGGTTAGCGTACTCATATATAAACATTCTCTTATATACAGTGATCGCCAAAAAGTTTTTTTTTTTAAATCAAACCCTGTGGTTCAGAGGTGGTTGAAAAATTATTACAAACGGGCAAAACAAAAGTCACGTGGTTTCGTTTTCTGTAAAAATTTACATTTTTCTAAATAAATGGAAAAATGCATTTACTAGCCAATATAGAGAAAAAATGTACCTAAAAGAGTTGTTTAAAATATGATTTTATATCTAAATACAAAATTTTTCCTCAAAATGTTGATAAAAATCCTAAATTTTTGGAAAATTATCTTTATTAGATTAGTATTTTTGTTGTTGTTATAAGGAAAACCGATAAATAGTGGACTCTTGACTAGAAGTACAGTACAAAGCATATCTGTGGACGTCTTGATAAAGGTTTTATTGCGCTTATATGTTCCTAGTGTAAAACTGAGTTTGAGTTTAGAGCGCCACCTACTGCATTCTTATTTGACATGTAGTATAGATAATTTAATTTGACTATAAAACAATTCATAGCCATCTCATATTCTGCCTACTTGATTAACTTGGACATGTACAACACTGAATAAAGAAAACTTTCCACATTTAGGCAATTGTAAAAGAACATGTACAGGATATTATGAAAGTAATTTATTCATAGAGGCAGATTGGAGTTTTTAGGAACCATTTATAGTAGTTTATTTATCTAGAACAAATAGTGACATTTTAAAGGACGAGAAACTTATTTACGGCCGAGGCGTCAGCCAAGGACGGAATTACTTGCGAGGACACATTTAACACGCTCATGATTTTCACAGATAAATCTTAATTTTGTTTTTATGTTTGCTCAGGTCAAGGTCTAGGTAGGCGAAATGAAATCTCCCATTTTCCAAATTTAGAAAATCTGTTTTTTAAAATAAGAGTTATC
>OW679196.1:154693713-154831684 GCA_940337035.1 Agriotes lineatus | reverse complement strand
GAGAATTTAAAATCTGCAATTGATCCATCAACATGTCTTCTTATCATTTTTATTATCTTAATTTTGAAATGGGACTCAACTCCCCATTCCACCTCATATGTTTTGAGTTGAGTTTCCAGTTACGCAATTCAGTAATTTCAGTTGTTTCAACACATCAGTGACTTCGAGAATGTCACAGTTTCTGTTCATAATAATTTGGACAATGTATGAAGCTTGGTTAAAATGTTATCAAATAATATCAACAGCAAGACGAAGAAACTTTCCACATACTTTGCTTCTCTTGTTCAAATGACTAAGGAATTATTGTAATCGCAAAAATCCTTCCGAGATATCTTCAGATCTTCACGTTTCAGCAGTGTTGGCATGATTTTCCCCAGCCCGATAAAACCCAGTGGGTTTTTTTGGGTAAAACCCACCTGAAAAAACCCGCGTGTTTTAGACTAAATCTGGGGTTTTTCAAAAATTGACAAAAAAAGTATTCTAAAGCTGTAAGTGGTATAAAATCTTCCATTAATAACAATTTCATGATTTTTGCGGTTTTCGAAGTGATGTCTGTCAGTCTGTGAGTCTATCTGTCTGTCATCTAATGGATTGGCCTAAAAATGTACACCATCGTTTCTAATATAAATTCAGAGGGCCTCTTGTTTTTTTCCGTTTTGCGAGAAAATTTTACAATTGTTTAATAAAAATAAAATTTCATAGAACATATATTATGCAATTATTTAAAATTTTCGTTTGAACAGTTGTTTTATAGAAAGTATAGTTTTTGGAAAAATTACAAAATTGCATTTTTACAAAGATTTCCTTTGGCCCAAAAATTAATAATAGGAATATATGTATTTTATTCAGAACCATATATGTAATAAGGCCATTACTGATTTTTAAAAGTTGGAACGTGAGCTATTAGAAACGTCTACTTCCCACCCCGGGCGGGAAACCATGACAGCGGGTGGGAAGTAGTCATTTCCCGGCCGCTGTCATGGCAACAGATTGTATCCGCATTATGTAATTACTAGCTGAACCCGCGGCATATGCCGCATTTAAAATGTATGACGAATGTAAAAACTTTTGTTGCACTAAAGATAGTTTTACAGCACGCTAGAGATTGGCAGTAAGGAAAAGTTCCAAAAAAATATTTTTTTAAAAGAAAGTCTCTGGAAAGAAAACGCAAACCTCTGGAAGGAGTCCTAATTAATACGACGTTGTTGGAACGCAGTCAAAAAAAATCTAAAAGAATTAATGCTCTTATGAGATTATATGTGAGAATTATTTGTGCCACCGAAATAATTTTCAGCTGCTTGCAATCTGTGTTTCTTTTCAGGTTTAAGCCGTTGAGCGTCATAAAAATATAAATGCGGTAACTCAAGTCTCCAGTTACGCCGTTACTGTTATTGTTAAATAGCTCGATTAATTATTATTTCTTTGTAATTTTAAACTGGCATTATTATTATTATCTCTATAATAGCAACCATAAGTAACTGTTTATAATGTTTATATGCTAGCGAGTTAATTTTCTTTTTACAACACTAGTGAATTAATAGTAGATTGTTCTACAAGTTAAGAAAAGTGAAAGTTTTCCAGCGAATGTAAAAGTTTTACGTGAGCATGGAAGAATCACTTTTCCAATGTGGTGAACATGCAATTTTTCCGTGTAGTTGACAAAAATATCTTTTTAAATAATTTTGGTCAAAGTGTGGAAGCGCAATGTTTACTGTCCGGCAACGAAGCGGGGGTGGAATATATTTCTAAAACTATGAGAGTTACATGAATATTGTAACCTGTACAGTCTAAGAGGGGAAAGTACATTTATTACCAACTACATAGATTAGAGGTATAATCTGCAATGAATCGGATAAATTAAGTTACTCCGTTTGTAATGTATTTCTAAACGCAACCAAGATACCGCCATCACGTGCAAGATGCGTATCTTCCAAACTGCAATCACACCTATGACACTATAATTGTTTGAAAAATATTCAGCGCTGGAGGTATCCGGCGTCAGTCACGTTTCAGTTAAAGCGAATTCGGATTCACTAACGGACGAGAAGAACTCATATACTTTATTTTTGATGCTCCTGACGTTTTGGTAATAGCATGAAAAATGTGTGTTTTGATTGTAGCATAAAAGTTTTTGTAGACTGTTGAACAAAGCTAGATTTTTTTAAATAATAGTAGGTATTCTACCTATGTGCTCTTTCAATGTATTTCTACATTTCAACAGTTTTTGGTAGTGCGTCTCCTCTTTCTTCAATGATACGTCTTTGTATTTTTGGTTGGATTTAAGGGATTTGCTGTTACGCAGTGCGCTATAAACTTCGGAGAAATTATTCAAAGCTATACGAATTGGTCTCGGTTTACCAGTTCCCTTCACCTCTTATAGCCGTATTGCATTATTTGGAATTATCTCGATGGCGCAGGTAGTTTGATAGATTTTAGTACATTGACGACTTCACCCACATCATTAGTTTTAGGGTCCTCAGGAATCCCAGAATCCCACTGAGCAAACTGCGCCCGTGTGCCATTGCGCAAATCACACACCGATAGTTACGCCACTGATTAACACTAATTCTGTGTTGAAGATGCGAGCGTCTTCCCAAAGGAAAATTTATTGCAGACCAATCATGAAAATTATGATAATTAGTAATAGCAGTTTTTGTGAAACAAACCTCATCGGTCCATAAAATATGCGGTAAGATGTTTTGATTATTTTGCAACCATTTAGAAAATCTTAAACGAACTCATTAACAAACCAGTACGTAAGGCAATTCGTTGCACATTTAAAGATGACCATTCTTGTAATAATAAAACTTGTTCATCATTATTTTTATGGCCCTACAGACAACTCATTTGGCCAACTACGTGTCTTGCATTGAACGCCATTCCTTTAACGTACGGATTTATGCATCGAACATAATGGAAAACATTTCTTGTAAATTCGAGGAAGAAGAAGAAGCATTTAAAAAATATATTTAATAAAATCCATTGAATTAAAATTTTAACCACCAGCTAAATTATGAAATAAAAAATAACTCGGTAGCGGTTAGATTTAGGACACATGTTTATATAGGCTTTTCAACTCTAAATTAGTTCTCGAATTCATCCTTGAAATATTGCTGATACGTTTTGGGACACCCTTTATAAACGTTTGCTGTGCCTACGTATCGGCGTGTCACGTTTTCATTCTAAATATAATCAAAATTCGCCGTTCACGTGTCATTGGTTCAATAATTTAAGTACGTAATCCAACTTCACAGTCCTTATGTTATAATTTGTGACATACTCGTTTGCAAGACGAATATGCTAACCTGTATATTCTGTACAACCTTTTTTAAATGGCAGCTACCACAAATTTTATTATTCGTACTATATTAGTGCTGTCGAATCATTGGATAAATGTTAATTTCTAAAATAATTATATTTTTATAAAACCCTTCGACCTAGGTGACTTCGTACCCTATTTCGAGGAAAGGTAAGAACTTCGTTCAGTACTTTCTTTGGTTTGTCACTATATACAAAATCTATTGATCTATTCTCTGAATAATTTAAGGAAGCTAAATTCTATAAACCACCCATATTTACTTTTCCTATGTGATAGGCAAATTAAAATTAAAAAATAGTTAAAAACGTCTGATCAGCTTTTTGATATAAGAGAAGCTATAGGCCTCCACTTTGAGACAGATTTCTTATTGAAAATGTAAGGAAAACATTACCGTTTACCATATTTCTATTAACAGCTTACGTTTTGCGATTCAAATGTTTATTTGGGAAATACATGAGTAAGTTAAATTATTGTATATACTGCGTGATCAGAATAATGGGTAACAAAGGGGCAACTTTTTTATTATCCATTTATTAGAAAAAAAATTTCTTATTAAAAGTTCCTGCAATTTCTAAAACTCAAAATAAACTTATCAAAATTTAAATATCTTTTTTCGTATACGGGGGAGGTTCAAAAATATGATGATGGCTTTAGGATAAAATACCCTTATTTTTCAAAATACACAAAAATGTTATTTGGAAAAGTTGCTTAGAATTAAAGCAAGGTGTCAAATATGAAGTTAAGTTACGTACTCCGGAAAACAATTTTCTCTGGTTTTTCTTATTTTGTTCGTACCACCCTGTGTATTAAGAAAAATGAGATACCTTAAAGTTAATTTATTATCAGATATGATAAGAGTGTTTTGTTAACCTTAAGTTTCGCTCACCTAACAATAATAAGTTAACCGTAATACACAGGTGATAATAAATACAAAGCGAAAAACAGAGATAATTATTTTTGGAGTAGGTGGTGGTGACTTCGTATTTTACACCTTCTCTCAATTCACAGCAACTTTTTCAAATAACATTTTTGTGTATTTTGAAAAACAAGGGTGCTTTATTCTTAAGCCATTTTCATATTTTTGAACCTCTCCCGTATCCGAAAAAATATATTTACATTTTGGTAAGTTTATTTTGAGTTTTAGAAGATGCAGGAACTTTTAACAAGAACAAAATTTTCTAATAAATGGATAATAAAAACGTTACCCCTTTGTCACCCATTATTCTGATCACGCTGTATAATTTTACTTCCCTCGTCTAAAAGACAAACGAAGTATTATAATCGCGAAAAAATAACTTTCCGAGATTTATTGGGATCTTCGAGTTTCAGGGTCCCTAAATGAGGAAAAAAAGGGTTTCTCAATTCCGTCTGTCTGTGTGTTTGTCTAGCTCTCTGTTGCGCGTATAATTTAAAAACTAGTTGTTGGGTGAAGACGATATTTTGCATGCAGATTATATCCCTTCCTGGTATAAAGCCGAATATACCGAGTGACTATAAATGATTGAATTTTTTTTTTATTAGGTTGGCACTGTTTATGTTGGTGGAACTGTAAGTCTATGTCAAATGCGAGGTTAGCAGGTTAGGTTTTGCGTCAGTTTTGACATAGAATGACGCAAAACCTAACCTGCGAACATTGAATTTGACATAGACTTACAGTGCCACCAACATAAACAGTGCCAACCTAAGAAAAAAAACCGGTACTTTTCGTCAATTTCAGTAAAATACATATACGGTGGGCACCTTAAAAAATCCTTATTTTTGCTTTAACTCAAGAACTATTACTTGAATGTAAGTAATATTTTGCACATAGCTCAGGTTTTTATGTTGAAAAAAGGGCAATTTTTGCACCCAACATATAGAGGGTGAATACCTTCAAGAAATACATTTTTGTTTATTTTTGCTTTAACTTAGAAATAGATAAAAGTAATAATTATTACTTATATTATATTAAATTATAATTTGCAAGTACATAGTTCAAGCTTTGCACTTGACGAAAATGGGACCCAACAGATACACGGTAAATATAAAAAGAGTAAAAAAAGGGGCAACAATAAGTCCGCTCTGTTCAATACATCTGCGCATCGATCAGATCCGGGAGATGATGCATGGTCCAATGGAACAAATAAGTGGAACCGAAATCGCATTTGCAGGCGCTGTAGTTCGAGTTCCACCACCGGTAATAGCTTTTTATTTGAAAATTGATATAATTCGCATTACCAAGTGGTTCCTTTTATTGTGTCAGTATTATTAGGAACGTTAAAATATTTTTTCGTACACTAGCATTGAAAGAGCTACTTTGCCGTACAATTTATTAATCAGAAAGTTGCACTTTGCGGTATTCGTACGGCAAAGTAGTATTTTGCGGTATTCGTACGGCAAAATAGCACTTTGCCGTACGTTTCCTTAGTTACAACACATATAATATTACATTACATTAATATTACTCTACTTATTTGCTATATACGAGGATAAATTTAGTATTCCGTTTTGTATGCTAGTGTACGAAAAAATATTGTACGAAACTCGTATGAAAGTGGCTTTTCCATACTCGTCTCGAAATTCCGGACTCGGCCTAACGGCCTCTTCCGGAAACATCTCACTCGTACTGAAAAGCTCCACTTTCTATACTTGTTACGTAAATTACTATTTACGCCTAGTTTCCTTTGATTTTTAAAACTGTTTAGTGTCGCAACGTCCACTTGCGCGGAAAGTTTTGAGTAAAGCCCTTGACTTGCTTTGTTTCTAATATACCAATACATATAACGAACAAAGATTAAATCGATATCTCCACTGAAAACTCGAAATAGATATATTAACTATTGCTTTCAATTTCAATCGACTAAATATGTAACTATGATCTAACGCTTTGAAAATAATACGTAGACGCATTTTTTAGCATTGAAGATTCTGTAGCACCAAATTGTAGTGAGAATATAATTCGTTGTATTTTGAGCCAATCATCATCTCTTAAATTTAGAACATTGGCTAATAGGACCTTCTACCATAGTGACAATATAGCGACTCGAGATTTTCGATTTAGTACGAGGAGATAACTTGGTTTTGTTTCACGTCAAATGAACTAATTTAGAAATGTCAGTTGATTTTTCTAGGTTAGGTCGTGCGATTTAAGCATAAAAACCAACAAGAAGTGTGGTTGGGACAAACATTGATCATTAGCATTGATACTCACGTAATAAAATACCATTACGCTCTCTCTGGTATATATTTTAAATCATTCTATATTCTATTCGTAAATATAATTTGTAGTACGCCTAATAATAATCTATAGCTTTTCAAGAATATTATTTCGTTTCCCAATGCAACAAAATACAGATTTAAGATTATAACTCATAATATTCATCAAAAAAACATCGATAATAATAAGCGTACTAATTATATTACTGAATAGATGTCATAAGTAGTTTCTGTCTATTAAAGTTAAAGAATAACCTACTAAATAAAGATTAATGATTTTCAAAACACCCTGTATATTGAATATGATGCCAATTATCACGCGAATTTAACCAGCAAAACAGGTGAAGGCCGAAGACGCCAAATTGTGATAAACAAAAGTTTCTTTGTTAGAAACTAACTAAAGTTACCAGTAAGTCATTCGAGATTTTATTTATTATTATTCATCTTGCATATTTTATTTATTTAATTCAGATTTGAAATTTGACATATTTTTGTTAATGGTTATTGTTCAACAACTAATAACAATTCGTAAAGAAATAATTATAACGATATTATAAATTAAACATGTTTGACTATTCTTTCTAAAATAATTTTCACGTACCTCATCCAAGTAAGCAGTTACGTCGTAAACTCCGTTTTTGATAACAATCCAAGTTTTACTTCCGCCTTTACCGTTGTTTTTGGAAACTTCCTCTAGGGTGTGATACACAGTTGCCATGTTTTCACAGTGTTGGTTTAAAGTATTTCATTTGCGGTTCTGTAAGTGCGCGAACAGTGCTGCTGTTAATAACAACAACTACCGAGATTAATATGTTATACACGGACCGCGTCGTGATTTAGAAATGCGTTATCACGTTGCTCTACGAACTTTTAAATGAGCGTTGTGAGTTATCTTGGGCGTGATTCCCCGCATTGTGGTACTACATCAAAACACAAATTGCTAATTCCGATTGTTATATGATATGAAAGTTTGTTGATAATGATAATAACGTAAAATGAACGTGAGTTGATATTATTGTTAGTCAAGTTTTGCTGCAACTCGTATTCTCCGTAATGGAAAAAACGGATTACTGTTAATGCAGCTCAGGGCCGGCTTTAACATTTTTGTGATTGCGATTATGATATAGTGTTTATAATGCAATGCAGTTTTACTTACCATTGTACTAAGCACCAGGGACGGATGGGCTGGGGTTCACCGGCCCGGGAAATGGTCCCAGACCGGCCCAAGGTATATATGGGCAAAATATATTTTTATATCAGCCAGAAAAGCTTAATAGTTTTGAAATAATTAGAGTAATACACAGAACATTTTAAAAACTTATGTTTATTTGTAAGTAATTGGACATAGATGGAATGGGTAACGAGTAAAAAAAAGTGGACGTGACTACCTCCCTGGACTTTCCCATACTGGAAACTGTTCATATCGTCTTTCAACAGTCTTTACAACATATCAAAATTTTAACTTGATGACTCACGTCTTCACCGTGATAAGCGTTTACACTTTCACGTAAATTGCAGGTAAATATAAAAGAATGTGTAGTTCAAAACGTGACCACCGAGCTTCTTTAGATGGCGCCAAGTGGACAAGCAGCCACTGTGCTAGTTACTTTCCCATACCCATAGGTATAGGGAAGTATTGGAATCATGAAAATTTTGGAAATCGAGATTTTCACAGAAATATCCGTTTTGGGACTCTAGGAACCCAAAAAAGTGGTTTTTAAAAAATGTCTGTCTGTGTGTGGGTGTGTGTGTGGGTGTGTGTGTGGGTGACGCTCCTACAGCCGAAAGTATTGCTCCGATTTTTATGCGCTTTGGAATGCGGGGGTGTATCGAAAATTCATCGACAAAATAAGCTTTTCAAAAAAATCTGAAACCGGAAGCGGAAGTTACGCATGTTTTTTTGGTATCACTGTTTTCGTGATTAAAATTTTGAAAATTTTATCGCGGATAACGATAGAGGGTCATAAGACAAATCTGTTAGTTTTTTTCCGAACTCGTTAGGTTTAAAATGAAGGGCGCTAGGATTTTTTGAAAATTTTGAGTTTAACGCCCTATTACTCAAAAACGGATGAATCGATTCAATTGATTTTTGTTTTCTGAATAGTATATGAAGGCTAACATGAGGTGATATAAAAAGTGTTTTGAAAAATATTAAGGGGCCTAAATTACAAATTTTCAAAATTTTGGAAATTTTCTAAAAATCATTTCTCAAAAACTGCCCACAGGAATTTGTTTAAACTTCATACACTGATAGACCCCGAAAAGGGCTATCGATCTGTTTTTTAAAGAATCTCATGAATTATCTGTGGCGCCCTCTACGAAGCTTTGAAGTTTGAAAATTTAAACCCCTTTAATTAATAAACAAAACAAGATAGGTAGCTGGGGTTTTCACTGGATTGTTCAGTGCATAATGGAGCATATGAATATGCAAAAAAATATTACACTCGTGGATATATGTAAGCGCACCGGCCCCCTCCCCCCTCTATTTTTGAAAAATAATTTTTTTATTCTAACGGTTGTTATATTTTTGCGTCAAAGAATCTTTTTCCGCGAAAATAAAAAAATCGATTTTGTATGCCCTAGAAAATATAATTTCCAGGTACTTAGAAAATTTCACCTCGGTGCTACAGCCGTTTTGAATAAAATAACACATAAATAGCACAGTGGCGGCTTGTCCACTTGGCGCCATCTACAGAAGCTCGGTGGTCACGTTTTGAACTACACATCTTATAACATAAAATCGTAGCTTTCTTTGTTTGCGTGTAACTATGTTTGTTCGCTATCTCCTCCGAAGATACTGGACCGATTAAGTTGTACGATGGCTTAAAAGTTTGCTAATTTTCAGACTTATTTAATTAACTTCTCTAGGCAGCAGTATAATTTAATTAACTTCTCTAGGCAGCAGAGCGGAGCGCCTATAGCTGTCTAGTATTAGCTCGGGTGCGCGCATTATTCAAACAGGAGAGTGTGGTTCTGCGGTAAGCGTGCTGGCCTATCACGCGGGAGCCCCGAGTTCGATCCCGTCGATGCATCTTTTTTTTTAATTTATATTAATGAATCTCTCTTAATTTTGCGAACCGAAACGTAGTTCGGGTGACTCACTAGTTCTTTTATATTTACCCGCAATTTACGTGAAAGTGTAAACGCTTATCACGGTGAAGACGTGAGTCATGGAGTTGAAATTTTGATATGTTGTAAAGACTGTTGAATAAAGACGATATGAACAGTTTCCAGTATGGGAAAGTCCAGGGAGGTAGTCACGTCCACTTTTTTCAATTGTTATCTGCTGAAGTCCGTTATAAACAAACGCTAATCTAATACTATACAAACGGAAAATAACCATGTTCAAATCAAGTTCATTTTGAAATAAATTTGCTTATAAATTATTTTTACAAATATCTTATATCTAAAATATTGTCTACATTTTTAATTGTTAAAATGTCTCTGCGCCACCACACGTTTTATTAATTGCCCTGTTATTTTCACTCGCGTAATTGCACTGATTAATTTTTTAGAGTTCACTTCCTGCACAATGCCTCTTTCCTGTCTCTGTTTGCTTTTCACTCGCTTTTCCATGTCTTGTTTACTTTTCACCATTGCTATTCCCTGTTCATTATGCCTGCCTTCTGATTGCTCTTTGCAACGTATAATTAGTTTATTCTGGCTTATTATACCTTTTTCAGACTGCTCACAAATTTCCTTGCTTAGTTATTTTGAAATCTACGCTCAATGACATGCACATAGCAAACCTTTCTGTGACTACAAACCTGTGAAAAACGAGCTTTGCCCTTCGCGTTCCTTACTCAAATCATTTATTTTAATACAAGCATCTCTTTTTCAATGCATTTACTGATTACATTTAAGCTTAGCATTGCAGCTAGATAAAACACTCCAACTCTGTACTTATTGACTTGTTTTCTTAAACTGTACTGCAAGCAGAGTAGAGCCTTGGATCTAAGATCATTGCAACAATATTTATCAGAACATTCCAAATATTGATCTGCAAATGCATTGTGCGGACGATAAACGCACAAACAGATGAATTCACTTAAAAAACTTGCTATAGATAAACAGACAATTTGGATCCCACTACATGAACAATCCACTTCTACAATTTGAAACTCCTTGGCTCAAAGTATACCTTATTGAAATATATGCAGACCAGATATTTCAGAACCTCTGAGTGCAGCCATGTCTCAGACAAACATACAATTGCAGAATCAGATTGCTGAGCAAAAACAACAAAACTCGGTGAACTTGGCAGTAGTGGTGCCACCATAAAAAAACCGTTCGTTTTTTAAAAAAAACCTGTTTTTTTTTAAAAAAAAACCGAGCAGTCTGGTTTTTTTAAAATAGGTTTTTTTCAAAATTAAAGTGTAGTGAATAACAAGTAATATTCTTTGGAAAAACAAAAAAACATATTTCTAAATAAAAATAATACATTTCATAGGTAAAGTGCATTATAGAATTTATAATAACAAAAAAAAACAAATATTTCTAAAGAAAAATAATATATTACATTTCATAGCCAAAGTGGATGTAGAAATGATAATAATGCAGAAATTACTCGCTAACAGACACGGCTAACTCCTCAACTGATTCGGAGTCAGTATCCATGCAGTTCACGTCGTCCATGCCACTGTCTTATGACTCTGATGAATCGCTAATATTTAACATAACTTGATTCGTCGATCAGCTCGACAGTTTCAGAGCTAGGTCCAGCTTAAAACAACTTCCAACAGTGGGGGTGGGGCAGGGGTGCTTGCATAGACGCATGCATACGCTTTGCTGTTCTGTGAGTAATATAAACCGTTCAATAGTTATTTGCCAAGTAGGTAGACATGGAATTTTGTTTTTATGTTTAAGAAAATTAAAACTCCCTAGAATCTCTTTCTGACACTTTGTCAGAATCAGCTGTTATGTACAGGAGGCTCACGAAAGTGTCTAATTTGATATTTTGAGGTTAAACGTGCAATGTTGCCAGTGCTTTCATACCTTGTTTGCCACTAGGCATAATATGTATGGACATCAGCGTTATGGATACCTATCTGTCAAATTGTAATACTAGAGCAATATGCCAAAAGTAATTAAAGGTGACACAAAACTGAAAATTACAAAGGCCTACAGGCATTATAAAAGCGACAGGCCAGATCTTACTGAAACTGAAATCCTTGCTTTATATTGAGAGCACTTTTGAGCATCGAATAGTGAGTCCACAACGTTGATGATTTGAATTTTTCACTTATTTCCTTAAAGTAAACGAGCACAGTATCTTCATAAAAGGAGGAAGTTTTGTTTTTTAGCCGCCATTCGTTGAAACTGTTGTACACAATTTCATAGTTTTTTCTCGATTGTTCTGGTAGCAATTCCAACGAAACTGCCTTTGCTGCATTTGTGATGTCTGGTGGAGTACAGTGAATTTCATTTTTGCCGTCTTCTATGTCCATTATCCACCTTAGGTTTTACACACAATGATAAAAATACTATTTTCCGGTTTTGAAAATCAAACGTACAATTTAAGGTTGTGTCACTGCGTTCGCTCGAGTTCTAAACAATTCTCGTGTAATATGGCCAGTTACATTGTAGCTAGACAATGGCCCCTTGTGTAAACTGCAAGCTTGCAACCTTGATAAGATAATAGCTCCTTTGTGTAAACTGCAAGTCTGCAAACCTTGAACGCACGTGGCTTCCTGTCTCACGCTTCCTTTTGGAGATAACGCTTATCTTAGCTGATTAGACATAGTATATATACAAGTAGTTTGCATCTTTTAATTAAGCTCCAGTCAGTCGATAAGTTCCAGTGTGTTCGTATCATAGCTAGATGTACGATATTGTCCGGCGGCTAGCTGTGTGCTTCCAATGTTATATTTCATTGTAAAATAAAAATAAACGTTTTTTAAAAAGTCGTTTCGGCGGCCTTTTAATAAAACTGGCCTACATTATACACTCATTACATAATATACTATTGTATACAATGTATAATTACAATAAAAAAACGACTTTCATGATACCATTATGCTTACTCCACAAAGTATGACATGTATTCAGAATCAGAAAGTTGTCTTTCATGAAATTTATCTTAACCAATAATAAAAGTGGCACAAAATCCAAAACAAAATCTGGCAACCACGTTTTGTACATTAACATAAAATTATCATATTGTATAAAATGGGCATAACCTAACTTTTCTTAATGACTGACAGCATATTTACAGGGTGAAATTCATCACCCTAACATGGCCTCCTATCTGGCAAATAACTATTGAACGGTTTATACGTAATACGAGTAGGCAGTAGGTATAAAATGTTACTTTTGTTTATTAAACATTTGTCTAGTCTGCTGTAGTTTTCTTGAACTTTAAAGGGCATATAAAATCAAAATAAGTTTAAATTTTGTCGTTTGCTTACCTGCTGTCAACCATACCTACCAAAACGTGCCGCCAGTTACAAAAATGAATAAAAAAAACGTGTTTTGTATTTTTTAGAGGGTTTTTATTCGATTTAAAAAAAACGCGTTTTTTACATCACTACTTGGCAGTAAGAGATGCGATATTAGTGTAAGCTAGAGGCCATTCGAGGAAAACGGTGTTTAATTCCCATTTGGGGCCATCGGCAGAGTGACGAACTTAATAACTCCTTTAACATATCTAATTGTCAGTTCGTTTTCTCCAGCTGTTCTACGGTTTTCCACTTCCTCCCTAGGACGCACTCAAATATTTTAGCTGATTCGACGTTTTGTCATCAGTCAATTTTATATCTTTGTAAGCAGTTTTGTCTAGTTTATGCTTAATGGTAGGTTCTTCCGGGTTATGCCGTGGTCGTCGATTTGAACTTGACGTTTCGCTGCTCATGCTGACAACGTCTTCAGAGGTCTTGGATAGGAAAAACATTGGAGTCCGCTATGGTACAATAAGAAAGGCCGAACAAATTAATATTCTTTGCCTAGGCTACAGACAGAAGATGTTTACCAGCTCCAATGTACTTGCGGCAAATCTTATATCGGACAAACGGGAAGAAGCATCCAATGTCGAATAAAAGACAGAGCCACACACGACTTGGAAACACACAAAAATCCGCCATCGCAGAACACTTAATAGGACCAGGGGACCACAGAATAAATTACGACTCTGTGAACGTACTAGCGGAGACTAAAAAATACTTCCCTCGTGTTATTCGGGATCCCTAGAAATGATTAAAAACGCGAATAATTTCAATCGAGAAGACGGATACCGCCTTAGTAACACATGGAAGGTACGTAGCTCTGCAAAATCAAACCATAAAAAAGTTTCACGTGAGCAACCAAACGGAAAAACGACAAGTTCCAATAACATATAAGATTTACATGTGCAGCCAACCGTAACGAAATGCGTTTTAATTATCTCTCCAACCATATCAACAAGTTTAAGTAATTTAGTTTTGTATACTGCCAAACATTTTTACTATTGCGATATAAATGAATACAACCAAATTTAAAGCAAATGCTCAAATTGACTACCCTCGGCTATGATACACTGAGAAAGACGAGCAGTGAAATCTTCTCGAACTTGAGTTATAATTTCATAAATATTTTTTGTTAGTATACAAAAATCAATTACTTTAACTTATTGATCTGATTGGATAGACAATTAAAAAACATTTCAAAGAAAGTATGGCATGGCCCAAATTTCTATTTAAAGAAATCATTGATGACGTCATCACGTTCACATAGATGACGTCACGAAAAAAGAAGAAAATCTGACGGAACGCGGGTTTAAAAATAAAAATCGACAGGTTTCAGGATTTTTCTGTAGTCACCGATTTACGAAATAATGAATTTGTTCCTTTCATTTGCACCATACTGTATATCTTCCAATTCGAAAGTCTTATTTCACACTTTGAAAGCAGAAATACAATACGATTTGAGCGATACGTTAGCGACATGTGCATACCGCACCAGCGCAGCGTTCACTGCACATTTTAACATTTTGTCCAGGGTTTCTAATGTTAGTACAATGTTATCGAATATATTAATATATACATACTATTAAATTCGAAGAAGAAAGAAATGACATAAACGAAAATACGACGTTTAAAATGCATTTTCCCGTGACCTTTTTTTGTACTACTAAAAAGAATAATTTAATGGAAGCTTGACGCATCAATTAACTTTTAATATTATTTCCAAGCATATAATAAACAATTCTGTGCAAATTTCAGATCTCTAATAGTAATTTATTATACAAGACGATAAAGTTAAATTTTATCCACGAGTGAATCGTTTAACGTCGAGACGAAGTCGAGACGTTAATGATTCAAGAGTGGATAGAAATAACTTTATCGTCGTGTATAATACAATATTTTTTTCTATAGCAAGAACTTTAACAATTTCAAAAGAAAATAATGACAGTCAATCACATTTAAAAATGTCAGTAGCTAGATTGGGTTGCTACGATAATAGGAAGCTGTCATATTTAATTTAAACAAAAGTTAGAAAATTAAATTACTTTATCTATCCTTGATGTTAAAGTGCTACTTTATCTACCCTTGCTGTTAAAGTAAAACTTGACCTTTTGTTTTGAGTTGATAAAAGCACACTTTAACATGTGCTATAGAAAAAAGCAAATTATTTAGCCACTAGGTCGATTTTTTGGCATTTCCAATATGGCGAACGATTATTCAAAATTTAGCGATGTTTCCCTCAATAGCTCTTTTGGGATTTGTTGGTGGCAATTCTAAGGGGCATTAAAAAATATTTCCGCAACATTTAGCTATCTAACAATTAGTTCCATCTGCAGCCGAATTTTCACATAACTGGACTATACTATTCTGAAATACTCGGCCCAAATCTCATTCGTTGTTTCGTAACCCCGATATTTGCGAATGCCCTTTCTTCTTCAACTTCACTTTTATGTATAAGCTTTTTCTGTTTATATTCATATTCTTCTTGCATGCACGCCACCTGCTTTGCGTTTTTTTTAATTTCTACACATATTGTTAACTCTGTTTCTTATTTTCCTGTATGTATCTTGTAGTTATGACGTCGGATTGTTTATCATTTCTAATCTTGCGTTCTTTCTTTCCTTTCCTGGACCTGTCAATTTCTGTCAAAACTGACGCAAAACCTAGCCTGCTAACCTCGAATTTGACATAGACGTACAGTGTCGCCAACATACTATTCATAACGAAACTCCGGCGACTCGCTGGCGAACCGCTGGCGAACGACTATGAATACGGCTGTAAACCTTTTGATTTTGTGTTTCAATTACTTCTACAACTACTGTGAGTTCGTATGGTTTCGGTATCTGTTTCTTCCGAAGTCATTTTTAAAAATCGATAAAAAAAGTAATCAGATGAGGTTAGAGCTGGACTGTAAGGAGTATGGTTTAATTTCCCAAAGCCACAGTACGCTATTATTGCTGTGTAATAACGCCAAGATATTCGATGTATTCATTTTGGTTTTTTAGTGTGACTCCTCACCAAACTTCATTAAAAAAACTACGGTATGAATTGGGCTATTGTTTTGCAAATTGGCATGCGATGTTCGAAGATATATGTAATGTGAAAAAGTTAAATAGGGAACATGTAGCTAAACAAAAAGGTGCATATTCCGGGAACACAAAAACGTCCCCTCGTACCCATAAACGTTACAGAAAAGATTATTAGTTAGAAGGTATTTTATCGTATAATAGTAAAGAAAACCATTTCTTAGGCGCTAAGTTTTAGAATCTGCATAATTAAACTGACCAGAATTTAAATACGAGAATGGGGAACATTCAGAAATTTGTAAGAGTGGGGGGGGGGGGGGGGGGTAGAATAAGGCTGGAAATAATATTCGAATTATTCGAATATTCAAATACCCGACCATGTAAAATACGAATAAGTATACATTTTAAATTTAATAATTCGAATATTTTAATTACTTATCCGAATATTTGACTTACCCGAATATTTGACTTGAGCCTTTTGCAATGTTCGTTATTATTGTTTGTAAGAAGTTGATGGCGTTTCGGTATAAAAATGAATTTTATGTAGACAATTTTAAATTAGTTAATTAGTTGAACATTCGAATAGTTGAATAATTTGAATATTCGTATAATTCAAATTATTATGTACTATTCAGCTATTCGAATTATTCAACTATCCGAATGAATATTTAAGTAACTATTCAAATAGAAACATCCAAAAACAGTCCCAACAGTAGTCTAGAATCAATCTTTGCCAAGCCCACTTTCTGTCGAAAATAAGATATGCACATCGATGGAATAAGGTCCTGTTCATCACTTTTTTTCTTTCTATGACTGCCTAAAAATACACTTTTTGGCTTATAAAATATTGTCACAATTTTTCTTTTTATGTGGTCGTAGTATATAAGCATTCATGACATTCGTTAACTCAAAAAGGGCAAAACCAATCCATATTAGGTACAAAAGGAACAAACTCCAATTTTTGGGATCAAAACGTACAAGTCCAAGCTATTTTGTGTTTTATAACCCTCCCTATGATCTGTTTACTTTAAATTGTTGCTTTAATAAATTAATTGGCTCTTTGAGAACACAACAATAAAAACCTGAACATAACTGGGCAAGAGAAAAGCACCGAAAACGTTGTTTGCGTTTTATGAAAATTGAGGTAGATAGGACTCTGTACGCTGTGATTCTATAGTACCCCCCCCCCCCCCCCCCCATGAGGTATATTCAAGAAATGCAGGCCGCAGTCAACGTGTAATGTACGAATAACACAATAGGTATGAAGCGGAACTTTTCGTATAACATCAGTGGATTTCGGGACAAACTAAAATTCGGTACAGACATTAAAATGTTTATACTGTCCGGCCTAAATCGGGACAAATGGTCAGTTTATGCATATTGAAAAAGTAGTGGGTATTAGAATGTACAAATAAATTAGGCGGAAATGGCATCTTGTTTATTTAATCTATGATGAAGTTAAACTACCTATGTTACGCCAATGTAGGCGCATTGCAATGAAACATAATCTATAATTCAGTAGTGTCAAGTATTTAGTTATTGTTAGAGTGCTTTGATATGTTAAATTTATAGCAGAGAAGAGTGTGCACACAATTGTCAAGTAAACAAAGACGTACCTGTGATATTCTTTTTCTAGAATTGCAATGAAAATAGGCTATCCAGGACCTGCTGCAATTCAGTTTTTAATAAATAGTAATTGTAAGTTTCCAAATTGACAAATTCGAAATTTTGGAAATGTTTGATGATAATGTTCCCAAAAGTGCAAAAAATAGCGTATATACCTCGGTACTAAAGTGCCTAAATCCCTTGAGTGGTTGTTGCCCTCGGGCTTCGCCCTCGAGGCAGCAAACTCCACTCGAGGGATTAAATGGTGCACTTTAGTCCCTCATGATATAATATACTAATATTTTACAGTAGCCCCTCTTACCATACATTATACAACTGTTTTCAGTGACTAAAATGAAGTTTTATTCACAAGTGAATTTTCATTATTTATACTACTCCATTATTGGTAGCACTGTCAAGCTATGTCAAATTCGTAATTTTCAGGTTAAGTTTTGCGTCAGTCTGGGTCAAATAACAAACAAAACCTAACCTACGAAACCTCGAATTTGACATAGACTGACAATAAACTTCAGTACTGCCAATACACTTCAGTACTGTCAAACGTATATCACAAATGATAAGCGACTAATTATAAATATATTTCGCAACATGTTCTGACTGCGCAAACTATTTAGGCACAAGAATTGCTACTGTAAGATAAAACGTCGTATATCACACGTGAGCGAAATGCCATTATAAGCTCCTGAGAAATTGTATCGCTCGTGCTGGGGCACTCGTTATTCAAAATTCTCACTCGCAAATAATGATGCATTTCTATCACTTACAATATAATCTACTATTATATTATATAAATGGATCAATAAAAATTGTATATTTCAGCAATGGAAATTCTTACCGGAAAGATGTAGTTAATTTTATTGATAGTTGTTTTGAAGTTTAATTTTTGTGCAAAAAGCAATACGGCTGAACTGCAGAATACAGGGCTAATTCCCCTCCTTTTATTTGCTTCCCTTTTAATTTTGGTTGTGGTTACTAGAGAAACATGGTTAATAATAATTAATATTAACAATAGGAGGGGAATTGGCCCCAGATTCTGCAGTTTTCTCAGCAATACTAAATTATTTATAAGGAAAAATATGGGATTGACTTGTTCTTATCGTGCACGCCACATCATGCTTACCACACAGTTTGAAGAAAAATAGTAGTTTGTATACCAAGGCACTCAAGGCAGTGAAGTTTAACTTTTTATAACAAATGTGGATTTAGTTGCCGAGACCCGTAGGGCCAAGACAAATAAACCACATGAGGGATAAAAAGGAAGTTCAGTGCCGAGGAGTACATTATGTTTTATTTGAAATCGAGAAATCCTGAAATTACAACATTTTGACCAACATTTCTAGGTTATGTTAACGTCCTTGATGTTTACCTGTCGCCCTGCCGCCTACAAAAAGTTGTAAAACAATGGATTAATTTAATGCCGATTTCTCGTATTTTAATGACGATTTCAAGGTAATTTAATGCCGATTTAAAATAATAGTAGTTTGTATAGCAAGGCACTGAAGTTTAACTTTTTATCACGAATGTGGATTTAGTTGCCGAGGCCCGTAGGGCCAAAGCAAATGAGCCAGTGAGGGATAAAAAGGAACTTCAGTGCCGAGGTGTACACTATATTTTATTTGAAATCGAGAAATCGCGAAATTATAACATTTTAATCAACTTTGGTAGGTTATGTTGAAATCGGTTGACGTTTATCTGTCGCCTCGCCACCTAAAACAAGTCGTAAAACAATGGATTACTTCACTGCTGATTTCTTGTATTTTAATGACGATTTCGGCGTACGTCACTGCCGATTTCAAATAAAAGTAAAGTACGTTTTTTTTTTCTATAATAACAGTCAAAGTGTTACAATGTTGGTAGACATGTGATTAAAACGCTAGGAAATTTTTATACCTGGTGTTGGTAGAACTTTTTCAAAATTATGGCTATGTGTCAATTTTGAATGTCAAAGTTTCTTAATTTGAACTCTTGACAAATTTATTTTTTTAACATGGAATCATCATCATCAATAAAAGCGGATAAAAAAAGAAAACCAAGAAATACTTTAAATGCAAAAAAAATTAAGCAAGCAATATTAAATTATGACATATCTGTCAAAATGACAATAATTTTTTTAGTGGAAGAAAATAACTAAAAATCTATGTACCAACATTATTAAAACTAGGGACCCTGCAGGAATGCAACTTATCCCCTAGAAAGTTGACCTTGAAAATTATTATAGAAAAAAACGTACTATATGTTATTAGCGTTAAACAAAAAAAAATCCCCTTGGGCGAAATCCTTTTGTTCAAACGCCATTTCCATAATCAGCTGATCGACTTAATTCATAACTTAGAACAGATTGACAACTGTAGCCACACTCTCCTCTGTTAGAGGACAGATACATATCGTTGTATTCTTTCTAAGTTAGTAAAATAGTTACACATACGTCAAAACATAATTGTAGGTTATATTATTTGATATGCTGAATTCATAGGCGTCCTTATGGTGGTTGTTAGAAGGGTTCATATAGGCATAACAATTTACTTGTTGCATAATTGAATGTTATAAAAATAACAGCTAATTAAAATCAGCTAAAACATGTTAGTTAACTCAAAGAGAGCAATTGCTTATACACTTAAGTTGTAGGTATGTATAAAGGTCTGGACACACATTACTGGACCGTGTCAGGACCGTAGGCCGGCCGAATCAGAACCATCACCCGGTGGATGATTGTACAGTTAAATTAAATGCATCTCTTCACACATCGCCGTGCCGCGTTCTAGCGCCGTCACCGGCCGAGCGATAATAGTTTTGCTTAGTTTTTCACTGCGATGGTTCGATCTTGGTGGTATTTTATATCAGTGTTTCTCAACCTGCGGGTTACGACCTCCAGAGGGGTCACGAGGGATTTAGTAATAATATTTATGTACTATCAATCAATAATATGCGTTGCTTCGACCTCATTTTCAGGCGTAAAGCCCTTGAGCGATAAAATTATTTTTCGCCTGCTAAACGACGTCAGCTGGCGTAATAGTAGTTTGTATACCAAGGCACTGAAGTATAACTTTTTATCACGAATGTGGATTTAGTTGCCGAGGCCCGTAGGGCCAAGGCAAATAAACCACATGAGTGATAAAAAGGAACTTCAGTGCCGAGGTGTACACTATGTTTTATTTGAAATCGAGAAATCGTGAAATTACAACATTTTAACCAACTTTTGTAGGTGATGTTCGGTGGATTGACGTTTATCTGTCGCCTCACCACCTACAAAAAAGTCGTAAAACAATGGATTACTTCACTGCCGATTTCAAATAATAGTATATTATTATATGAGCGATTATGACAGCCATTATTCACGAAGATGACATTTGTGCCACAAGCCGAAGGCGCGTGGCGCAAGTCATCTGAGTGAATAATGGCCATAATCGCGAATATAATACGATATTTTATCTACTCCTATGCAATAGGAGACGTGCGTTCATATTTCCGAATTTTGACATTTGTGACAGCTGTTAACTTCAAAAGTCATTGAATAATAAAAATGAATGCTGTGATTGGCTACAACCTATTGAATAATGAAAATAGAATTTTCTGATTGGTTGCAACTTGCAAACTATTGAATAATGAAAATAGAATTTTATGATTGGCTGCAAACTGTGAATTATGAATCATAATTAATGGTCATGGTACAGTAGGAGTAGATAAAAGAATTTTATCGTCCGCTGACGTCATTTTAGCCATTTGTTGTTTATATCTGTGATACGAAGTACATAAAACAGTCTACAACGCGTAAAGAGCGGGCGTAATGATAACGGTCGCTCGTTATACACCCCGGAGAGGACATAATGAGCGGGCGTTATCATTATGGCCGCTCTTTACGCCCTAGGGCGTTATGGACTGCTTTGCAAGCATTTCAAGTTATTTGCGTGTTCAAAGTGGAAAATAAAACGTTGTATGGCTTGTAAATTTGTCGCCCTCGAAATGGCATAAACATTTTCATAATGCCGTTGGTACATAAACAAATCTTACGGCTCTCTGACGCCATATTAGTTATTACGTATAAACACATATTAATGAAAACTACACATAGTTACAAAAGTACTATTCAGCTAAAATAATTGTAAGAATTGCCCTGTTTTCATTTCGCAACGTTTTAAACAATCTGGATCTGCATTTTTAAAATTTCGGTCATACACAAAGTTTTGTATGCACCGCAGGCGCAACCAGCATCTTTGGTTCTTATGGCGTTATAGGTTATAGCGCCCGGTGCACCGCACCTCGTATAAAATTCACGCTGCGGCCGCTGTGGGCCAAAACGGCTGTTTATGCCCTTGATACGAGGGCTTATCCAGATATTTCCGGAATCTTATAATAAAAATATTGCCGCAACAGTAAATCATTTATTATTTTCCAACATAAGAACCTCCAATGTTAATACATTTTTCGTATAGTTTCTCTAAATATTTTAAACCGTTAAAAAAACATTCTTTTCCTTGACGCTGAAAATGGGCCTCTACTGCTGAGATCACTTCGGGAATGTCCTCATACTTGTTTCCACGGAGGTTACGCTTAAGGTTTGGAAATAAAAAATAGTCTGGACTATACGGTGCATGCTTTAAAAGTTGGAATCCGGATTCTCGAATTAAATCCTTGGAAACTGCAGCTTGGTGAACAGCTGCATTGTCCTGCAACAGAAGCACACCGGCAGCAAGTTTCCCGCGTCGCTTTTCTTTGATAGCTGCACATAACTTCTTGATTAAGTTGGCGTAATAAGAGCCAGTCATAGTCGTTTTTGGTGGCAGGTAGTCGGTAAGCTAATAGTATATTATGCAATAAGGGAGAGAAATGCGTTATTTTGCTGAGGTGCAATTTCTGACTCGAGGGCGAAGCCCGAGAGTCAGAAATTGCACTGAAGCAAAATAGCATTCTCCCCGAGTTGCATATACTATTTTTTTCACGTTGCAGGAAGATTAAAAACGAAAAACCCGTTTCTTTAAACGTCATTTATTGACATTTTAGTTACAATTATTTTAAAATTAGTACTCTATGGTAAATTTTAAAGTTGGTGGCACTGTAAGTCATTATGACAAGAGCTCACAATTATGTCGAATTCGAGGTTAGCAGGTTAGTTTTTGCGTCAGTTTGTGTCAAAACTGACGCAAAACCTAACCTGATAACCTCGAATTTGCCATAATTGTTGTGTCAGTCATAATGAAAACTCCCTAGGGAAATTTTTGTCTTATTTAGTCTCTAGGGAGCAAATGTTCTACTTCTGTCACAATTTTGATGCTATAGAAACGGACTTCTACTCCCGGTCGTGGAAAAATTCCCTTACAGTCGAAAAAAATTGTAGCCATAACCTTTTTTGCTGAAGCTTGGCTTCGTAATTTTTTCGGAGGCGGAGAATCGGCATGTTTCCACTGCATGGACTCTTGTTTTGATTCAGGGTCCCAACATCGCAGCCACATTTCATCACATGTCACTAGCCGTGAAAAGAAATTTTCTGTATCATTATTTATGAGAGCTAGGTTCTCGGAAGCACATTCGACCCGACGTTGTTTGTCGAACAGAGAAAGGTTTCGCGGTACACATCTTGCAGAGACTTTGGAAAGATTGAGATGGTCGTGGAGAATTCTGGATATATAACCATAAGATAGCCCAGTTTCCGCTCTTATTTCCCATATCTTCATTCGTCGATTATTCATCACCAGCTTTTCCACAGTTCGAACGTTTTCATAGCAGACGGCGTCTGGATGTCGCCCTGACCTTGCTTCATCTTGAAGTGATTTTCTTCCCCGTTTGATTTCGCCGATCCAAAAGTAAACTTGCGTTTTTGAAAGAGCTTCACCACCATACACAGTAACAAGTCGTTGGTGGATTTGTTGTGGAATAACTCCTTCCAGCGTAAGAAATTCTACGACGGCACGTTGCTTAAAACGTATTTCATCCATATTTCTGACACCTTATAAACTTTAAAAGTTAGCGTAAACAAAACAAATGAATACACACAAACAAAACTCAACACCTACGTGTAAAGAGCTTCAAAGAATATGGTAGAAATGGATAATTTGAATTTCGGTAACTACAAATATGAGATTCCGGAAATATCTGGATAACCCCTCGTACATGAAGAACTATTTTGCTATATAAATGAACCCTTTATTTAAATACATAATTTAATACGTGGCAGAGAAACTACAAAACAATCTGTTAAACATGGATGATAGAAAAACTAAATACAGAAAATGTTGATTTTTAAACTTTGCTTAGACCAGTGGTTCCCAAACTTATTTGGCCTACCGCCTCCTTTTCATAAAAAAAAATACTCAACGCCCCCTGGAAATATATATTCTTTAAGCGAACAAATAGAAAGATATTGTAGTACTGATAATTATATAAGTATAAGAGTATTTCTAGGTAGGAAATTATTTTGAAAGAGTAAATTAATTAGCAATTAAAAATTACAAGGGGGGGATTTATACATTAAAAGTACAACATAAACACTCGAGAATTGTTTAATGAATGATACATTAGATACAATTACTGTTAAATTGTGAATAGTTTATTAAAAAGGTGCGAGCATATAAGTTGATTTAGTTAGGATAGTTGTTTGGTAACATCAAAACTTAGATTTTAATTTGCATTAGCTGACAATCGGAATAACTGAAGTAAAAGCCAAACTCAAATGATTATCTGTAAATAACAGTTATGAAATGTTATAATAAAATATATCATATAGAAATTTGGTATAAATAATTATTGCTAGCGAAAATGATATTTTTAAAATAGCCGATTTTTTTTCGAATTTCTAACCTGTGTTGAGTAAAAGCAAATTTGAATACGTAATAAAAATCCTTTATTATAATGGTATTTACTTTCTGGATGGTGTATCAGAGGGTGTGATAAAGCAAAATTAAAGAAACTGAGAATAATAGCTATTTATGCAACAAGCGCTAAAAGTTGATTGTTTATGCACGAGACATGAAAATTATGAAACGAAGCCGAAGGGTGAGTTTCATAACATGTCGAGTGCAATAACACTTTTAGCACGAGTTTGCATACAATATTTTTTATACGACCTTAAATTTTCTGTTATTAATCCATAAATGTCGATTTAACAAAGGTTTGTATTTATAACAGTTATAATTTATGTCATAATAAAGAGATGGCCTTGGCGCGCAGGTGAATGTTTGTGGAACCAGTACTGTCAAAGTCAGTTATCAAAGGTAATTAAAATAGTACACATTTGACTTTATTCATTACATACCGCTTTAATTATTTAAAAAACACTTTACCTCTAACGCAAGAAATAACTAGAATAACTTTACAACCTCACTTCCAGTTCGAACTTGTAGTTTTATAACCTCACTTCACTTTATAACACATGTGCTAAAAGTAAACAGCTGATCTCATTTTAAACACGCTAAATTATAAAACGTCACTTTAAGTGAAAAAAGACAGCGCTAAAAGGCCTACTTTTAGTGGTGGTCGTAGAAAAATGAATTTTAATAATGGTAAATAGTCGTTATGGAATAAATAAATCTGTAACTTGTATTTTGTGTGTTTATTTGGAAAAATATTACACAACAGATGAAATATGTACGAACGGTTTTTCTAAATCTTCGTATCTTTTCTTCCTTCTCTAAGCTTTCACCGCCCCCTTATTTTTATTCACCGCCCCCCAAATGCACCTGAAGCTGTATCGCCCCCTTGGATCGTTTCACCGCCCCCTTGGATCGTTTCACCGCCCCCAAAGGGCGGTATCGCCCACTTTGGGAATCACTGTCCGTATCCTGGTAAAGGACAAATACGTCAAACTGACATCAAGGTATTCTAATAATAACTGTTGTTTAACGCATTTCTGATATTAGAAAATAAACAAAGAAAAAATTACAAAATTAAAGGCCAGCCACACGGCTATTATAAATTAATGTAAAGTTTTTGTATTGTCACATTTGTCACTGATAAATAGTAGAACTATATGGAGTATTCAGCGATAATCAGAATGTTGAAACGCAGTAAATTCCCAGTAATTGCTGAAAGCTATCGCAAGATAGCAAATTCGTAAAAACAGTAAAAACGCACGTGTGTCTTTAAAATTTAAAACGTCTACGACGTCTACGTTGCAGTTAGAAATACAGTATTGCTGCATAGCATTCCCAACGGTTGAACTATCATACAAGTAGTTGTTATTGATTTTAGTAGTCACGTGATCGGTGCGTTTTCAAACGTTGATCGTTGCTTTGGCACAGTGTTGCCAGGTCTAGTGAAATTTCACTAGATCTAGTGATTTTTTTTCAATCTAGTGATTTAGTGAAAACTTTTATGAAAATGCCCATTTCTAGTGATTTTTGTAATAAAGTGCCAATTTTATTTAAATTTGCGTTTTTTTATGCATTTTGAGTATAATTTTATATTTTATTTTCTCGAAAAATGCAGTTGTCCCACACCCATTCATTTCATATCTTTAATGTGCTGCCCTCTGACGGTGAGTAGACAAACATTAATTCCAAATTGCCAACTATTTGATTGTTATATAGGCTGAAAACTGTATGAATCAAGGCCAAGTATGAATATGCGCGGTCTGTGATTCCCAAAAAATTACTTTTCAATAGAAAGGTATTTCCCCGGAAAAAATTAGATGCCCGAGGCTATAAATGGACCCGAGGCGAAGAATTGCGTCATTTTCATTTTGCACTTACTTGACGTTGCGTGTTGCAATACCTAATAAATTCATTAACAGCGTAAAACCAATTTTTTTCTAATTTTGTGTATTGTGTGTATACAAGTGACCACGGAGAAAGTAAGTATGTGTCTCTTTTTTATTTATTTTTTCATTCTGTAATAGTTGTTTCTTTACCAAGTACCGATTGGTTGTAAGAGTTTTTTTTTTAATATTGCAATTTAATTTATTGGGTCTAAGTGTATTACGTATATGTTCCAATTATAATTTTTGTTTGTTTGTCTATTAGATTGACTCCAAGATGAGAAAATTTCTGATTACTACCAAGAAAGACCAACCTTCCAGAGAAAGAGAACCATCGCCAACGCCATCGCCAACACCATCGCTATCGCCACAACCATCTACCAGTGGCAGTAGTGGCACACAAAAAACACAGAAATTTGCCGCCAAACCCGATGAGAAAGAACCGTCAAATTCGGGATCTTCATCGGATCCGGATGCTGGAAAGTTGGAAAAACCCCGGAAAAAGCAAAAAGTGTATACCCAGAAATATAGAACAGAATGGGAACGCATGAACCACTTTAAAACCTGGATTGAAAGCAGCAAAAGGGGTAAAGCATATTTTAAATGTAAACTATGTAACGAAGAGTATATCGGAGGTATAGCTGCGGTAAAAAAACACAATGACTCAAACAAACATAAAAAAAATATCTGCTACTACAAAGCAACCTACCTTAACAAAAAAGTCATTTACGGTTTTGAGTGACAAAGTAATAAAACACAACGAAATTAGAATTGCTAGCTTCATTGCTGAACATAATCTTGCAATTAATCTTTCTGATCACCTCACCGAGTTAGTAAAATCAATTGTTCTGTCCGGAATGGAACCGGAACAGGTTTCAAAACTGTCATGCGGCAGGACAAAATGTACAGCACTTATTACTAATGTCATCGGGAAAACAAGTTTCGAAAATTTACTGGATAAATTAAAAACTAAAAAAATTTCGTTGTTAGTAGACGAGTCCACAGATCATTCTTCTATTAAGCACTTAGCCCTTGTTGTTCGCTATAGTGAAAATGTAAATGTTAAAGACGAATTTTTAACTCTCATTCCCGCAGCAGATGCTACTGCACAAAACCTCTACAAATTAATTGTGAATTTTTTTAATGCAAATAAGATACAATACAAAGAAAATTTAATAGGTTTTGGGGCAGACGGTGCAAACACAATGATGGGTAACATAAATTCATTAAAAACTCTCTTATCCAATGAAGTTCCACATCTTTTCGTGATGAAATGTATTTGCCATTCTTTGGCATTATGCGCTTCACACGCCTGTCAAGTTTTACCAGATACAGTAGAAAAAATGCTACGAAATGTATATACATACATGCAGTACAGTTTTAAACGAAAATCAGAATTTCAGCAGTTCCAAACTTTCCTAAATATAAAACCACATAAAATGATGCATCCTGCTCAGACTAGATGGTTGTCATTAAACGCAGTAATCAATAGAGTTCTGGAGCAATATGAAGCTTTGAAGCTTTATTTTACAAGTGAAACATATGATGGAATATCTGGTGCTGCTGAAATTCATAATTCGCTTAATAATCCCGTAACCAAGCTATATTTGCAATTTTTAGAATTTGTGTTACCCATATTTACAGATATGAATATAGAATTTCAATCTGAGGCACCTAAAATACATCTGCTGTATGAGAGAATGTCCTCTGCTTATAAATTATGATTAAGTTTTTATATTAAACCAGATTACTTAAAAGTGACAGATGTAAGTAAGTTGCAATATCGAAATCCTGCAAATTATGTTTCTCTAGATAAATTGTATTTAGGGCCAAAAGTAGCAGCAGCATTAGCTGAAAAAATATTGGATGAAGGCGCCTTACACACATTCCTTTTGAATTGCTTAAATTTTTACGTTGAAGCTGCACGTGAAATTTACAAAAGGTTTCCTTTTCAATCCAGAGATATAGAAATTTTGAAACAACTCGATTTTTTAAATCCCAAAAAAAATAAATATCGAGAGTATTGGTCCATTAGTATCTAAATTTTCAGGGATTAATACAGATATTAATTTACTGGATAGAGAATATAGGCAAATAAAAATTCTGACCTAGATTTCGAGATGGATGAAATAAACTTTTGGCAAAACATCTGTGATTTAAAAAAAGGAGATGGAAATTTAGCCTATCCTGAAATTTCAAAACTTGTTAATATTTTATTTGCCTTGCCGCACAGTAGTGCATGTGTCGAGAGAATTTTTAGCACAATAAATTTGAACAAAACAAAAGTGCGGAATAGATTGAACACTAATACCCTAGCAGGCATTCTCCATTCAAAACGTTTAATTTTAGAGAAAAATTGTTATGATTTTGAAATTACAACTGAATTATTAAATAAACATAATAATAAAATGTACAATTCGTTTTTTTTGTCAAATTTTTGTATTGTTATATTTAATATATTGTTTTTTCGTGTTCCTATATGAAATAGTGTGTATTTTTTAAAATTAATAAACAATTTTACTATGTTTGTATGAAATCAAAAGAGTTTTAAAATCCCCATTCCCCCTCCACTCGAATTTCAAATCTAGTGAAATTTTAGTCCGATCTAGTTACTTTTCGAAGCGCCATCTAAAAACTTTTCAGATTTCGACCTGGCAACACTGCTTTGGCATTATCAAATTCAACTGCAGTGCCTACAACAAAGTGCGCATGTGTTAACTTAAGACATTACTGCTAAATAATCCATAACTCGAGGCCTTGGTTAACACGTGCAATCCGGCCTTTCCGCGTAAGCAATTTCCAAGTAGGTTAACATTCTTAAATGTGAGGTTATGTCCGTCTACAGCAGATATTAATTTGCAGAATGTCCACGCCATATCAATTTAATCCAAATTACATAGCTCAGCAGCAAAGTTCGCTGTATCAGATGCTTTTGCCCCGTGCCGGTACCACAAACGTCACCGCCGGTAGCCAATCAGCTGATATTACAGCGGGAATTCCTGGTGCTGCTGCAGTGCCGGACGTGGCTAACGCTCCGGCGCCGGGTCATAGCCTGCTCAAGAGCGCCCATCGCGCCGCGCCCCAGCAAGACGTTATGGTAACGAAAGCTCGTCTGAATGATTTGATCCGCGACGTCGACCCGTCCCTGTCTCTCGAGCCCGAGGTCGAGGAAGCCCTTCTGGCCTGCGTGGACGACGTGGTGGACCGCATCGTCAACGGCGCTTCTTTGATTGCTCGCCACCGCCATGCCAGCACGGTGGAGGTCGAGGACGTGCAACAGTTCCTCAACCGCAACTATGGCATCTGGGTGCCCGGCTTCGGCACCGATGAACTCCGCTTGTGCAGGAGAAATTTCGCCACCGAAGCGCACAGGCAGCGGCTGGCACTCTTGCGAAGGGCTGTGAAGAAGTACTGATTTATTTTTGAGACTGATTTTGACATAATTTTTCATTATTTTGTTGGAAATGTTTGTCTAGTTTATTTTTATAGTCGGTTTTTGGGAGGTTGGTGGAGTTTAAAATATTAAAAGATATGTTTTGTATAAATAAAGAGCATTGATAAAATCAATATGGGGTTTTTACTGACTACCCTCTTCTCTAGAAAAACTATTAAATATACTATTTTAAAATGCATTGACGGTTATTCTAAATATGTTCTCTAAATGTAAATGATGGAATATTAGACAGTGGTTTATGATGTGTTTCAATAAATTTCTAGTGAAAAGTCTATTCGAGCACTGCCTCCTCGATTAATGCGAGACTGACGTCTCTATGCGGCCCGCTGCATTTTTAGTTCAAGGCGTTTTTTATAGTTTGTAGAGGCGCTACAGTACGTTGCGCTTGTTGCCTATTTACGTATTACAAGTTTGTCTTGTTTTATTTTCAAAGCATACGTCTACGGCCTCCTGGATTAATATTAATCTAGGTGGTCGTGCCTACGTGACAGATAATTTATCAAATCCCAACAGATGGCGCCAAAGTACGTTGGCCTCAGAATCACAAAAATTATACAAATGTGGCGGGCCGCTTAGAGACGTCAGTCTCGCATTAATCCAGGAGGCCGTGTATTCGAGTATCTCACTTCAGATGGGTTAACGTAGATGGCGTTGCAGAACTTGCGACAATAAGAGCAGTAGATTAATGCACTAACAGCCAGTCTTATAAAGACCACTAATCTGAGGTTAACTTTAATTTCTAAAAATAAACGAAGTGCATCAAAACGTTAGCGCTTATGACACTTTATTAATTATTAAACGAATTTTGATGCGCTTTTGTTTACTTTAACAACGAATTAAAGTTAATCTTAGATTAGTGGTATTTATAAGACTGGCTGTTAGTGTAAGGTACCGCCATTAGTGACTTTTTATACCTGTCCTTGTCGCACAATTTTCTCAAACTGGGGTTAAAAAAACAATCTAACAATAATTTGACTTTACAGCAGTGCCATTACAACAAAAAGAAAATCTCCAAAAACTAGTATCTTCCCTACTGCACTTGGGAAATTTATATTTGTTATCTTTATCTTCCAATTTTCTCACGCGAGGAATGGAATGGCAGTACCTTACACTTAGTGTGTTGATCTAGTAACCTTATGCGACAATAGTGTTCAACCTTGCCGATCACCGTAACCACGTTCGCTTACAAAGGCGTAATGTCGCCTTGCTTTGGTTTTCTTTTGTTTTCCTATATCGTCTGAATTACGTTCTAAATTTTCGCCACTATCCCTATATTGACACAAGTGTCGCTATCAAGTGTTGACAAGCAACAAACATTGCCAATAATTGTATAACCTTGCCATGGTCACATATTCAAGCTTCTTTCAAGCTGAACGAATGAAGATATCTTTTTTGTTAGTTTTTTCAACATTGTGTGTATCTATTTATGGGCCATGTACACTGTACAGTACCACCGATGTGGGCTACCAGCATTGCCGACTTTCTGACAACTGTGTTAAAATCACCGCAGGAAATACCACCAAGTGTGGTACTTTAATATTTGTCCAAATGTGTGTTACCACGGACTCAGCTTACCTCCGATTCAAAATAACCACCGATACGAAGTACCACTACATGGATTTTTCACCGAACTGAAACACTACCGATTTCCTAAGTGACAGGCGTTACTTCCGCTTGCGCATAAGCTACAGTCCGCGCGGCATTCCTACAAACTGAGTTAAGGTTGAACATCGATGACTAAAAATGTGCTTCCACTATTTTGAGAACTTTAACTAGTCTTTAACATTAACACTCAAATTAGTCAATGGACCGGATGCATACGTTATCACTATGAAAGAATTCAAATGTATGCACAATTAAAAATAATAACTGATGCTTTATTGGAGTATAAATGCTAGTCAGATGCCGAATTTGCGCAATTCCTGAAATGAATCCGACTAATGTTGCAATTGAGGAAATGAATTCGGCAATTTGGCGACCGAACATTCCATTTTGGAAATTGAGCGAATTCGGCATGTTTGTGTAAGATGAACAATTTAGTGACCAAATAGGACGCCTTTCACAAGATAAAAACATCAGTAAGGTCCAAATGTCGATTGTAAACGATTGTTAACGATAAAACTGGTAATGATAGTTTTAAAAAATCCTGAGATTTCTACAAAACTGCTGTTATTGGAAAGCTCTGGCAAATAAAACTAAAAATAAAATCCCACTCTCACGCCTGGAATTATTATCTTTACTTTAACAAATCGGCGTCTCTATATTTGATGCAGCGGAACAAGTATAGCATTCCTTGACTACTTGAATACCATACAGTGATAATCATGCGTCACTTGCGCTGTTTCACGTCACAGGTACGCATTTTCTCCAAATTCTGCAGTTATCTCTAGGGAGATCAAAGTTTTATAAAACTTGTACGTCTACATATATTTTATAATTCTTAATTCAAAGTTTGGCTTGAACCATTGCAATTGTGTGAGTATATATTGCGTTATCATTAAATTTTTCCTGACCTTAAATATCAGTTATTACTTCATGACGATGCGTAGTTGCTGCCAAACTATTAATATCCGAACAAATATTTGTGGCCGTTCACGTAATATGTGTTGTGGCAATTCCAGTCGGATGTAGATCCACATCAGTGGTAATCCAAGTCGGTAGAATTTCACTTCGGTGGCATTTCACATACAGGGTGTCTATTTTATATTGAAGCGCCTTCCGAAAAATGGCCGTTTTGAATAGTCATATAGTAACTTGCTACTCCGATCCTTCTAATAAAGGGTGTTCAAAGACTAGTACGTTTGGAGTTGGCTATGGCTTGAGAAAACCAGAAACACAGTATGTATTTACTTATTATTTACACACGAACTAAAAACAGCAAAGTAAATTGAGGTTATAAACTAATAATTTTATTTAGATTTTACTGTTATAGTTCAATTCATTATAACAGACGATTAAAAGGTTCACCACCGGATTCAATACATTTTAAAACTCTATTCCCGACTCTATTCATTGCATGTTGTAAAAACTGAGGGATATTATTTATTTCTTCACACTTCTCAATAATTCGTCCTTTTAATTCTTCCAAATTATTAATAGGAGTTCTAAATATTGAATTTTTGATGGAAGAACATAAACATAAATCATACAGCGTCAAGTCACAAGAACGTGCAGGCCAAGAAACTTCCGTGTTTCGACTAATAAGTATATTATCAAAACTGTCGAGTTTCAGCTGTACAATGTGGTCTCGCTCCATCCTGCTGGAAATGGCCCTCGCATAATTCGTCATCGTGGAGTTTGTCAAAAAATAGGTGTAAAATTTCCTCTCTATGTCTACATTAATGTTCCCATTAAAAAAATTGGTCCAATTAAACGTCTTGCATTAATAGCTGCCCAGACACCAACCTTTTCAGTGTGTAGAAGTGCTTCAACAAATTTATGAGGATTTTCAGCGGACCATGTCCGATAATTTTGCGAATTAACAAATCCTTGCTTATACAACCAAACTTTGTCCGCAAAAAACGTTTTTCTGAGTATATCTTGATTGTTGTTAACAACACGTATAAACGATTGACAGAAACGTAGCCTGTTAGGAATAGTATGTGGTAATAGTTCATGAATTGCTGTTAAACGATAGGGGTATACGTGGACATCTTTGCGTAAAATTGTCCCACAGAGAGATTAATTTGTTGCGACAAATGTGGGGCTCATTCTGCATTATCTCAGTCACTTCTGCAATAGCTCCATGTGTACGTTTTTTGGTCGTCAACCACCTTTTTTTACAACAGTACCACTCTCACGAAACCTCGCTACACATCTTTTTAACGTTTTTACAAATTGTTGATGCACAAAAACATCATTTGGGTACTTATGGAATTCTTCCGATGCAGTTTTCTACTGATAGGTGCAAACTCCGCCAACTTTTGTTGCATTACGAAAGTGACTTTCTATTATGAATATGTTTTCTTCTAAAGAAAAATCAGTTTTGGTAATGCAATTTTTAGTAAATAGAATACTTACTTACATAAACGAGAGAACGAACTTTTATAACCTTAAAACGTCAAATGAAGTGATAGAAGGATCAGCTGGTTGTGTGGCTACCGACGTTAAACCGAATCAGCGCCAACTTCAAACGTGGGAGTTTTTGAACACCCGTTCTATAGAAATGTAAAACAATACATTGTTTCTGAATTGATTGGTGCGCTACCTATTCCAACATCTTCAGCGACGACGATTTAACCTTGGCACAAATGTATCGAAAATTTGTTTAAAAAATCGATAGTAAACCAATTCGGTGTTAAACCAAATCGGTGGTACTTCACGTACGTGGTAATTCAAATGGGATCTAATTCCATATGTACTCCAAATCGGCGATATTTTGAATTAGTGTTTTTGGGTGTACTAAATATTCTATTAGGAATCCTAGGCATTCATTCTCTGTCGTTATATTTTAAACAATTGTTTCACGCTGTTTCTAGAGCAACCGTTAGATGTAGTTGGTTTTATGAATTATGTAACAACCAGTGTTTGTACGCTGTTAAATGTTTTCGGCCATTATTATACCGACACATGCACTAATTGCGAGTCTGTGTCTAAATTATAAAAACGTAAGTGTATTTGAACTGATTGTTTTCTCAATAAATATCGGTTTTTTCCAGCGACCTCCATTGAACTTTATATCATACAGTCAACACCAAATTTGTATTGTATTTTTTAAAATAAAATTTTGCTAAACCTTTTCTTTCGCCACTTGGTCAAGTTCAGAAATCAGTGGCTTCGTGATAAATGTTCTGCGATTCTAGTCGTCTATCTCAGAGTTGTCTCTATATTTTTTTAGTCCACATTCTTATATGTGCATATAACTATCACAGCCACTTCTCGCACCCGTTTTTTACTTGCCTAAGCAATAAGAGAAGCTACAAATGGAATTACGATGAAGAGGAAAGACATATTTCAAAGAGCTGATGTGTTGATTCAAAAATTCGCAGTATTAAGCCATAGTGAGGTATGATCTGTGGTGCAGCAGATTATCGACATAATGCAAGATAACATTGCAGTCAAGATAATTGCTATAAATCGTAAATTTATGGTCGCTTCGAAAGATATTGAAAGACTAATAAACCGAAGCTGTTCGTTGCTGTAGGTACGTGTCTAGTCGGTATTGGCTACCCGATTGTATCACAGAAAAAGCTGACCGGTTTTTGTGGACCAAATGGAAGAAGAGGGCGAACATTTAGAGAACACATTTCTCTAAGCTAAAGGTATGATTGAAGTAAACTAAATTTGAATTTTGAAATTAGCCCCGTGATGCTATTTGAGCCCACTAGATGCAAAACTCGGTATTTGCAAAAAATACAATAAATTAGATATTGGTATCAATGGATGTGTTGTTTTAAGGAGCATAGCATGATGAAATATTAAAGATGCGTAACTCGGTATTTTACATTGTATAGGCATGTAAACATCGATGTCAGATGCAAAACTCAGTGAAAATGTGAGCATGTTAGATGCAAAACTGTCTGTTTTTATTTTGACCAATCACAACTCAAAATTCACGTCACATGACCCTGTCCACTTGTTGATATCTTGATATGACAGGAGTTTATCGATGCTTTGTTAAAGATTCATTACTGAATTTATTGGATAAGGGACCTAAAATTAGAATTTCACAAAATTATTGATTGTACTAAAGAAGCTAAAGACAAAGAAATTCAGGAAGAAGCTACTGAAACTGACAACAAAAATTTCAGCGAAAAGTAGTGAAACTCAAATTATTTGTGTAGGTACTTTTATTTTTATGTTACTTTTGATTTTGTTTTAACGCAAAAAATAAAAATAGTTCTATAAAAAATATAATTTTAGGTACAGTCGGCGCCTTAGAAATCGGGACACATAATATGTTGTGTTGTAATATTTGATTTAGTATTACTTTTTTGTATTATTGGAATTTTCCTATCAACCAAAAGACGCAACATTTGAAAAATTACATAACAGTTAAAACAACTGCAAAATTCCAGTTTATACACTTAAAAATACATGCAAAATGTATTATAGTATTGTCCCGATTCTAAGGCGCCGACCGTACCGTGTTAATTAAACAATCTGTACATAGTTAATTATGAATTGGTAAAGATAAAACTTTAATTAACTTTCAAAATTTGACCATTATTCAGATTCATTTTTAAAACACAGTTTACATTAAAACTAGGACATTTTCAAGCAAAATCAGATAATACGATCTCCGTTGGTGGTAGTGCCATCTAGTGGGCCACTTTTGCTGGTCGAGTAATTTAGTAAACACAACCTGACAGGTTTTTGCCTATAGCACAAATTCACTAACAGTGTAAAGGTACGTTTTCCTAGAAGCGACTCCAGCGATAATTGCTCCGCGATAGTCGCTCAGCGATCATCGCGAAGGACTCTTCTTCGGAGTTTGTATGTTATCATTTTCCTCCCCGTGTGATCGCTAGAGTCGCTAGCGTTGATAGTTGTGCGACTGTAGTCGCCTGCTCTTGGAGGGGTCATAATCGCAATCGCTAGCGTTCTTTTGTGAATTGTGCAAGTATCCATTTCTTGAAAAAAGTGTTCTCAGAATGCAAAGCTACATTTTTCAGCTGAAGAGGACGAAAAGCTCACAGAGTCAGTGAAAAAACCATCCAGCATTATATGATATGCAACATGCACGTTACCGTGATATGCGAGTGAAGGACAATATTTGAAAAGAGATTGCAGAATACTTATGTGGAAAGATCAAGTGAGTTGACAATCAAATACAGAATCTGTAGTTTATTTTAATAGTCACTAAAGTAATTTAATTAATTAATAATTAATTAACTATTGTCTGTTCGGTTCACCTGACGGTTTTACCAACTAGTGCTTCGGTTCCACGAGACTGGTCTCGGTCTCGTCTCGGTCTCGTCTCGAAATTCGAGACGAGACCGAGAACGAAACTTGTTAAAATTTTCGAGACCGAGACCGAGACTTGAGCGGTCTCGGTCTCGGTCTCGTCGAGAATCTCGATTTTTTTTTAACATTTTGTTCTTAAAAAAATTACTTATTCTAAGTTATACGGAAAAAGGCAGTTATGTGTACTATTTGCATACCGAGGGCAATGCTGCACTGACTTGATTTAAAAATTGAATTGGGGCAAGCACCGACTAATAAATCACCTCATTCGCACACAATATGTTCTATTTTTTATCTAAAACGCAAAGTATATGATAGTTGCATATTGCCAGTGAATACATACGGACTGGAGACAATGGCCCTGAGAAGAAAAACCGCAGAAAAACTTAGAATAAATCAAAGAGCAATGGAGCGGGCCATGCTGGGAATCACACTGAGAGATAGGATTCGAAATTACTATATTCGCAACAAAACGAGAGTGACGGACATTATAAACCGTATGGCGAGACTGAAATGGCAATGGGCCGGGCACGTGGCACGAGAAAACACAGAAAAGTGGACACAACGACTAATTAATTGGAGACCACGAGAAATCAAAAGAGGAATAGAAAGACCGCAGAAGAGGTGGATCGACGATGTGAAGATTTGCTTTCCCACGAGTTTCGAAGTAGTGGTCTCTGAGTAGGCTGTGCAAGCAACAGGAAACTATAATGACGTCATCGACTCGTGAAGGGCCCCCTTGGAGAAGGGCGGAGCCCCGAGTGCCCTTTGGAAAGGGGCGGAGCCCCAAGGACCCCTTGGAGAGGCGCGGATCTCCGAGGGCCCCCTTCTTTGGTCAGGTGGAAGGCAGGGGGACGCAGGGGAGTAGTGTGTAACAGAACGGAATGGCCCAACGTAATAGGCCTAAAAGTGGTGGTAAATTGAATAGGGTAGACCGCGCAATAGCGCGCGCAGCCCCGTTTATTTGTCAAATACATTTTCACATATAATCTCATAAGAGCATTAATTCTTTCCGGAAATTTTTTTGAGTGCGGTCCAACAACGTCGTATTATTTTGCCCGAGCGGGACGCGAGGGCAAATTAGGACGTTGTTGGAATGCACGAAAATAATTTCCGGATATGAATTAATGCTCGAATGCAGATTCGGTAAGAAAATCGTAACGCCACAAACCCTCACAGTTAGGTTGGTCTACCTACAAAAAATTTCCAAGAATTTTTTTTATTGTGCTGGTTACGGCTCGTGAACTAATTTTTCTATTGGACATTAATGAGTGTCGTACGATTTTCACATATAATCTCATAAGAGCATTAATTCTTTCCGGAAATTTTTTTGAGTGCGGTCCAACAACGTCGTATTAATTTGCCCGAGCGGGACGCGAGGGCAAATTAGGACGTTGTTGGAATGCACGAAAATAATTTCCGGATATGAATTAATGCTCGAATGCAGATTCGGTAAGAAAATCGTAACGCCACAAACCCTCACAGTTATGTTGGTCTACCTCATATATCTAATACTTACTATATTGCTAGCGGCTATGAGTGGGAAACTGGCCGATGAAGTGAGACACACAACCAACTCCTTCATGTATACGGTGAGCTGTGCGCAAGCGCGGCGGCGTCGTCCGCCCAATGGGGAAGTGGTCAAGTTTAAAATTCGCTTCTAAAGGGGGAGTTTGAATTCACACGCATGCGCACGAGACGCGTTATACTATAAGTGAGACTATGTCGGCGCCGTAATGTTTTCTGAAGTTTCCAGGCCCTACCAGCAATATATGTGTATTATATATATGGTCTACCTATAAAAAATTTCCAAGACATTTTTTTAATTGTCTTGGTTACGGCTCGTGAACTAATTTTTCTATTGGTCATTAATGAGTGTCGTGCGATTTTCAAAATAATTACCTACATGAACAATATATGGACCTAACGGTCTCGTGGCTAATATTTCTTGCGTGACTAATGTGTAACATTCCACACTCGTCTAATAAATAACTATTAAACTCATAAAATTCATTGAACTCCCAATCACAACCAAGCAACCGATAAACAAAATTAGCAATAAACTGCTGCGATTTTCGCAGGAAAAGCTTGCAGGAAAACACCTCAGCGTTTTGTGCCAGCGATGATCACTGAGCGATCATCACCCAGCGATTATCGCTCAGTGATAAACGCGTCTAGGAAAACGTACCTTAAACGCAGAGTTTTTCATCTAGTGGGCTCATTTATCCTACAGTTATTTTATAATTATGCAGACATTATTTATCAATCTACCCTCGTAACATGAATGTATGCTTTAAGAGCGAAGCTGGCAAACCGTGTGTACTCAATTTGCCTTTTCTTGTTAATGGAGTTGTGCGATAAAAGTTATCAGACTTAAAACCCGTTAGTCATAGATTGACAAACCAGACATTTTAGTGACTAAGCGGAGGTCACCTGATCGATTTATTCAGCTGCTCATCAAAGATAAAAATTCAGATAGCATCGACTCGTTCTTGGAATTTATAGTGTACAATCTAATGGAAAAAGATTCACTAACCCAGATTGATGCGTATCTATCGTAACTAAAAGTGCGTACTTCATTACATTGCAATATTTAGTATAAGCTGTTACTGGTACCCTTAAAGTAAGCGTGTTGAAAGCGAGAGCTAGCTGTTGGCAACTCTGGGACAGAGCTAGTCCAAATCTTTGAATTTACAATACAATTCAATAATCTAGACGATTTTTGACATTTTGCTGGCGTTGGCTCAATCCTCAAGGTTTTTATTGACATGCTCTTTCCTTACGGATGAGGATATTCTGCATGTCCAATCGATTATTTTACTCTAACGGATACATTGGACTACAATTACGTTACAATTCCGCAGCAAACTCGCTTTGTGAACCGGTGCATTGTCTTAATGCAAAAAATCACCATCGCCCTTCTAATATGACTGAGTGGAGGTTGTAAAAATGGGGGATGAGGTTCAGTTACTGAGCTACATTTTGACATGAATTTTAAGAGCAATAGCTCCTCATTATCCCTAAAGGTAGTGGCCATAGCCTCCACTGCGCATTTATGCCATTCAAAATTCAAGATGTCGGTGATTATTTGTATTTTCGCTGCATTGGTTCTTGGTGATTCGAAGACATAATTACCCAAGTCACGTCCTCTGTTACTGTTTTTTATAGAAATTGTTCGTATTTTTTTTTTACCAACACCAAGCATCATGAAATCCAACGCGTGACCTTACGCACATTCAATTTGCTGTAGACAATTTTTGTTATATTACAAACGCACAGTTCATATGTTAAGAAACGTACCTCGACTCGACGATGTTGCATAACCAAGGACAGCAATTTGAGCAAGTTTCTTACATCAGTTTTCGCCAACGGTCTTGATATGGAATCTTTGTCTATGTAGGGGGGGGGGGGGGTTGAAAGTAACATTTTCCAGTTTTTATTTTATATTATCAATGGTCTGTCAAGTTTTAAGTCTCTGAATGTTTAGAATGACAGGTTGAAGATTTGAGCTGCATTTAGAATTTTTAGTTCGTTATATTTCTCAAAGATAAAAATAAAATAAAACTTTTCCTGTTTGGAAACAGTTGTTACTTTTAGCCTCAATAGTGTAGTTTAAACTATCATTGCATGAGGTGAATTGTGACAGAGAAATTGGAATAATACGTTTGCTGAATGTTAAGTAGAACCAAAACGTGAAATTCTGTAAAATACTGCAAAATAATTAATCGGAGACAGCGTCATCTAGATCGCAATTGCGACAAATAAACAATATTATTGTTAACAAACGTATCATGTGCGCACAATCTGCATCTGATGCGCTGTAACCATTTATCTGTAGGTAGGCTATCAGAATATGCCTCACGCACATAACACAGAAGACTTCCTCCTCCTCTTCTTCTTCACTTTCATATTCAACTTGTCTGTTCACTGTTTTTTATCTTTGGTATATACGATCTCGTGATGTCAAAGACTTCCAGTCCCGTATTTAAGACGGCACTAGCACACCTCACTGTTCAGCCATAACCTGATTCACGATGATACCATACCGACTCATATGGAAAGAAAGGGGCATTTTAAAACCCCGCACGCGTTTGCTGTGCCATCTATCCAGGGTTGGAAAAAGTCGTAACTTTGATAAGAAAATGAAAAAAATTGACTTTTTTATTTAAATCGGACTTTGATTTAAATCAGATTTTTTTTTATAAACAAATACATCCAACAATTTTATTTTTTATTGAAATTAACACAAAACTATACTTAATATACTGTGTATGGTGAATGCAAAAATAATAGATAAAAATAAAAATCCTGTTTTTCTTCTTTTACAATAGATGAAACAATAGCCGTCATGAGCTGCGTAATTGCATTTTTCTGGGCTGTACTTACAAAAACTAAAGAAAAAGATAGAAGTCCACCACTTTATATCGGTCATATTATGTATTACATTCTCACATAGTTGGCCCATGAAAGTGTACTATGCTTTAGATGCTTTAATTTTATTTCCCAAGCTAACTTGCTAATGTCTTCATCGGAATCAGAAACAAAAATCCAGTTCCAGATCTAATGTTTCTTCTTGCTGACACTTCTGTGTAATTTCATCATTTTTACCATCGCTTGCAAAACTTTTCCACATTTTTTGCAGGTAGATTTTTAGTTTTTTGAGTCTATGTTAATAGGCTCAAAATATTGCCATTTACGACCATTCATTATTATAACGCATATAACTACTAATAAATAATAGTACAATATAATAGACGGATGCGTCAATTCCCACTTACACAAAGACCAAAGTAAAACTAAAATTCCTTCAGAAGTTCAGAGATACAGATGCAGGCATGCAGGTTATGCAAACTAAATTATTTCTCCGGGGATTCCCCAAGATCTTAATTAAGTTCATTGAATTATATTCAGACAAGGTCAATCAAACTCGAAATATCATGCAACCAATATTACCCTGCAGCATGCGAGTAGTGTTGTAAGAGCAAATTTAGCGAATGTATTTCAGTTGATTTAAATCATTGAGTTTTAAAAATGTCAAGTATTAAAAGTCGGGATTTGATTTAAATCGCTTGATTTGAATCATGCCAACCTTGCATCTATTGTAAAATAAATTAGGATATAGTTACACCCGTGTTAGTGTAACAACCTACCTGTGTTATTTTCAACCCCGGCCTCCCCTCCCTTATTTGAAACGTCATGTAAATTGTTGAAATTTTACAATGTTTGAATTTCCTCTTTGAATTGAAATTAACTGAATCCGTGACTGCACAGATAAATAATGTTCTCGTTCAGGAGCTGGAGAAGCAATGGGGGTGGTGTGGATGGCCGATGGCCTAGACATATAGCTCAATAATTAGTGTATATTGAGACGCAGTATATAGTGTAGACACAATAATAAGTAATATTCACAAATACTTGTAGCATACGTCATGACAGATTTAGTTGGAGTTGTATCAACCTATAAACAATTTTAAATCTTATGTGGGTATTTATTTATAGTTATTTAGGTATATAGTATATAGGTACAAACGTAAATCTGCACAGCACGCAATATTGGCAAAAAACACTTGCACGATGCAATATTTATAGACAGTTTTTCCAAATTATTTTGTTCTTATATAAATTTAATCAGAATTTTTTGCATCATCGACTAAATATGCTTCATACTATCAAATAATCCCACTGTGCTAAATTGAAATGAACTCTTGTGAATAAATATTCATATATTCACGTTAGATAAGCGATCTGCATACATGGAATAAATAAAATTTAAATAAAGGTGACCTATAAAAACTTGCTTTTAATCTCATTGAATGGTTATTTTTACATTCAAATTAGTAGTCACGCGTCTTTTTTTAATTGATGAGGCTTTCTCATACTATTACGGTAAATTGGAAGCCAAATTTAATTAAAAATATATCCAGTAATTACATAAATTTCAGACCTAGTTTATCGTCGCTTTATAGAAATATTCATCATTTTATTACTCTATAAAAGTATTTAAGGAATAAGGATTACTTTTCTTACACATCATTTTGATTTCGCGAAAGTATTGCTATATTTGTAATTACATATTTTAGTAAATAGTTGTAAATAATCGTAAAGTAGACTAGGCTGCTACTGTGAAAAACAGGTATCGCTTCTTTTAATAAAGACCCGAGGCCACACATGTGTTATTGTTATTTGTATAAAGATATACATTATTATAAATCATCCATATTGCTATGAACACATTTGAAGCCTTTATGATTTTAATATCAATTAATAACATTTCAAGCATATCAAATATTATTTTATAAAATGTCCCAGAAAAGTGCTAGTTTAATAATTGCAAATTTTATAAAATAGCATTGGCCATGATAATAATTTATAAAACAGTATTAAAAATAGGGTTAGCATTGATTCTAACATTAAAATGTAATCAGAGCAGGCTTGAAATAATGTAGAACAATATCAGATCGAAGACAAACAATTGGGGAAAGAAAACCAAGCTGTGACGTGGTGTTAATTTTGGCTTCCCAAATAAATAATTACTAATACGTGAATAAATACCCTTTTCCCAATTCAGTATGTTTGAAATTAATTCTATATCTTTTGGGTACGCTATAGTAGGTTGCAGTAATTCGTAGCACCTCTGCAGAGGTTTATAAAAAGTGTTTAATTTGTGCATCGAGTGTTAGCTGGTGTGTCGAGATTGTGTACGAGGTGCGAACAGTGCAATTGGAGCCCCGTGAGCTAGAAGTAGACAGCGATCTTCGTGGGAAGCAGTTGAAGTTCTAGATGTGAGACAACGGCTGAATTGGAGGCGTTTTTTGGAGCGGTTGAGCAACAGGAGTCGTTCTGCAGGTCATCAGCGGCTTGTATCTGCAGGCCAACGGAGAAAGAGGGGCCCAGGCATCGTGGGACTGGTTGGGTGCTTAAGTGAAGCCCTAGTGTCCATAGCAAAAGTAATAGAAAGGTCAGGAAAGTTTATCATAAAAGATTGATTTTAGTGATTTCCAAGTGGCGTCGGTTTTATGTGCACTTCCGGCAGACACGCCATCTGAGTGTTTTTTATTGTGACGTGTATTTACTTACTGCTATTGCTATCACCTAGACAACGCTTTAATTACGTAATCACTGATAATTGTCGAGGAATAGCGAATTTGTTTTTGCGAAATTGTGAGGTTGGATAGCCATATTTGAATTTGCTTCCTATTAGTTAAAATACCCAGTATTGTAGGAATTCCTTTGTTAAAATGATCATTGTTCAAAGTGTCTACTATTTTAAATTATTAAAAATATAAAACCATGATTAAATTTGATAGCAAATGTATTTCCTATAATTTATACTAAATCAAGATAATACTTGCTAAGATGTAGAAACCCAACCTTTTGAGATGATAGAGTCATTTATTTAAATCTAATAATATCATATACACCCTATGAGATTATTAAAGTCATTTATTTAAATAATAACATCCACAACAAATAACAACCATTACAATATATTGAAATGTAAGAGTAGTGGGCATTTTTAATAAAAATAAATCAATGGAGCTAACATGTCTATAGTTGTGCCTACATTCCTACAGATTTGCTGTCTCAATTTGTACAAATTATGACAATGTTTTTCACTTTAAAACTGAAAAGACGTTTAAAGTTGCGGCATAAGAAGTGAGTAGGTACGAGTGTACAAAATTTCGAAAAGAGACAAACCTCTGAAAACAGCCCGTATAGATTATACTGGCTAAACCGTAGAGCTGTCCATTACTAAGTGTACTTACAGCTATGTGGGTGCGTTTGGTTGCCTACCAATCGCCCATCGTTTTTAAGGTTGTACCTTAGATTTTTTTGTTTTTGAAATTCCTAGGCCTCAAAATGCGTATTTATATAAAAGTTCCAACTGTTGTATGATTGTAATACTTTCCCATGCCAGTAATTAGTTACGTAAGATTAAAATTGTAAAGGTTTATAATGTATCTAGCAAGATTGTTTGTACTAATGAGGATATGGTAAAAACATAATGCGCAAACACAAAGCAGGTTTTGACGGTTTAAATGTGTTGCGTAAAGTAATATCTTTTTACTTAGAGTCATTTAGAATTTAAATTATACTGATTCTAAAAACAAGGAAAAGCAAATAGGAGTGGTTATTTTCATTCCAATTTAATTATTTCTGAGCGAATTCCAATACTATTTACTTGTGAAATGTAGGAATCTTCTAGGATAGTAAGTTTGTTTCAGTTTCATTTCATTTTTATTTTTGACGTTTGATATTTTCTTCCTTCCAAGGAGGTATGAAAAGCTAGTGGAACATATGTGGTTTGAAATATTTCCTTCTTTGCAAATCGATACAAAATCTTCATTCTTTATATTTCCACAGTTAGCAGAAATTTTGCAATTTTCAGGATCATATAGCGTTTTAAAAAATGTTACTGATAATACAGAACATAGAATTGAACTAATGTTTTTCTCTTGTCGCTAATTTAAAAGAATTTGTATCAAATCTGTTGCAAATCAGGCCGTCTCAATATCTTGACGTGCCTTTTATACATTTGTTTGTTTGGGGGTGGTCGAAGAATGTAGTTTGCTTACAATTAACATATTAATACAAGGAAAAATTTCAACTGGATGGAAAACCAGTATAAGAATCATCCTTTTATTCAACAAGGTGATAATAAACACCTGGAAAACTAGAGAGGTCTAAGAGATCATTCTTTTTAAAATTATACCATTTATGGAAATCAGTAATAGTAGCTAGGCCGGATGCGGCTTTCATAGTTGGCCAATTAGTTGAGAAAGTCAGTAAATTTACTAAAATTAGTAAACGGTCTAAACCCAAGAAGGACGATAAAGATGAAAGACAAGCCAATTGAAGATATGGAAACTCCGATAGGAACCAGACAAGGCGGTTCGCCGAGGCCTACGTTATTTGATGTACAACTCCGCCGTATATTGAAATGCTATTGTGAACACACTCAGGCTAGCCAGGTCAAGCCCGTTACAATGTCAACAGAAAAACTAAACCGTAAGATGTAAATTAGAAATAGAGAGGAAGATAGTCGAAAAAGTCATATCTGTTAAATATGTGGGAGTTCTTATTACCAGTGATTGAAATAATAACCAAGAGCTGAAACAACATGTGATGCAAGGATCAAGAACATCAGCCTTCGGGATGTTACATGTAGAAACAAATATATCCCAATAGAAAGGAAGGTAACAATCTAGAAAGCAGTTGTAAAACTCATAATGGCTTATGGGGTCGAAACTCAAACAGAAATCGTTAAAACTCAGACTAAACAACTTATGAGAACAGCCGAAATGAGGACAATAATCGGAAAAACAAGATTAAACTGCGAGATAGCCACGTGGGGAGAGCTAAAAAAGATAGACTAATAAGAATACCGCGTGACTTATAACCAGCTGGGATAATCCAGGGCGACCTTCGAAGAAACGGAAGAGAGATTAAGCTTCATCCGGAGAAACAGCGTAGCAAACGTTAAGAATTTAGGCTATAAAGCCTAATTACAGAAGAATAAGAAGAACATCAATTAATGATCCTGCTGAGCTGTAAATCCACCAAAATAAGCGTAGCAGGATTTTTGATAGGGTTGGAATCTTCTTTCTAAGAAAATGTAAGAATAGAAGCCCACATTTAATTTAATTTGTAATAAATCACATAGCAGGGGCAGCATGTATTTAAATTTGTTTAGAGATGCGTGAAGAGTTCACCGAACATCATTTAATACTCATGTGGAACTCTAAAGGTGGATAGAGCCAAGGAAGCCTGTTGATCATTAGGACAATCCCAAGACGTTTTTGCCTGGATTGAAAATCCCCAATGGAAGATGCCTCAACCTGTGTCTCGAGACTTTAAATATCTAAATAACCTGGCCTGATGCTGATAGTCTGACAGATTTGCTTTATTCATTTATGGCTGGACGTTGGAAGTTAGCAGTACAAATACAAATTTTTCTATAAGGATTTGGATCTCGTTGATTATATATTTCTGTTACGGAAGCATCTTTTCCAATTTAATCACATCCTATTTAAAAAAATCGCAAGTCTTTTTCTTAGGATCAGCGCTGGGGCAGCTGCTGTTTTAAAATTTCATTAATGATATATGTATGTTCTTATGTAAAACACTCGCAATGTTTACTTTAAGCTGATGAGCTAAAATGCATGTGAACGTTACTTCTGTAATCTTTCAGTGGTCACTTCAGAAAACAATTTTTTTACGTAAACAGTGACACTGATGATTCACTGGGAATAGCACCGATAAAAAATATTTGCGTTTACTGACCTTGGTCTGACATTGATGCTGAATTATCTCAACATGCTGGTACGTTCCGTTCTAACTAAAATTATTTGCTAATTGTATTACGAAGAAATTGCACTGTTATGTCGACACAGGGTACTCAATTAAGTTAAGTAGTGGAGAAAAGAACGAGAAGGATTACATGTTATGGTATCTATCGCCACTTTGGAGTTATTAATCTGAACAAACCTAGAAAACTGCGGGTCGTATTTGACGCAGCATGTGAAACAAACGGGAAGTTCCTCAACAGTTTTCTAATGACTAGACCAGAGTACTACAATAGTTTGACAAGTGTTTTGTCAAAGTTTCGACAAGGGAAATATTAAGGAGGTATTTCCCAGTTCAGCATTCGTGCAGAGGATACTGAAGCGCAGTGCTGCTTTTGAAGAGGAAATGACAGGAACAAAGAACCTGATACAAATACAAATTGGAGTGATCCGTTCGAACGATGGTTGCAATGGCTGAAGCAACTAAGAAAAATCGGAATTAGTAGTCAATCGTTGTTATTTCAACAACTTGAGTAAGCCAGTAGACTTACATGTATTTTGTGACGCGAGCGACAAGGCATTCGCGTCTATCGCCTATTTTCGGTTTGAAGAGGAAGATGAAACGATTCAGCGTTTATCTCAGGCAAGAGTAGCACCACTAAAACAAATGTTGATCCCGACTGGAACTGCAAGCCGCTATGAACTTTCTGGAGTGACTCACACGCAGTTTTGTCGTGACTTCGGGATGAAGGAAGGCAATACCAATATTTCGTAGCTCACAGAGTTGCACAGATCAACGGAAATTCCAAGATTGAAGAAAGTGAAGAAAATGTAGTTGACCAAGTTACTAAGTAGAGCAAAGCACCAGAACTTTCTCATATTTTACGAACTTGAACGAGAGTAGTTCGCTGGTGAAGCAAAAGTTAGAACCCGCAGAAGAAACAGTGGCAGTTATAGTTGCACAACCAACGGTAAATTGCCTCATGTTCGAGATTGTGGAGTTATCATAGATTTGTGCGGAGTTATCATAGATTTGTGCAATTCCTCAGTAGACCGATAAAAAAGGTTGAATCTGAGAGAAAATTGGTGAACACAGCAGAAACAAAAACTATTCTTAGTGGTCATGAAGTAATGAACGCAACATTACTTATCTGCCAAGAAATGCAAGCTAAGGAATTTCCGCAGGAGATTAACGTGCTTACTAGAGACAAAGGGGTGTCAAAGGCAGTCTCCTGCAGCTGCCACCTAAACTTGATGAAACTGTAGTGATCATAATGACCGGGTGGAATCATTCAACGAAAGAGTAAATGATTCTGTCAACTAACCATCCATTTACACAATAGTTCACGGAAGCTGCCCACAAGAAGACTGGTAAATGTGAACGTGAACAAGTCGTCAATGAGCTGAGACGACGATTGTGAATTCCGAAGATTAAAGTAGTGAGACTAGTTGCGGAAGGACGCATGAAGAGAGATACAGGGTTTGCCTGCTTAGTGACGAATGGTGTTCATCCGAAGTTCGCTCATTCTTTATCAACTTATTGTACCGTGATGGTAACCCGAACATTTGTGCGAGTCCGAGAGCCATGATATCTGACAGCGAAATAAAATGTATGAGCGTAAAATGAGAACTGAAAGAATTTGTGGAACAATTGGATGAAGACAAGACGTAAGATCAGTTTTACGGAAGCCGAATGAATTGGAAATTCGCCCCTCCTTCATCACCATACATTAGGGCGAAAGGTTCGCTCAGTTAAGATAGCCCTTGAAGCAGTTCTCAAGGAAAGGGCACCAGAACTAAAAGTGTCGAAGACTTTATTGGTAGAGGCTGAGAACTTGGTGAACAGCCGACCGTTTTCTCTATAAATATCTTAGACTACTAAACATCGACGCCAAATGACTTCCTGGTAGGAAGCGCTGGAAGTACTTCGACTGTGTGACCTTACAATAATACCATCATTGTATCCAAACGTCAGTGGATGACTGCGCAAGAACTTATCAACCAATTCTAAGACAGATGGATCAAGGAATATGCCCCGATCTTGTCACCCAGAAGAAAATGGAACAAACGATGTGACTATGTTATCAAAGGAGACGTGGTCATCTTAATGTAATCCAAATCATCAATAAACTCATAGATCTAAAGAAGTTACAGAGGAAATATATCCTGAAAATGACGGACAAGTTCGTACGGTGAAGGTGCGAACATTAATTTGTATTGTAGAGGCGATCAGTCACTAAGATTGCTGTCATACCAGCGTCATTCACAGAGGAGGAATATTGGGAACAGAAACTGGTAGTACTGAGGACAGAAGGAGATAGTTTTAATGTTAATTGTGATTAGTTAATTGTCGTCAATTTTTGTTAGGTTATTTTCTTTTATAATTGTAATTTGTTGAAAAGGTGACTCGGCTTTCTCCCTGAAAATTGGTTTGTAAAGTATTCAGGCGGTTAGTAGCGTCAGCGTTAATTTTAGCATTACATGCTATTAGTAACTCGCATTCATTTCAACTGTTGTTATTTAGAAAACTAAATTCTTCACGTATTAGTACACAAAAATGTTAAGCCAGGTGAATGAGGAGATTGTCCAAATGAACCTCCCGCTTTAGCCACTATTGGATAAACCTGATTTGTAAGTGCACACACACTGCGCTATGATCCTTTGAGGAACTTGACTTTTTTAACAACCGTCTTTCTCCTCGCTCTGTCACTTGCTAGATTAGTTCTGTCTGGCCTCGAAGAACTTTCAGGTCATCGTCCTTTCACTCACTACGTGATTTTCCTCTTGGATATTGTCCCACCTTCCTTGATATTTATTCCTGTCTCGGGTGTGACCTGGCCAACATCATAGTTCATGTGTCTTCCGTGATCGCCATGCCTTTAGTTCTGCGTCAATAATGGAGCTACAAATATCACTTAAACCTTCTCTCAAATCTATTGGGTAGTTTATAATTTCTTGTTAGTGTTCAACTTCAGCATCTGTAGCAAGTCTGACTGTAAATGTATTCAAACGAAGTTTATGCGTCCTGGATACATTTCGTAAGTTCAGAATCTGCAAAAGTTGTTTCATGGGAATGCATTTCTTTAGCGATATCATTGTTGCTGGACTATTCTACCAAGATGCTTGAATTGCTGAACTGCTTAAAGTGATGATATGCTCAAGTCACCTGTGTTTGTTTTTGTAGCTGATATTCTCGTCCTGTTAACAAATATTTTCTTTTCTTCCGAGTATACATATGATGTATGCAAAGGCAAATGCTATAATTTGGTATGTTGTTATAGTAATTGTATCGCCTAGGTTAAGGTTTATTTGCTGGCCGTTCCATCGATCTAAAACCTAAAGGCAATTGCAAACACAAAATCAGCCGTAGCTGAGCATACATTTACAAATGGGCACACTTTGCAATTTGAGCACGCCAGAGTACTTGCCAGCATACCTCACTACTTTCCACGAGTGATACGTAAAGCTGTAGAAATAGAAAAACATCCAAATGATGTAAACAGGGAAGATGGTTTTAAGCGTAGTAAAACGTGATCTCCTGTGATATACGATCTAAAGCATTACAACCACTGTGTGTCATACGGTCACGTCCCACGGATTACGCTGCACTTGAACGACCAATCAGCGTTACGTCGCCTCGAGCGGCTGGCACAGAGGACTATACATAGCTCAACAGCGACCTTCAGTTCTTAGTGCGACTTTCACTCTTATGACGCAAACTGCAAGGTCTTGGGAAACGTTAGTCAATATGGGTGCACAAATAGCAATCAGGTCAAAGCTGCCTAAGTATCCTCGTTCTCAAGGTACTCAAACAACACGAGCTACCAAAGAGCATGGCCATCGCCTGGATCCTTGCTCGAGTTTACGAAATGCTAGGCGCATTAAGCCAAAGATTTTTTTGTTTTGCGTATCCACAAAAACTACGCGGTCTAAGCCGAAATTCTATGCTAACAAGTATAATTCGAGTAACCGCGAAAGCCACAAACAGTCTATATGCTGATTTTTTTATCATGTAACAACTTGTAGGCAACCCATTATGCCTACAAGTTGTTACATGATAAAAAAAGCAGCCTGTATAATACGAATTTTCTTTTCTTTCGTCGATAAATCATCTTGGTATTGTCTCTACCTTCATGATATTTCGACATTTTGTTCATTTTATGTTGGCGATCTATTGTAGTCCATTTTAAGCAAATGGACGCTTACATCTGAGTATGGTTAGTAGTTAGTTTAGAAGATGTTTTAACAAGTTGAACAGATGGTATTACCACAGAATAATACCCTAAATCAGAATGGCCTCTCTGTGTCGGCGCTTTTGATGTCAGCGTACTCAGTTTTTGTGACCTTGAAATTGTCGGATATAATCCTAGTGGTGTGCAGAGGCGGTAAATTCAAAATTATGCGCCTAAATTTTAAACTGAACAGAAATAATCCGTACGCTTACAGTCCATGCAATTTATATGGAAATGCATAGTTCACCGTGTGCCACCAACAGATCTTTTCTGTGCACTCATATTAGATTAATATTTTAAAACCACTTGCACAACAAAACATAACCTTCTTATAAGGGGTCATTGACCTCCACAATTACAAGTGTAAAATATGGAAAACAGCTGACTGCACACCACCAGAACTCGCGCATGCGCAAAGAAAAAACTAGCTGAATTTTAAGCCGACAGGCCATTCTGTATTATTCTGTGGTATTACGATAAGCAAGTACCGTCGCCTCAGCGGCTAAGGCCGACGCAGACGTTTTCCTGAAGAAGTTTACGTCGAGTGCTCCGGCAACACTAAGCTGTCCTATTGTTATACAACCAATAGAACCAGGTAAACAAAGCTAAGAAGTTGTTTTTATTATATATTTTGTTTGGACCATCCACGTTTACAAATATCTGTACTATACTTCTTGACATTCTTCATCGAGCCATTATTTCCTTCTTTTTCTCTTCGTTTACCAATGATCTTCTGGCCGACGCCGACGTCGGTTATTCTCTTGAAGCTATTGCACCTCGTTTCTGTTCTTGTAAGTATTTTATAATTTGTTAACACTGTTTGCTGTTGCAGTATCTTAAAATGGTTAAATAAACACGTTCTGCTATTTATTTCACTCGCTTTCGAAATTGTGGCACGCCACTGAATAGCTGTTTCCTGATAATTTAATAACAATTTGGCAAATGACATGACTGTTGCGCTAAATCCCTGTTATTTTATAATCCCACCTAGCAAATAATAGACACCAAAATCTATTAAATTCAAGACCATACAGTGCTATTACCTCCTAAATGAATTGGCAACAATGAAAACTACAATTGTTATGTAATTCCGTTTCTGCACGGCGTTAATTATTTTAATGATTCGTATAAATTCTACAGTAATAAATCTGCAGTGACTTCATATTTTTCGACTTAGCTGGGTGTGGACATTAATGCTCGTTAATTCTGTGATAAATCGATAATGGTTCATTGATTTTGTGATTACAGCTTATGACATGATAGAAAAGGCCTTGGACCATTTTGGGTTCTAATTATGGCTGCAGTGGCTTCGGTCCCGAACTGCTAAATTCGCCAACTGTGTTTTATTTCTGTATTGAAACGCCAAACTGCTTGTCACTTTTGACGTAAGGTGATGGTAACAACCTGAAATAGCTTTGTTCTAAACTAGTTTAGATAATTTCAAATATTTGCCTTGTCTGTCGCTGAAAACTGTGGCTTAATTAGAACCGATGTTGGACTTGCTGCTCGAGCAAGCATTTCGCAAGGTGGGTGCCTTACGTATAATGTATCAGTAATTCGCAGTGTACGTAACCAAAGAACAAAGCCCGGAATATAAAGCAATAATTTTGTATGCTGTTCACACGTCACAATTTTATTTCAGCGAAATTCTTACAAAATTTGTAACGGGTGTTCATTAGAATTTGTGGTCTAGTCGGCTTTGGAACTGATGAAGTCATGTCGTGCATTAAATCATATGGCTGATAACTGACACTGGTGACACTGTAAGTCTATGTCAAATTCGAGGTTAGCACGACATGACTTCATCAGTTCCAAAGCTGACTAGACCACAAATTCTAATGAACACCCTTTATAAACATATGTAAACGTAAAGCACATACCTGGACAAACGAACAGGTACTTAGGGGTAATTCTCCACGCTGTTCCGAATTTCTGTCTTAAAACGTGACAATTTTGCTGTTTAAAACAGATTTTTTGCTAAATTTAAATGGCATTTGCAACACATATGAACTATCAGGTTCTTTGTATTTAACTTTGATTTATTTCCAACGCAAATCTTCTGATGTCAAATTAAATGCATCACCTGAAAGAAAATGCTGTATAAAAGAGATGCGTGCCTTTACCTTTAAATAAAACACTTGCATGTTCTGTTTAACATTCACAGTTTAGTGATTTTTGAAAAATGCTATTCTTAGGCGTAGGCACTTTTTAGATTTAAAAAAAAGTGTGTAATCGAAACAAAATACATACGCTGAGAGATTCATAATATTCTAGAACATTCCCGATGTGTATATATGTATATTTTTTTCTTAAGATTTTCCAAAGGTATTACTGAACAATGGAAATGATAATAACAAGTACACTAATGGGATTCTGTTCTTGGCTGAAAGTGGAGCATTCATATCAGTAGATGTCTCCATTATTGCTGCACGAATTTTGTATGAGATTGAATGACATTTATTTATGTAATTGTATGAAACGATGCCGTTGGTATTACAACTTTAATCGATTCAATGTTAAAGGGGGTGGTTAAGGTGTTCGTTAGAAATTACACACACGAATAACTATACCACTTTTAATATTCTTTATTTAACGCAACGGATTACAGACATAAAATTAAATGTGCGGATTTGCTACTATAGTATTACAAGTGTGGATCGAATAGGTCTTGTTAATCAGCATACATGTGAGCGTTTGTGAATCTGACACTTGGCTCGTGAAACACTCAAAGTGAATGCTTCAGTAAGTATGAGATTAATGCTAAACACGTGGGAATCTGACCCGACGTGTGCCAGACGACCAGAGTGGTTCATTGGGCTAAGACCTAGTATGCAATGACTCCTTAAGCTCCTCGCTTCCGTATATATACAATGTTCATACAATTACATAAGAATTCCTATTCTAGTCACAACAATGGCATTGTATCTATCGAACGAAGGGTCGACACAATTTCACTAGCGCGCACAAGGGTTGGAGGTTTGTGATGCACCCACTGGACATTCACTCTCGATTTTTGAAGCTGCAGTTTTACTGCCGTATTGTTCGTCCACTTTCGCTTCTTATTTAGAAAAGTGTTCTTCAGATTTGAGAATTCCTTTTCGCTTTTGTTTGCAGGAACTCGTGGACGTTTAGAGAGTTTCTCTCTTTTGTATTCCGCCGTACAAATCACTTTTTGGCATTAGGGGTTTTTACCCCTTTAGCTCGAAAGTTTTCAAATGGCACTTAAGCTAACTGCTCGCACTTCGAGAATTTTTATTGCACGCACTGTTTAATTTTATGGGCGAGTTTCCTCTTGTTGGCAACGATCTTTTATGATTTATTGCTCCGCTACAATGGTATTCAACTAAATATTATAATTGCTAAATTTTATTTCTGCATTGAACACTTGAATAGTGTCAACTGTCAGGTGGACGTGAATGTTAACGATGATCAATGTTATTATATATCATGTTTACAAATATTAATGGCTGTATTATTTTGCGTTTCGAAAAAATCTTGCCATCTAAACTTAATAAGAAGTAATAGTTATGATAAAATTTACAACTTGGTTCTGCTCGTGGCCTGCGTTATAGGTTATGTTAGTACGTTTACAAAGCCTGTCAGCTAGACTGTTTTAACATTTATTACAATACCTTAGTTCATATTTTGTCCATTGGCGCTAGTTCACACAATATGACGTTTCAAATTTGAAAGCTTATGTTCGGTTAAAACACTTTTGAAAATGTCTCGTTGCATTCCTTCATGTGGAACTAGGAGTAGGAAAAATTTATGCTATCATGAATTTCCATCAAATATGGTAAATCTTTGTGGCTGGATAAAGGCTATCACGTAAGAGGAAAATATGTGATCTATCAGATGGTGTCAAGCAGCGCCAATTTCACGAAGTGACCATAATTTGCATATTACCGACCGTCGTTACCGACATTCGGCTAGCTGGCAGGCTTTGTAAAGACGTAGTTTTTGTTAATCAACGCAGGCAACGTTCTGCGCGGCGTAGTTTTTTACAAATCAACAGATTTCGCTGCTTTCACCAGTCCACAAGGTTGGTAAAACTGAAAATTCGTATGTATATGGTAGGCTGTCTCGTTTTTTAGAAAAAATATCAAAAGTGCGGTAAGAGGGGAAAAGTAACTCGTGACGTCATAAAACCTGAGAAATTTAAATATGTTGTATGTTTTAATATTGCTGATGTATACTTGGTGTACTTTTAAATTTAATTTTATAAATCTCAAGGAATGATCCAAATAAAATGACAAAGACAGAATTCGGCCAAAACTCTTTTCATTTTAATTCACATTGAACCAACGTTGTACTGCATTAACTAATTTTTTGTGCGTTGTATTTATAACTTAAAAACTTCATTCTGAGGTATAAACGTTATTTAACAAGCATCGTAATTATTATGTCGTCAACATAAGTATATTTAAATTTGAGAATAAATGAAAACGTGTTTCACTTTCGCTGGTATTACCACGATAAGTATTTTTATAATCAGCCACCGCACAAGTTAGAGGTATTTTTAAATAGTTTACAACTTTGTCACGTTGACAGCACCTCGTATGACGTCACGAGTAACTTTTGCGTGGTGAAAATGTGGAACTGTATTTTTAAATACGAACGAGGCAACCTCCTCTACGAATAGTTAATGTCAGGTTTATCAACCTTGCTAGTCCATACATTAATTAATAATAAGACACTGCTGCTTTTCGTAAAAATATGCCGTGTATTAACCCTTGCAGGACCAAGCCTTTTTTTGAACACCGATGACCAGCGGGGATGGTAAATGTCCTCAACGAGTGTCAAATCAAATGTTTTGATTACTCGATAAGCTACGCACCTCCAGCGTCATGTAACAAACTGCCTGCTCGGCCAGATACAGTCGGGACAAGGGGGTGGGACGATTCGTCAAGTGCTAGATAATTAAATACAACGTGATGTTTGCCTAAGCGCCACAAGTGTTTTCTCGATCCACCTTAATTCCTCCAGAAACAGGGGGCGGAATTGTCACAATACTTCTTGGGGATGATGTGTAACTAGCTTCCCCAATGGGAACTTAACCTAAGTTGATTCTTAATGTGTCTGTGATCAGCCACTGTTATAATAAAATACTACCAAGTACACAGAAAAAGAATATGTCAATTTTACGAGTTATCTATGAATAAAGCAAAAACCAAGTTACATCTACACGTTAAAATTAGCCCTGAATCCTAGAAGACGTTATCGTAGTTACAAACTATCTAACTATTGTATTGTAGTTATTGTATCAAGCGAATGTCAGAGTAGAAAATATTAGCCAACGGCAGCAAGAGCAACGCCTTAAAATGACTAATAATTTCGCAATAAAATAGCGCACAAAACGCCAATCAAAAGAGCTGCATGTACTTAGTTTACAACGGGCGTAACACAACATAAATTCATGCAATTGCAAATAATTCTATCTGGGTTGGCTGCAAAACGTCCTGGTTGATGGTAGAATGTCACCCCTCTGTAGAAACGCCCTTAAACTTTGCAACCACAAAGTTTTCTCTCGTATCACACTACACAGCGTGTGGAATGAATTTTAAATGACCGGGAGGCGATGGCCCCGCTAAGTGCGGCCGAAGCAACTTTTCCGCCGCCCCCGTCAGGGTACTTTCTGATACCGAAACTTCAACTCTAATGCCGATCGAAAGGCGAAATTTGCAATCGACAAAATTAATTTCTCCGTGCGCGGGATGTAACGGTACAAAAGGTAAATTCCTATGAAAGTTTGCAGACGTTATTAATGACAGTAGAAGTTGCCCACACAATCTTCGTCTCTGCGAAGCCTATCCGCAAAGAAAATTCCGACAATATAATTTTTGCGGACTGCACACATTCTTTCGGCGTCATTTCCCTCCGCCTAATTGTAGGCTGAGAACTAACTAATTTCCACAAGTGTCGTTACGAATTGAAATTAACCTAACAATTGCTGCAGCGAGTCTAAAAATTGTTGCGTAGTGAACCAGAGCTACACCAAAATTGTATTACTAAGGGCCGATTCTACAATGCAAGTATATACTTAGAATAAGCTATCCAAGGTATAATTGCCATAGTTTTCTTTGTTACAATAATCGTTTCTAGGGTATTTATTCCCGGGATAACTTTATCCTTGGATTGTAGAATCGGCCCTAAATAATAAAAACAATACAATATCAAACAAATAAATACAGGATATAATGCAGTATTAATTTATCGATAATTACCGTTTTTAAAGATTTTTAATAAAAGAATACAATAAAATTTAATGAAAAACAGAACTTGTTAATACTTTTAATACCCCCCCCCCCTTCTCCGATCCTTCTAGGATAAAAAGCATCACGGGTTTCGGTGCGTTTCTCTATTTAATTCTAATCTTTTCTAATACGTTTTCTACTTCAAACTTTTTTATGTTACACTCTTTTTCCAGACACCATACTTAAGACTTAAGAAACGCCCTTTATAATCGTATTATATAGTATGATCAAAAATTAATCTCATCTAGTATGGCTGTGGAACTGCAAACCAACGCCTTTAAAATTGGCTTACATACTTATATTTCATTCAAACTGCCAAATTGTATTATTAAATATTCTTTTTATCCATCTTATTACAATATTATATTGAAATAAATGAATTTGCACCTAAAAGTAATGTAATTGTGCAACAAATAAGCTTGCTCCGGTCGAATAGACACTTCATCTTAAATCTAACCTAAAAATAAAATATATTGGAGCCAGTTTTAAAGGCAGCAATTTGTTCTTTCATAGCCATATTAGATGAGATTAATTTTTTATCCTTTATCTAATAGACGTGTCTGTCTGGGACGCTGTTTTGTCCGGGACGCTGTTTTGTCCGGGACGCTGTTTCAGCAGCCAAACCGTAAGAGATAGAGAAAAAAGTTATTAAAGTTATATGTTTGGAATGGTCATGTCAGGTCAGGAACCGAATTTCAGTCACGTGACACTTCCGGTTTTCGAGAAATCACAAAAAGACCGTTTTTCAAATAGAACGCGTATTAAATAAAAACTGTTTCGGCCGCCAAACGTAGCTGCGACCCTCTGCGCCTTAAATCCTCGATCGGTTAGGCAACCACTTTGACACCTTCCAGGTCTGGGTGGTTGCCTAACCGATCGAGGTTTGAAGGCGCGTTAAATGAGACATTTGTCTCACTGGACTGCTAGTTATACTTTATTAGGCTACAAGCCACGTTGACCCACGACTTCTACAATCCTCTTCTATCTCTGTTGTTTCTGCGTCGTTTCTCTCCAATTGCGCACCACAGATCATCGACCTTCATACCACGAGATATGCTCTTGAGAACCTTCCTCTCCCATATATTCAGTGTTTCTTTCATCTAGTAGCGGTATTGTATACACCAACCCTGATTTCTCTTGTCACAGTTTTTGATTTTATTATTCTGACTTCGGAGCCTACACTTCTACTACCTCTCAATATTCTATTCTGCCGTTTATTTTTCTTCAATTTTGTCTGTTAATAGCACCCCTAAATAGTTAAATGTGTTCACTTTCTCAATGTTGTACTGCTTGGAGCCATCGCTTTTTATTGGGAAAAGCTTTTCTGTACAAAATGTTCTCGATGTCACCTCCATATGTATATTTTGTTTTTTCTTCATTGATTTTCAATCCAAACTCTTTAGCTACTCTCTCTGTAGTCGGCTACAAATGTCTTGAAGCTCCTGTTTAGTTGTTGTAAGTAATACCAAATTATGCGCATAAGCTACACATTGATATACTGTTGACGATATATTGTTTCTTTTACCAGATTAAACAGCATTGGAGATCAATAGTAATGGTAGATCGTATTCATAGCTATTAGTTATTATTTGTTTCATAGTTAACACTTAATCAGTAACTGACCTATTTTGCTTAAATATACATTGAAAATTTCCTATACTAAGTTGTTTGTTTTCCAATCTCTCTCTAATTTCTCTTTCATGTTTTTCAAAATTGGGCGTCTGACCATTGATTCGGCATTGTTTTTCCTTGTTTCCAAATTTCTTGCATTAACTTAACTATAATTGTCTTTATAACATCCCCACCCTCTTGTATTATACGGCTCTTATTATTTCTTACTCTTCCAATAGTGGTTTTCATTTCTTCTTCATTAGGCACCTCCTCTTTTATATTCTAATAATTTCGCCTCAACTCTGTTCTGTAATTTTAGTTTTCCTCTGCATGTACCCCCCCCCCCAAATTCTCCTTCGATTTATTCAGTTTTTTTTATCTATTCCGCCTACCAACTCCCCATTTTTGTTCTTGAAGTAGACAAAAACAGTTTCCTGTAATTGTTTTGTCCACTTTTCCATTCGACAGTATTACGTATTTGAGAGACGAACAGATTTCAGAAAGATCCATTTACATAACATCTTTTTGAACAAATCAGTTACTGTAAACTGTTTTTGTTTACTTTTTTTGCTTTTGACTGTAGTTCTATTACTTGATCGTTTTTCGTTCAATTTCTTGGTAAAAATTTATTTTTATTTTTTTCTTAATTCGGTCTAATTTCGTTTGTATCTTTTGGAGTTTCTTTCTTCTACTTACCTTTTTGCCTTTTCAGGATGCCAGGACTATCAATCAGATCGATCACTGCTCAGTAGAAAACAAACATACACAAATTATACAGGATGTACGAAGTTATAGGAGCAGCGACACAGACTCTGATCATATAATGCAATGGTTAGAATAAGTTATTACAAGAAATGCCAAAACAAGAAAAGTATTAAACGATGTAACACGGAACAGAAAATGGAGTGTTGATTGAATTGAAAAAATGCATAATCTACAGATTGGTGTTCAGGCGAAAGAGTTAATACAGAAAATAAAAACAAATAAAGAGTCTGTTTTGTTTGTTACAGAATGCAGAGCTACTATAGAGCTAAGAGATAAAGCTAGAATGGAAATGTACTAAAACGCCAGAAGAGTATAAAAGCTATTACAAAGAAAAAAGAATCACTACTAACACATTCCCCATTTCATCCTCCCTAAGCAGACATGGTTCTACGATGTTCTGCTACTTTTGGTTTTTAAATATATGGAAAATAGTTGAGAACGTTATCCACAGAATCCACTTCTTTGCAGAATAAAAATACAAAGTTTGAACTGTGGTTTAAGTTTGAGATAGTTAGCAATGCAATAATGAGAATGTATATAATTTGTTCCACTGTATAGGGCCCGGCAACGATGTGGGGATGGAAGGTATTTCTAAAACTATGAGAGTTACATGAATATTGTGCCAATAAAAGTTATAGGTACGAAGGTGGTGCACATTACTAAAATAGTTTTGATAATGCAGGGTGACTCAAATAAGTGTGGCGAATTAAACTTACTTTTTTTAATTGGAATGCCCTATATTTGGCTTAAAAGTTATGCATGGAAATACTAATCATTTGGTATAAGTTGTATGGGTCTAACGTCAATTGTTTTGGAGGTATTAACGATTTTATACAAAAAATGCTGAATTTCTGGCATCTGCTGTCAGCAACAGAAAGCAATTAGTTGAATGAAGGAAAACGTTATCAAAAACTTATGGTTTTCGTGAACTACCTTTCCAGTGTAAAATGGTGGATCTGGGTACTAGTGCTATACAGGGTACTCGTGCTATACAGGGTACTCAACATTTGCAAATTTAATTATTTCGATTTTTTTCAAATGGAACGCTCTGTATATTTTTGTATTTTTGAAAAGGCCATTTAATGAGCTTTCTCTTGATATGTTACTTCATACCTCCAAGTTCAACTGTTTTTCAGATATACTTTCCAAAAATACAAAAAATATACAAGGCATCTCATTTGAAAGAAATCAAAATGATTAAATTTGCAAATATTGAGCACCCTGTATAGCATTAATACCTAGATCCACCATTTTACACTTGAAAGATAGTTCACGAAAATCATAATTTTTTGGTTAAGGTTTTCTTTCATTCCATTGTTTTCTGTTGCTGACAGCAGCCGTCTGAAGTTCAGCATTTTTTGCATAAAATCGTTAATACCTGCAAAACAGTTGACGTTAGACCCATATAACTTTATATAAAAATGATGAGTATTTCAATGCAAAACTTTTGAGCTACCCACATGTAGGGCATTCTATTTAAAAAAGTTGATTCGCCACACCTTTTTGAGCTACCACGTATAATAAAAACTATTTTAGTAATGTGCACCACCTTCGTACCTACAACTTTTATATACACAATATTCATGTAACTCTCATAGTTTTAGAAATATCTTCCACCCCCGCTTCGTTACCGGACCCTGTATATAAGACTTCAGTTAAGAATTTTTTAACGAGTAAGTAAAGTACCCTTCTTAAGGACTTTCTGTGTTATTACAGTGAATAATATAGATTATTCAACAGCATAATAAACGAACCAATGAAAATTGTTCAATTTGTCAGAACCGGCCAATCAAAATTGACTGTCATTAAAAACACCTACTGCCGGTCTTATAAAGGCCACTAATCTGACGTTAACTTAAATTCGCTGTTAAAATAAACAAAAGCGCATCAAAACATCAATGCTTATGACATTTTATTCATTAGTAAACACATTTTGATGTGCTTTTGTTTATTTTAACAACGAATTAAAGTTAACGTCAGATTAGTGGCCTTTATAAGACTGGCTGCTAATGTCACAGTGTTTTCACGCGAGCCCCATTGGTTTCAATGATTTCAATTTAGTAAGTAGCCTGTGACTGACATTTCACCAAAACGTCAAAGTCAAAGTTTGGAAATCAGCATCGTTCTAAAAACTTATAATAATCGTGTTGGAAGCTACAGTATTGAACTAATAGTGGAAAACGTTAAAAATGTGTGCTGTCGAACACGGTAAAAGTCATCTACCCATATTGTTGAATAATCTTTCCAAATATCACTCAAGGCAAAATTTTCAAGAGAATTTTTTCGTCAACATGCAAATTATTACAAATTTCTCTCAACAAAAACTGCTCAAATTTTTAACGCAGTTTTGGTTTCGAGAAATTTTAACGCAATAATTTGCATGTGAGCGAAAAAATTCTCTAAAAATTTTCACCTTTTGTGGTATTACCCTTCATAATAATGCATAGAATATTGGGTTCCGGTCTCCACTAAAGAATCCAACATTTATCTTAATATATGTCACTACTGATTTTACCGCTGTTGCTGCAAGTATTCCCCCCTAATATATATATATATATTGAAAACGTGAAGCGTTTTCTTTCGACATCTATTTTGAGACTTCCACTGTGCCGATTTCGATAATTCTTTTTTTAAATGAAAGCCGTTACCGTGTAGATGTGCACAAAATTGAAAATAAATTGATAATTTTTAGAGAAAAACCATCATATTGTAGCTCTCAAGTGGTTGCAGCCGGCCATGTAGTAGCAGTCCGCCAAGTATATTCTCAAAGTCAGCCTACGGCGTTCTGTTGATTTTTGCAAAGGACTACTGTAACTGCTAAATGTTTATTTGAAATCAACGGTCTGCTGATTCGTGAGACAAACGTCAAAATACATGTAAAATGACAGTTGAAGAAAATCGGTATTGCTCAGATGCTGTAAGGTGTTTTTTCTGCGTATTATAAATATGTGGATGTGCATATTTACACACTGGTTCATTGCTTTCTCTGTTGGTACAAGCATACGTATATTGTTAAAACGTTCCATCCTCACAGTTTCTTTCGTTTAAGTTGCATTCAGTCATCGCTTTTATAATCTATTATTTCAAAATTCTATTCGACCTTCTCGTAGCTCTTCTTTGTGGTACCCTTCCCATTTTCGCTGTGCGCCTAGCATGTGGGTTAACAATTAATAAACCACAAAGATAAACTCTGGATAAAGTAGGAGTATATAATATTCGTCACAATCAGTATTTAGCTATGGTCAAGTGTATACGTTAAACATTGTCTACAAAGAAGTTTTGTAAGTTGAAAAATATTTTTCAATGGGTCCACTAGTGTGTAATAAGAATTTGTCATGTTTTGGTGTGAATCGGATACGTTGCATTGATTACAATTGAGTAAATGTCATACAAAGAAAAACAGGGTGATTCATGGAAAATGCCGCCCCTAGTTTCTATTGATTAGGCAACCAATCATGCTCTGCCATGTATACCAAGTACCAACGGTATGAGTAACTTAGGTTGCTTATCAACAATTTTAAGGGGCGGCATTCTTCGCAAGTCACCCTATATGTATAATTGTTGAATTTAATTTCTTTGTCGAACACATGAATATTAGTGGGCGTAAATGTCACTGTGACTAATGTTATTGGGTGTATTATTATGACTGCGAAAATGCATTGTTTTTACTCTATAAAGTAGAAATAAAACTCGAAGTAATCATAAACCGTTCACCAATTGGGCTCACTACGTAATTTCCCTCAAATTCATAGATTTCTAAGTGGCACTGGCAGCTCTGTAATACTCATATATATTTATAGTGTTTCGTGGTCCTGAAAGGTACGGAAAAAATGAACCACCAGATATACTAGAGCTCAAGATAAGTCGATTTGCCCCAAATTACCTATATACAAAGGTCCATCCCTGAGGAGATACAGCCATCTTAAGTTGGTAAAAAATTCTTTACCGCGTCTCTTGAATAAACTTTAAAAAGCAGGTGGGCTTTAAAAACAATAATTTCTGTTATAAAAGCTACAAGGTAAACAACACAATAAATGGGAAATGGGAACCAATGTTAAAAATGGCCTCAATTTTCACTAATACATTGGCACATCCTTCTCCGTAGAGAGTTTCTGACATGCTCAAATATTCAAGGCTTGCACAGATATTATTTACTGCATGAAATTGAAATAACAGGTAGGCTTTGAAACTTTTAATTTAATTGCCTGTTAAACGCCAAAAAAACAGAGTTTTCATAGTCTACCTGTTTATTTTAATTTCATACAAGAGACACATTAAAGCATTTTTTCACCATCTTAGATGGCCGTAACTCATCAGGAGTGGATTTTTGTGTATAGGTAATTTGAGTTTAAATCGGGTTATTTTGAGCTCTAGTATATGTGGTTGCACCGGTTTGCGGAAAGTTCGTTCCCCACATTTCGTCCCCGGGATATTTCGTCTCTCCACATCTCGTACCCGGAAACCTCGTTCCCGAGCGAGCTCAATTTGTCTCCTAGATTACAGGGTGTTGAAAAACGAATGCAGCAATCGGAATGCAGTTAGAAAATGAAAGATATTTTAATTAATTTATTTATTATAATAAACTTATAAGAACAAAATAAATTGTATTTATTAAAAATGACGGGTTAATCTAAGTATGTTCATGATATTTTGTATAGGGCCATAATTTCTCATTCTGAACAACTTTTTTCAGTAATATTTTGCCGTATCATAAACAAAAGGGGTAGGTTACCCGAAAGAAAATTTTTGCTTAACTGTCAAGGCCGACTTGTTTTTGAAAAACTAAAAATTTTCTTAAAATTCTCTACAAACCAAGCAGAAATTTTAATTCCTATAATATTTTTATATAAAAGAAAAAAAATTTAAATTTCATCTTGTGAACTCAATCCGGGGACATACTGTATATAGTTCTTATAAGTTTATTATAATAAATAGATTAATTAAAATATCTTTCATTTTTTAACTGTATTCCGCTCGCTGCACTCGTTTTTCAACACCCTGTAATCTAGGAGACAAATTGAGCTCGCTCGGGAACGAGGTTTCCGGGTACGAGATGTGGAGAGACGAAATATCCCGGGGACGAAATGTGGGGTACGAAATGTGGGGAACGAAGTGTGGGGAACGAACTTTCCGTACCCCGGTTGCACCCTATATAATAATTCTTATAAATCAGTAAATCTTTATAGCGAAAGCTAATCTTTCGTTACAGAAATATGGATATTCGATCCTGATCTAATTTTAAATGTGGAAATTTGAAGTGGGTGTAAAAACTTTCTCGAAGTAATAAATTTGGTACTATTCTAAATTTCAAATAAGAATGCAGTAGGTGGCGCACCCTCAATCTCAGTTTTACATTAGGAAAATAAAAGTTTGTTTGACTACCATTGTCTTACAATAATTTTGTCCTATATAATTGAAATAAACGTTATAGAGCAGCCTTGTTGGTCCACTATTTATCGGTTTTCCTTTAAACTTTTGGGATTCATGCCTAATGTTAAATTGACAATTATGAAAATAATATGTTATTTTCAGGTGGTTGTAATGATGACTTTGTTTTAACCAATCACGGCCATAGTTATGATTACTACTTAGTTTCAAGTACTGTATGCTTATTTGAAATTTAGTATAGTTTGGAATTATGCTGGTTAAATGCAACTACAATCACATAACAATAGCCCTTCGCCAGCACCGTTATGCGTTGTACAAATATTTATGTGCGCTGTCTATTGTAGGTTTTTAATACTTTGTACCTATCGCAACGGAAGTATTGGTAGAACAACTTCCTTTTAAATCATTTCGGGTAGATAGCTGCCTGATGCGTGCTTATCTTAAACGATCTGCAAAGAAATGCAAAATGGAAGCAGTTACTAAAATTCTGTTTTCACAAGAATAATTTTGTACGCAAGAATATATACTTAATTTTTAGCACGAATTATTCCAATTTTGAGCACATTTCATTTTAATGGATTAAAGATCTGCATTGGGTATTACTTACTAAATCTGGAAATGATAGTTGGTAATTGAAAGCGTAAAATGTGTAGGGTTCTGTTGCAATGTAAAAATACAGTGATGAAATTGTCTTGATTAAACGTAACTTTTACTAATTCGTTTATTTAAAAACTATGTCACTAGTGGACTAGTTTTAAAAAAGAACCGGTTAACTTCTTAAAAGTGCAAGTTTTTATGTTATTCCATTCAATTTAGCCAAATAGCTTGTGAACTATAAAATTTGTAAGTATCAGAACCAAGAAAAATACAGTTTTAGTAAATTTGTCGGTTCGTGTTGGAACGTACGTCATAACAGGTACCTATGCTTTTATAATTGTTTGCTCTTGCACTTATCATTCACTTAAATGGGCGTTAATTTGGTTTCTCAATTTTATGCAGCGTCTCAACCAAGGATGTACCAATTAGTCAAAATTTTATTTCCTTAATAGAAGTATAGCGGAAAAACATTGAATTTACTATAATTTGTTTAGACATTTGTTTTTTTAGTACCACATAGGTGCGTATCCATAATGATATCACACTTTACCGCCATCAATGCCAAATTCAACCATGAGGAATAGCGAAATTACTATTGAGCCTTTTGGAATCGAGTTAAATGTCCAACAGTGTTCTTTTATTTTCTTGAGACAAATTGTTAAGATAAATTAATTGAAGTTTATAAAATTCCAATGATATTTTTTTAAACGCACGAAAAAGCTTGTGATGTTCACCAAAAAGGAATGTTAATGCTTCGAAATGCTACTAAGGAAGAAGCTTTAGGTAAAATGCAAGTGTACGAGTGGTATTTGCATTTCAAAGCAGGTCGCGGTCTAGTTAAAACTTCGCCCTTAAAAGAATTTCTAGGTATTCAAACAACTTTAACGTTTTACTAAAGAAAACAAAACTTTACACCTACTATTTATTCTTTATTATCGACCCTCACAAAAATCGCGAAACTTGCTTGCAAGCACTAGCAAAAAAACAAAAACCAGTCAACCCAGAACCATGTCAGACTGAGTCAGAATAATGTTGACTCGCGACACCTTCCGGCGCATTGTGCCGCTACTTTCCGTTCGGACCGAACCCCTTCGTACGTTTCTAGCTAATGTGTATTTAAAGAAGGTAGTTGATAAATAAAAACATTTGTGCTTGAAAATGCCAAAAAATTATCTAGGCCATTATTACGTTGATTAGTAAATTTCCAAAATTGTAACCTCAATTTCAAACAAATCATCGTGACAGCACTAGTTTTATAACAAGCAGTCGTTACAATTTGTGTTTTAGATCGTGTACACAAACACTTACAAACTTTAAAATTTTGCACGCGATTGTGCCGGAAATAGAACCTGTAGAAACCAAATCGATAGGAAACGTCACTTGAAAATTTGTTGTTGACGTTTACAAGAAGCATTTCACCAAATTTATACTACTTTTGTGTTATCGATTTGTGCACTGGAATAGGGCAAATTCAATTTTTTTTTAAGAAATTACATTTTAAGTGCCATCTTTAGGCGCATTTCAAAGTACATATTCGAATATAATTTATGATAGCGACTATTAATCTTTTTATCGGACAAAGTTAATGCAGCAAAAACCAATCAAGTGATAACATTGAAAATCAACAATGCCGCAAATCAAACAGAATTGCCAGGACGATTCTTTTACGATCGCCCTTAACGATTTTTTTACAGGCGGTTTGGTTGAATCTTTTATGGTCGTTCTACCGCCCGAAAATACTCATAAATTGATCTCAGAAACTTCAGAATGCAATGACAAAACTGATCGATAGTTGAGTCTTACGAAATTTCAAATTGTTAAGAATCTAACTAACATTAAGGGAATTCAGAAACCTAATGAAGTATTCATAAAACTTCTATTATTTACGAATCATTCTTTAAAATTAAAATTGTTCATGCCTTTCTTACCGTGTTGTCGAATACATACAGACTAAATGCACGATTGGTAGTTATAATGCTTATATTAATGCGACATTTTTAACCTCCTATAAAAAAAATTATAAATTATACTGATGAGCAGGCACAGTTTGAGTTGACACTCATAGCTATAAACGGTGAAGAATGGAGTTTACTTGCTCCATAAGTTCAAAAATACATCAAGAATGTGATAACAAGTTCCTTTATTGTTTTAAAGCATAACTAACATTTTAAGAGAGACCCGTGTCCAATAACGTGAAGAAGAAGTAAAGGAAACTACCACCCATATTGGGACAACTATGTAACAAGAAAATTATTCCAAACAGTCGCAGTGAACGTACAGTGCAAAAGTAAAATAATTTTTAAAAATTGAGGGTAGAAGATCAGCAAGTCGTCTAAGGCAAATGTGGACCGGTAACAGAAGACGTACAGCAGATACTCCAAAGCTGAAATTAGAAAATCTGGTTCCAATAAAGAAATTACTGGAGCTGAAGAGGTGGTCCAGAAGAAGGTCCATATGGGACTGAAGTGTGAAGAAGAAGAAGGTACGATTCATATTGTGAAAACCATGCAACAAGAAAATTCTTTCAAACAATCCGAGTGAATCCTTCCAGCTGCGATTCATAAGGCTAAATTGGGTTCGAATTGTAGATTGGATGAATATCAACAGAGTACAAAAGTAAATATATCAAAGAGAAATGAAGGGTAGAATCAGCAAGTCATCTAAGGCAAACGTGGACGGGTTACAGCAGGCGTGCAACAGATACTCCAAAGCTGAAATTAGAAAATCTGGTCCCAATGAAGAAATTACTGGAGCTGAAGAGATGGTCCAGAAGAAGGTCTATATGGGACTGAAGTGTGAAGAAGAAGAAGGTACGATTCATATTGTGAAAACCATGCAACAAGAAAATTCTTTCAAACAATCCGAGTGAATCCTTCCAGCTGCGATTCATAAGGCTAAATTGGGTTCGAATTGTAGATTGGATGAATATCAACAGAGTACAAAAGTAAATATATCAAAGAGAAATGAAGGGTAGAATCAGCAAGTCATCTAAGGCAAACGTGGACGGGTTACAGCAGGCGTGCAACAGATACTCCAAAGCTGAAATTAGAAAATCTGGTCCCAATGAAGAAATTACTGGAGCTGAAGAGATGGTCCAGAAGAAGGTCTATATGGGACTGAAGTGTGAAGAAGAAGAAAGTACGATTCATATTATGAAAACCATGCAACAAGAAAATTCTTTCAAACAATCCGAGTGAATCCTTCCAGCTGCGATTCATAAGGCTAAATTGGGTTCGAATTGTAGGTCGGATGAATATCAACAGAGTACAAAAGTAAATATATCAAAGAGAAATGAAGGGTAGAATCAGCAAGTCATCTAAGGCAAACGTGGACGGGTTACAGCAGGCGTACAACAGATACTCCAAAGGTGAAATTAGAAAATCTGGTCCCAATGAAGAAATTAATGGAGGTGAAGAGATGATCCACAAGAAGGGCCAGATGGGACTTTAGTGCAAAGAAGAAGAAGAAACTACGATTCATATTGTGAAAACTATGCAGCAAGAAAATTATTTCCAACAATTGCAATGAATCCTTCCAGCCGCGATTTCTAAGACTAAGTTGGGTTCGATAAATAGACAGGATGGATACCCACAGAGCGCTGCGATTCCAAAGACTACATTGCGTTCGACTTGTAGATTGGATGAATACCAAGAGAATCCAAAAACATATATATCAAGGAAAATTGGAGGCTAGAAGAACAACAGGTCGTCTTAACATATAGGTGGACCGGTAAAATTAAAGAATGCATACAACATCTGAAACTAGAAACACTGCTTCCAATGAAAAAGGCGTGATAACGATGAGAGACTCGTGTCCAGATGGGACTGTAGTGCAAGGAGAAAAAGAAGAAACTACGATTCATCATATTGTGGTAACCATATAACAAGAACAATCGCAGCGGATCCTACCAGTTCTGATTCCTAATAAGACTGAAATAGAATCGACATGCAGATCACAATTCGTTAAAACCCCTCACCACACAAATATTTAACAACTGCTAAATACGTATTACGACAGCCAAGCTGCCATCATCAGTAGCTACGAAAAACGTACACAGCAAAATGGCAACGATATGCTCGTGACCAAATCACAAATGGACACTGCTGTGTAAGTTTCGTAGCTACTGATGATGACAGCAACATAGTATCAAAAAAAAGTGGACGTGACTACCTCCCTGGACTTTCCCATACTGGAAACTGTTCATATCGTCTTTATTCAACAGTCTTTACAACATATCAAAATTTCAACTCGATGACTCACGTCTTCACCGTGATAAGCGTTTACACTTTCACGTAAATTGCGGGTAAATATAAAAGAATGTGTAGTTCAAAACGTGACCACCGAGCTTCTGTAGATGGCGCCAAGTGGACAAGCCGCCACTGTGCTAGTTTATGTATTATTTTCCTCAAAACGGCTGTAGCACCGAGGTGAAATTTTCTAAGTACCTGGAAATTATATTTTCTAGGGCATACAAAATCGATTTTTTTATTTTCACGGAAAAAGATTCTTTGACGCAAAAATATAACAACCGTTAGAATAAAAAATTTATTTTTCAAAAATAGAGGGGGGAGGGGGCCGGTGCGCTTACATATATCCACGAGTGTAATATTTTTTTGCATATTCATATGCTCCATTATGCACTGAGCAATTCAGTGAAAACCCCAGCTACCTATCTTGTTTTGTTTATTAATTAAAGGGTTTTAAATTTTCAAACTTCAAAGCTTCGTAGAGGTCGCCACAGATAATTCATGAGATTCTTTAACAAACAGATCGATAGCCCTTTTCGGGGTCTATCAGTGTATGAAGTTTAAACAAATTCCTGTGGGCAGTTTTTGAGAAATGATTTTTAGAAAATTTCCAAAATTTTGAAAATTTGTAATTTAGGCCCCTTAATATTTTTCAAAACACTTTTTATATCACCTCATGTTAGCCTTCATATACTATTCAGAAAAAAAAAATCAATTGAATCGATTCATCCGTTTTTGAGTAATAGGGCGTTAAACTCAAAATTTTCAAAAAATCATAGCGCCCTTCATTTTAAACCTAGCGAGTTCGGCAAAAAACTAACAGATTTGCCTTATGACCCTCTATCGTTATCCGCGATAAAATTTTCAAAATTTTAATCACGAAAACAGTGATACCAAAAAAACATGCATAACTTCCGCTTCCGGTTTCGGATTTTTTTGAAAAGCTTATTTTGTCGATGAATTTTCGATACACCCCCGCATTCCAAAGCGTATCAAAATCGGAGCAATACTTTCGGCTGTAGGAGCGTCACCCACCCACACACCCACACACAGACAGATATTTTTTAAAAACCATATTTCTGTGAAAATCTCGATTTCCAAAATTTTCATGATTCCAAGACTTCCCTATACCTATGGGTATGGGAAAGTAAAAAATATATGAAAGAAAATTGGAGGATACAATCACAACAAGACAAAGGTGTACCGATAACCTTAACGAAGGCGTACAGATACTCTATACTTGAAACTGAAACCGAGACGAAGAGAACTTCCTGTCTAGATGGGGCTGTAAGGCGAATAAGAATATACTACAATTCATATTGCGAAAACCATACAACAAGGAAATTCTTCCGCTCAATTATAGTGGATCCTACCAGCTGCGATTTTTAAGACTAAATTACGCTCGACATGTTGATTGGATAGATACCACCAGAGTACCAAACATATCAAGGAAAATTTAAGAGTAGAAAATTAACAGGTCAGCTAAGGCAAAAGTGAACTGATAACACTAAAAAAGACACTAGAATTATCTATATCTGCAACTAATAAGCCTTCACTAAATGAAGGGATGAGTTACGGCCTCGACATTTAAATTAGAGTGACAGCAACATAGTGCAAAAGAAAATATATGAAAGAACTTTAGAAGGTAGAAGAACAACAAGACCAAGGTGGAAGGAGCGATACCATCAAAGAAGACATACAACAGATACTCCAAATATAGAACTGAATAGTCTGAGTCTAATGAAAAGACGTGTTTAGACGATGAGAGACGCAGGTCTGCATGGAGGTATAGAACGAAAAGAAAGAAGAAACTACGATTCGTCTCGTAAAAACCATGCAACAGGGAAATTATTCCGATCAATCGCAGTGAATCTTACCAGTTGCGATTCTAAATTACGCTTAACATGCAGATTGAATAAATACCAACAGAGTACCAAAGAACATATTATGTCAAGTAAAATAGGAGGATAGAAGAGCAACATGCCATCTAAGACAATGATCGACCGATAACCTTAAAATACGTTCAAGAAATACTCCAAATCTGTAATTAGAAAATTTGTGTCCAATGAAGAGATGAATGAAGGACGATAAACCCAGCTCCAGATGGGACTGCAGCAGGAGAAGAAGAAACTACGATTTATTGTAAAAATCATGCAACAAGAAAATTCGTCCGAACAATTGCAGTTGGTCCTACTATTAAAAAAATAGTTACGAATTTCGTTTGACATGTAGATTGGATGGCTACAGAGTACCAAAGAAAATATATGAAGACTAAGGTCCGATAATAGTAAAACAGACGTACACCAACCAAAACGACAGAGAAATGTTATATTTCAAGCTTATATGTAGACCATGCACTCTCGAGATTCAGGCTCTGGTGATTCAGGTTGTATTTTTGTTGTTGTCTCAGATGAATTGTCCGACCTTAGCGATTAATTGAAGGAAGAACTCAATACTCCAATGAATACGGGCTGAAGATGAATCTTAAGGAAAAAGAAGTTAATGGTCATAACAAAGTTAAGGTACATAAGAAAGAGATTGGTTGTTTCTAACAATCTTATAGAAAGAGCATCTTCATGTAAGCATCTGCGTGCATGGCTTGATGAAACTGAAAATGAAATTAAAGAAATGAGAAAATGTCTCTGCAACCGTGACATCAACCTTGATCTAAGAAAGAGAATGTCATGTTGCTACATCTGCTCCGCTATATGGTGTTGAGTCTTGGACGATTAAACAATAAAACCTGAATACTATCGCGGCGTTAGAGATGGAGTATTATGTTAGGATTCACAGATGTTCTAGATAGATAGGGTTACAAATTGTTGCCAATACATCCTCGTTCGCATGTAGCAAATGTAAAGGGTGTTAGTAGCTCAGCGTGATAGGGGCGGGTCTTAAACTGAAAGAAGATGAGTCGCTAGTAATATTCGAAATAATTGTACCTGTGGAAGATACGGGAGTACAGGAAAGTGTGCGTTGCCCAGCTGCGAGATTTGGACCTTACGTTGGTTCTAGATTTCAGAAAATGCCTACTTGGCTTCAAAAATTTCGCCAAACAAGCTCTCTACTAGATGATTGCTGATCAACTGTTCAAACTTCACCTGAAGATTTCAAGGCGCGTTTAGAAAGATAACATCAGTGGGTCAGTGTACAAAGAAAAAATAAAGATGGAGTAGAAAGCATACCGACCAAATAGTGTCGAACTATTAAACTTCATTTTAGATTTATTTGCATTTATGTTGTTTTCGGCAACGAATATCTTCACGAATAGTTCTTGTACTTTCTTTATCACTCTTGCATGGTAAAAGATACAACTGTTTTTGTTCAAATTCGTTTGTGTTGCCTCTTTTTCACACTTTTAAATTGCAGTTATTATATTCCTAGCCCCCTTGAAAAATGTTTTCGTATCGACGCTTCTCAAAGTAATCGAATACGGCTTAATGTTATCTATGTGTACATTGTTACGTAATGGCTTTTATTCTGCCAATTCATCTTCAGAGGTTCCAAGAACTGCTTCATTCGCACATACAGTCACATATCCAAACTACGAAAGAAAATAATAGCTTCCAGTAGCGTTAATAATCAACTGGAAAAATGAATACCAAGAAGTTACATTTTTTGATGAATGTAATGTACTTGGTACTGCGATAGTAACTACATATCTACTGCAGACTATCGATTACTGCGTCTGAAAATTATAGTTAGAATGCATGCTCCTTCCACTGGCTGACACGAGTCGTGTCACTGGCGTATGAAAATCACAACCGTTAATTTTTAAAATTTTAAAAAACGGCATAGATGCGAATGAAGCTACGAATTACCATCTGAGGTACTAATATCTGATGCTTGTGGAATACAATTTTAATTTGAAATACATTAAACGTTTGTGGAAACCTTTCGGTCACCACTTGGTAGAAACTCAGTTCAAGACAACTATTGTATTATTTATGCGGAATTTGAGTGTAGCAAAACAAATGTTTTGTACATATGTTGCAACTGCTATTTGTATAGATTTTTGGGCAAGGTTATATTGCAAAAGTTGTTCAAACTACGTATATAAATATATCACAGATATATTATCAGATTACATGGATACGCTTTATGGAGTTTCAATTTTCCGTATCTGCTTGATCGTGCCACCGTGAGTTATTGGAACACCTACATGATTGTAGTTATTATACGAGTAGTTTTTTATTGTATGTTTATTATGCAATCTGTTAATCCTAACAATAAGCATATAGGCACATTGATTTTGAGCTCAGGACTAATTTATTGTTTCCTGAATTCAAATCGGTCCCCGTTCATAAATTTACAGGCTGGCGACTTCCCAAAAATTTCGAACCGCAGCGCTCTTTCCGTTTAGGAGCTGTGGATCATAAATACGACACGGGGAAGTCAAGGCGAGTAGCGGCCCGTTTCATGTAGCATGTGGTGAGTCACACACGCTCGCAAGCATACAACAGCCAAATTGCATAACCAGGCATCTAAACAAGAGTAAACAAGCATTGCTACATTTGGCAGTGCGTGTTTGGGATGATAATACTTACAGGGGGTTTTGCGGTCTTCGCGGTGGTCTCGCGTAGCATCTAGTAGGGTATCTCGACCGGGAATGATATTTAGGTGCACCGCCGACGGTCTGCCTGTAATATATCTGTAATACGGATGCTTACCGCATCTAATGCGATTAGCCGAATGCTAACTAGAACAATGAGCTCCAACTCATGTCCGTGCAAATTGCATCTGCGGTTGCCGCTTCCGAAATTCGGAAGGTATTTGTGGGAAATGAGCATCCCAGGATATCCAGGTGCACTTTTTGGATCACTGATGGACTAAGTACTTATTAGGTCGAGGATTTTCAGACACAATAGTACTGTCTGCGGTACCGATTAGGCACCAGCCCAACAATAAAACAATGAGCAACGACCAAAACAACAAAGCTCTCTACAATTAATATCAAAAATGAAACAGTGCCCAACTCAGCTGTACCATCGAACGGCATACAACGCCCACTGCAACGCTACTGGAGCAATAATATCTATTTCAGACCTTATTATCTCATCTGTTCGATTAATCCACGCAATTACTACAAGCAACATTTCAAAAATCACTGCCACCTTCTGTAGTATCACGTTTCACTCCCACACGTGTACGTTTCTAACCGCCAAGACTCTCTAGATTTTAAAGCTACCCCGGCCCTTTAAAATAAATTCGGGCTCGATTCGATTCGAGAAATATTTAGAACGTATTATATTTAAACGGTTGATTTATTCAAATGCCCATAATCATACGAATACTAATAAATGATGGAAAATTACAAACAATTAAAAGGACACAAAAGCAAATCTTACAGCACAATTGCCATTTTTATAGATTAATGTTCCACGTTATATTGAAAAAATTGGTAGACTGTGAGGTATATGTGGTATGACGTGCTGATTTTTAATTAGTTTCCTACATAGAACTGTGTAAACATATCGTAAGGCAAATTATCAGATTACATTGATATGCCTTACGAATTTTAAACTCGCCATAGCTGATTGATCATGCCACCGTAAGTTATTGGAATACCCATTGAACAGCAGAAATACATATATGATTATAAAATATAGTAAATAATTGAGTTTCGTTTTTTAGGGCAACAATTCTATACCATAAAATCGGTAATCTCTTTCTTTGTATGTTTGTTCGCTATCTCCTCCGAAGATACTGGACCGATTAAATTGTATGATAGCTTAAAATTTTGCTAACTTTTAGACTTAGATCGTAGGCCGGTTTTAATTTTCAAAAAAGTACGAAAAAGTAAAGTAATTAAATTATAAAAACCTTAATGTTCATATACCATTATAGCAGCGCCTTATTCGACGAAGCATCGTTGGTTCAGTGGTGGAATGCTCCACTGCCACGCGGGCGGCCCGGATTCGATTCCCGGCCAATGCATCCTTTTTTTAATTTATATTACATAGAGTACGTGAATATAACAATTTGCAAGCAAAATGTTAAAGTCCGAAAATACGTAAACTGTAGGGGAACGAACTAGCCGGAGTCTCTGTCATAAATATGTTCAACCGAGTGAATGAACTGGAATCTGACCAAGTTTCTTCCGAATGCTCAAAGAATACAGATATAATTTTCATTACACAAGTCTGCTGGTTTTATACCCTGGTTTATGCAAGAAGTTGGTTTATTGTCTCTGCCTGCCGAAAGAATGGCTCGTAAACTCGGACTTACAATGAACCATTGCTCTTCGAGTAGAAGGTTCGGGCATCGAAATTCCGGTTTACTGCTTCCTTCCTGGCCGGTTGTGTCGATCTATTATTTAGACGTCTTAATTGCCGGTTGGTCACTTTGGGATGCAGACCGAGTCTAACACTTGGCTATATTGTTCTGGGATTTCTGTAGCTGCGTGCTTCAGATTCGGATATTGCATTTCGGCGATGGCGTAAATTACGCGCGGTTATTGCATAATGCCTTTTGTCAACCGGAAGAGTTGAGCGCTAGCTCACTATCATATCTGGGAAATATAGCTTGGATTTACTGCACCTTCTTTGAACAGCCTATTTTGAATAGCTGGACCCTTTCTGAATTTGCAGAAGCGAGGTGCACGTGCGGGGCACATAATTCAATTGTAGACGTTTTAAACACTATATCGCATATTGCATCACGTTTTCACTTGGACACTCACTGAGCTCGCACAGCTGTAGCAGGTAGTTTTTTTATTAGTGTCTTTGTACTTCTTTCGCCAGGCGATTTATAATAGCGCACATGTTGGTTCTTCTCGGTGCTCCGCCACACTATAACTTTAAATTGGGATTACTTCTTTATGGTCTTGAGTTACAGCTTGGATTCCAGTGTCATCAGCGAATGTCGAAGTGGTGACAGTTTCGTAGTTAGTAATTCTGCTGTATAAAAAAGATATTCAACATTATTTGATCTATGATTAGATCACAACTCGGTGTTGTCGTGGGATTTACTTCTTTTTTTATTATGTTCGTAGCTTCTTCGAGTATGAAGTGTTTTAGTTGATGGTTTGGTTGTTTTAGCCCTTCAGGGAATGCATTTACATTTTATCTTCATTTTAATCTGATGGTAACAATGGTTGGAAAACTTTCTCCAGATATTCCGCAAAAGTTCTGGTCCATATTATACTACCAGAGTTTCATGTGGGTGGAATCTGCTCACGTGTTTGTCTAACGTCTTTGTAGTTTTACACAAAGCATAGTTAGTATCAGCCGATGGTGTTACGATTTCAGGATACTGTGAGAGTGGTCAGATGTAGTAGCAACGTTTGGCTCAATATTTAAATAACATCACGCAAATCTTTTCATGGAAAAAATCCAAGCAGTTAGGAAGTTGATTAGGGTCACTCGGCCAGTAAATTGGTTTATACGTTGATAGGTATCCCAGTATCAGTCCTTGTAGGTGTTATTTATAGTCCAGTCGTTGAGGGTTTTCCGCTCCGAATTCTTTGAACCTTGACCGATTGACGTGAAATTTGGTGAGTGGTTAGGGGATGGCTCAAGCAAAGAGATTGGTTTTTTATGAATGCTCTAGGTCCAAAATAAAAGAAGTTATGGCTCGTTGAAGAAGATTTTTTTTGCAACAACTTGGTTCGAAGAAATCAACGTTAATTAACGAAAAACCGATGCATTTTTCGGGAAAAACTTATAGAACATTTTTTGTAGTGATTGAAAAGACCTTTAAAGTGAGCACTGTTAAAAGTCGATGGCATTATAACGAAGCGAGTTACGATGCAAAAACGGTGGGCCACTCGAATTTTTGAAAAAAAATGAGCGTTTTATCGCGATAAAACCCCAGCCATTCCACCAGAATTGATATTGACCATTATCCCTTTACAAATTACTTTATTTTAGTATTACTTATAATAGCATATTTTTACCTTCAACGACTGGACTATTAATAGAGTATTTTGCCTCTCCTTGGGGCTGACAAGTCGTGATCCTCAACTTTATTCTGAGTTCTTATTAAGGTTCCGTCTCCCATCGGAGTTTGTAAATCATCACAGCACTTCTCACTTTGTTAACGACAGTTCGAAATAGTTGACTGGAGCTTAAGTAAAACCATTCTCTTAGATTTCTAAGCGAGGATACTCTTCTTCGGCTAACACTTATCTGCGTTTATCTGTTATTTTTCCTTCCATGATCAATCTTGGCAACGCGTAACGAGCTCCTGTCATGACATGGCCAAAATATTGCAATTTTCGTTTTCGAGTTCATTAATTGTTATTTGTACAAGTAATGAAGGTTGAAGTTCAATTCGAGGTAAAAATATTATCTGAAGTATTCTGGGAACTGCAGTGTGCATTAATTTCTGATGTGTCCATAGGTTCGGCATCTCTTACATTGCACGAACGCCTGCTTTTTGTTTGAAGTTTTGAACGTAATCGTTTTTTCTAACAGTTTGTATAATGTGTCTTACTAGTTTATGGTGATCCAATATTTTTCTAAGTTTTTTTCTAATTATTTTTAATGGACGGTCAATATCGAGTGAAGCAATATAATATACTGTTGGTCAACAAATTGGTTGTTTTACCAGGAAACAAATGCTCATTGCAGCTTGGAGTTTACATTTTCTTGTAGCTTTATCACCGCCTATAAAATAACTTTAATTATGTGTTGAACTTAATGATGCCGAAGCTCTTAAAGATACCAATAATTGAACATTGTCTTCAGTAACCACTCACCTAAAGCTCATCCCACAAAATAAAGCAACATTGGTTGATTGGCTTTTTAGCTTCTGAAACACATTCAAGACATAAAATCAATGTTTCCATTCGTTCTTTTTCAATTTTCTTTTAATTACATTTTACGTCTTGTATAAATGGCAAATTTGTATTACTAATTAGGAGATGTAGCACAATGCCAAAACTAACGTGGGATAAGTCGTAAAGTGCATAAAGCAACAACCTATTGTCGTTAAGATGCTGTAACTGAATTAATGGTAATTTGCTGGTAGTGGGCAATTACCCACGCGCGTGTAAATTTGTGATAAACCATTGTATCTACGTACTGTATTTCATTCAACAAACATTCATTCATGAGCGATACTCATAATTATAACAAAGTTCATGCCACATACTTCTAGTTGTAGCATGTTGCAGTCAGTTCGTAATTTCAACGAAAAATACACTCATCATCAGAGATTTTATCTTTTTTTCGTGTCCTGATAAGATACGCCAATAAAAGTGTACTGCACGAATCTTTATTGGCCACTTGTACTAGAATTCTCTCTGCTTATTTTTAGAAAATGCCTCCCGTGGACACTTCGTTCATAGAAGACCTTCCTTTGGGTCCCTTGGACTCCTACAGAAGAAAAGCTAACTTCGACTGGAAGAAATTGCGGCTCGTTTTCGAAGATGCCAAGCTACTGAAAATTAAAGTAAGTAGGTAGCATTTCCATTGTTGTACAGTAGGATTCCGCATAGTCCACAAATTTTAATGTAAATATTTAAAAAAAATATATAGTGAACAATATTGGAACTTTTTCGTTGTGCCTTTAAGATCTCAGAAAGTATAATAGATACAGATACGATTTAATGCGAAAAGAAATGCAGTTTTATGAGTTTAATTTAAAACAACTCTTGTTTTCAGATAAAAATCGCATTCATTTATTTTTTCCATTTTCTTTAACTTTGTTTAATTTGTTTTATTATTCAATTTTGAAAAAAAGTAGTGGGGGGGGGGGTCAAACTATTTTACAATTAATAAGACGAAATGTGTTGTAACGAAACGTAACACATTTAGGACCCTTGTAAACAGTATGGAGGACGTCTTGATCACTAAAGTACGTATTTAGAAGACGGTTGTCTTGAAATTAAAGTAGTTTTATGTGTATTCTACCTTGAGCTACCGTGAGCTGTGAATTACCAAACAAACCTCTTAGATCAATCTTAGGGGTTCGAATACGATACAGAATTAGAGAAGACATAATAAGAAGAAATAGAAAAAAGACGTAGCAAGATGCAGCAGAAAATTAATATGGAATTGGGCTGGTCACCTAGTAAAAATAAGGGAAAGAAGGTAGATGAAAACCTTAACGGACTGTAAACCACCAAAAAGTGGTCAAAGAGAAGCAGGTCGCATACTAGTAGATGGGAGGATGAGATAAAATATGCTCTTAGCCAGAACTGGGAAAATCAAGTACGTAATAAAAGATGGAAAGGAATGGAGAGGCATTTACCCAAAGGTGGGATTGCAAAAATCGGGAAGTCATAGCAACAAGACATAATATTGCTTACTGCTATAGCTCAGTGAAGAAGAACAGAGGGGCACTTCTGTATTTTTTCCTGCTCGCCGTACCTCAAAATATGTGCATGATAAATTCGTGATAAGTTGTTGTTAGTTGCCACATGCTGTTTATTTAAGTCAGAAGATGTTGTAGGAAGCCTTCCAGCAGGATAAGGAATTTTATATCAGCTACAAGAAAGCTTGACAGTCAAGGTCATTTATGCTTTAACCAGAAAGTCGCGTTGAAGCTCTACAATTTAAGTGAAGAACTGTTGTATTAGTCAAAACACGTTTTACATGAATCAGCAATTACTGCAATACGAAGAAATGAGAAGTTACATATTGTCGTACAATGCATTAGCAAAGTGTGACGGGTCTCTAGCAGACCTGGAAATGCACATAAGGCGCCCCAAATAGACACTACAATGAAAAAGATCACCTAAAATGATTGTCTGCTGAGGGCGGCTGGATTCTTAATTACTTCCCATTTTTTCACCACTCGAACAGTAAATGTTGACGACATGCAAAAAGCCAATATGGCATAAATACACAAATCAAGCAACACAAGCTGAATGCAGGCGTTTTCCCTTGGCCGGTCTAGAAAATTCGCTGCTATGAGCGAGAAAGAGAGTCGTCCAGCATAGCGGCGATTTAAACAGGGTAGAAAACTGCTCACAAAAGAATTCATCTGGCTGGAAACGGCCACACTGATCTAATAATAAACCGCAGAAGAAAGTCTCAAATAAACTTAATGATGCGGGACGCCAAGGCTCTTCAAGATGCGCCCATTACACCCGTGTTTATACCCGACCTACTTGAAATCCTCAGAAAATGTTCCAAACACAACCAGCTCACATGATGATCATCTGATGACTGTCGACGACCAAATGCATAAGCCACTCGCTCGAGTTAACACGTTAACCCCTCACTTCCCGGAGCAGAAACGCAAACCTCTGTTACGGTAGCATGTGGAAATTGAAAATAGCTTAACAAACGTTATAATATGTTGAAACATGTACCGTTGAAAAAATACAGGTTAAAGAGTGAAAAACCCTTAGCATTTATGAAATTGAAAAAACGCTTAAGTTTTGACGTAAATAGAGCTAGATATGGAATTAAGGTGTCGTTTGGTTCTTAGTCGACCACTGTGCCCCGTGGAATGAGGGGAGTACCAAATCTGTTTATCTACTATAGTTTCGGAGATCTGTATGGGTACAATATAAAAAAGCCACCCTGTATACTGTAGTTACAGGAAGATGCTGTTTGTGTGAATTTTAGATTTTTCTTCATTTATTTTGTGTATTTTTTGTCATTTATTAAGAAATTTTCTGAAATCAATTGATTATCTTTGCTACGTGTAAACATATCTCATAAGAGTTCATTTTATTGAACAAATACAGTTTGACGCTTCGTTTAAATCATATGATTAATGCCTATACAGTTGAATGTGTGGACTACATTACAAAAAGACCCAATTTTCCAAAGGCCGGAAATAGAGCTGCTCACCAAAGACCAAAAGCGGCTAGCAGCTCTGCAACTGCAGCAGTTCAGGAAATACACGTTTATGCCTACAAATGGCCAAAAGGCGACCATAAAGGACAGGGTAAGTATGATCCAAGTTCCGCAATGCTTAAATTAAAACTACTCGTTTAGGCCCGATACTTAATGACCATCAACGAAGCCCTAGCTGCAGCCTATCCTGATGTTTCAGTAAAACAAGCCTTAGGAATTTTTCTATTCCAAAACACGCTGGCCACTTTAGGGACTGAAAGACATCTGCACCTAATTGAAGCGCTGTGGAACAGGCAGGTAATTTGACGGAGCTGGGTGATTTTGTAAATTTTTCATTCGTATCATTCTAGATACTGTCCGCCCTTGCCCTAACAGAAGTCGCACATGGCAGTGATGCAAAGAATATGAGAACTACGGCAACATACGACACAAGCACTCGGGAATTTGTGATAAATACTCCGGATTTTAAGTCTGCTAAGTGCTGGGTAGGAAATTTAGGTAACCTTTTAGAGACCATGTAAAAAATTAATTTGGTGATTGTTTTGTATGTAACCAGTTTGTAGTTTTTAATCTTTTGCAGGAAAAACATGCACAGTTGCCTTATTATTTGCTCAGTTGCATACCAAGGGGCAATGCCATGGCCTGCATGCGTTTGTTGTGCCGATAAGAAACCCACAGACGCTTCTACCATATCCCGGTATAATCTTAGGGGACATCGGTGAAAAAATTGGCCTCAATGGGATTGATAACGGGTAGAACAACACATAACCTGCAATATTAGAACGCTTTAAAGTGCAATTGAATTTTCTAGTTTTATAATGTTCCAAAACTACAGAATACCTCGAGAAAACCTGTTAAACAGAACAGCAGATGTTACTCCTGAAGGCGACTATGAAAGCAGCTTCACGGATCCTGGAAGAATTCTAGGAGCTGCTCTTGAAAATCTCTCAGCAGGCCGCGTCGGTATAATGCAGGAAAGTGCTAATAACCTAGTAAGTGCTGTTACTATCGCTGTGCGTTATGCAGCACTCAGGACGCAGTTTGGACCAAATAGTGACCAAGAGCTACCTATTATTGAATATCAGTTACACGTAAGTGTTGTTAGATTCGCATTGGCGATATGAGCCATTCATTTTTTTTACTGTATACACTTTGGTATCATCTATTTTATCATCGGAAATGTTTATAAATGTTATTATTAATTTGCAGACTTGTCTTCTTTTCGATTATGTGTTTTCACGGTGTTTCTCCATATCTGGAAAGATGCGCTTTAATTCTTATTAAAAAAGACGTTTTCCCTTGTTAAAATAGCTTTTAATAACATTAACATGAATTTAAGTTTTGTTAAAACTACTCAAATCGACAAAACTGTTACTGGTGCAACCAGTCCAGTCAGCTTAGTGGAGTAGCAATGAATTTTTGGCTGAAAAAAAGTTTACTTACGGTTTAAAACGGCGTTATAACGGGCGTTGCGAGTAATGCAAATAGCCTCCGACCAGCTCGTGACTAGCTCAGCGTTTGGGTGGGGTTTACCAAATCTCGATAGTTCGGCTATACTGTAGCTAGTCTAAACACGTCAGTATTACTTATCTTTATATTTAGGACGCCACTGCAGACGATCTAGCTAGGGTCCAAATTCGGGGGAGGGGGGGATACTTACACAGATTATTCAACATATACCTGCCTCTTAGGCAGTTTTATTCACAAGGATTACACTGTTCCAAAACAAGTTGCTTGAAGAGCACTCTTTTCCTTAATCGAGGCACTTAATAAGCTCTCTTGCAATCTCCACTAAGCAATTTAACCTATCAAATAATAGATATACATTTGATTCATAAAGAAAAGGAAGCAACGAAATGGTAGAATGTATTTGAGAAATGAGCGCAAAATTAATCACGCGACATTACTAAAAGTTACTAACGTGCATTGTCCAATGGAAAGCGTTTAGGGTGCTTCAGGCGCCAACGTTTACAATGTCTTTAGCGCAAAATTAGTCATGCAACACTTGAAATCTAACAACACGCTCTTGTAGCTCAATATTTCCCAAAAAGTGAACCAACACAAAATGTTACAATCCACAGATACCTGTTAGCTTTGGTAAGGTGGCCTGTAGTTCGCATCCAGTTGTTAACATCCTAGCAGGATAGTCTGTGAATTTGCTGACGTCAGCGACGGTTTGCAATCTCTAGACGTAAAGTCATGCTGCCGTTTACGTTCCCAAAATGGAAGCCAGACAACTGCATGATTCGGAACTTCACCGTAGTTCTGATTTCGGGTTGAGGGTCGCCCCAGGTGAACTATCAGCTTCTACAGATACTGGTTACAATGCAGATGGGATTTGATTGGGACCGATCTAAATCTCACGAATACACAACACACTGCGGGTCTTTTAAGTTGCACTTGACAAGGGTTTTTTATTTTATCTGGCACTTACGCCAACAATAAATAAAGACACTGACAAACGATAAAGCCCTCAAATAATGGCAATATTAGCGGGCTCCACTCCCATACAAAGCACCCTCCCGCGAAGTTCGCAGAGCAACACATCTTGTCATGCCTAAGTTTTCGCACCAGGTTCCCTGATTCTCCATCAAAAAATGCACCTGGACTCGTCCCAAGATGGAGTAGTTCCTACCAGAGCATTGTTTTACCCCCAAAGATAGCAGGTTTCCGGTTGGTGATGGACCGCATACGACCCTTAACGATGGGAATAAGACATGCTAAGGTCTATCTGCTGCTGCAGATTACCAAAGTCACAAAAGGAGGTGCCAGCGGTGTCAATCATGAATTTTTAATCTCGCTTGACACATTTGCGGTGGTCAGAAAACATTGTACCACAAAAATATCTCGGCAAATTCGGGTAATTGTCAGGCAACACTCGTATGTGCCGAAAGATGAAACTTCTCAATGGAACAGAGCGGGTTTCCTAGGCTGTAGAAGTAGTTTAGCTGCCACAAGTGACTTACCGTGTTCGTATCTAAACTGGCTCATCTTAGTTCAAAATTTGCGTAACATTAGTACACATTATGTGTATTGGTTGACATATGTTTTTATGTTATTACTTGACCTATATTAATTATATGAATTTGAAGTACTTCTACAAATTATTTAAGAGGCGATTTTAGTTTAGTAATTTCAGTACTCTTCAACACTTTTCTTTTTGTTAGGAATAGTAGCCACTTAATTTCTTCCGCAGTTAGCAACGGTAATTATTTTTTTCAGCAATGGCGATTATTTCCATATGTAGCAGCAGCAGGTGTTCTAAAAGTCTTCGTTACATCGATAACAACAGATTATCTAAATGCAGTAGAGCTGTCACACACCGACACCGCCATAGACAATTTAGTAAGTCACAACTCACAACCCATGGTGATCGTTTTTTAACATCCAATTTTAGAGAGAAATGGTGTCGGAAATACATGCTGTAATATCTGCAACCAAGCCCCTTATAACGTGGACGTGCCGAGATGCCATTCAAGAGTGCCGAGAAGCTTGTGGAGGCCATGGGTATCACAAAGCTGCCCGATTTGGAGATCTGAGGAACACCGTTGACCCGTGTGTCAGCTATGAGGGCGACAACAATGTTTTAGTGCAACAAACGAGCAACTGGCTGTTAAGACAGTGGCAGAATCTTATGGAAAATGGCCGAGTGCACAGCCCGTTAGATACGTGTTCGTTTATAAAGGATCATTCTGCGATTCTGGCGGCTAATTTCAAGGGATCCAGTACCAAAGATGTTAAAAATATTAAATGTGAGTGATTTGATTATATTTTTAGTGTTATGTGATTTTTTTAGACATCTTTGGGTGCAACTTGGGCAGGTGGTTAATTTCATCTGTTGAATTTAATAGAATTTTGTAGAAATTATTATTTAAATAATTGTTAGGTATTCAAAACAGGAATATTAGTAGGATAAGCTGAGATAAATTGTTAGGTGCCCATTTTACAAACCGCGCTATGACTGTTATAAAAAAGCAGAGAAAAATAGTAGTTTATATATCTAGAACGAAAAGTGGCATTTTAAAGACGAGAAAGTTGTTTACCGGAATTACTTGCGAGGACCTTTAAAAACACTTTTCGTTCGTGGTAAATACAACGGTTTATTTCATACTGCAAGTTTAATGAATTTTAGATAAAAAGTTGTAAATCATTTCAAATTTCATGTCAACAACTGACGTATAATTTTAAAGTACTTGAACTTTAAAATTTTACTTTAAAGTACTAGGATTTTAATGTTCCATATTTTGTACCATAAATCATCCGAAAAATGTAATTTTTGACATCAGTATGAAATAAATTAGGTTTTATATAACCAGGCAGCAATGTCCATCAAATAATGTCGGAATTATGTCATAAGTGTCAGATTATATAAATTCGTCTTATGAAGTTTTAATAGTCACGTTTGCAATGTGAAAACTGATAAGTGGTCAAGGCTAATGAAAGGTTAAATAAATTTGTGGTTTTTTATTTCAAATAATTCTTCAGAATTATATTTATTTAAGAAAGGTCATGATGAAACAGAATAAATGATTTGGTATTTACCTTATGTGCAAAATGAACAATTCTTATCATCATATATTGGTTTTACAGATCACTAGTGCATGTATTTGATTAGTGACACATTATGGGCCGGTTGCAGAAAGCAATGTTAAGTCTGGTGTTAGCTAACGCGACGTCAAAGTGAACAAAAACGAATCAAATCTCAAATGCTTATGGTAACTAATACATTAGTAAACAAAATTTGATGCGATTTTGTTCACTTTGACGCGATGTTAGCTAACACCAGACTTAACATTGCTTTCTGCAACCGGCCCTAAGTGTTTTATTTAATAAATTCTGTTATAATGAAAATAATGTTTAAAAATTCGTGAATTCACTTTCCGTATTGTTCTCTGAATGTCATTTTTTCTCAGTGGTCTATTATATGTTTTTCGGACTTTTTCCACTGTCTAGGGTGTAAATCACACAACGTTTCGAGAGTTTTGATCTACTCCCGTCTTCAGGTGTTTCTGGTTAGTCCCGAGAAGGACTGATATTATACGTTTTTCTACGTAAATTTGTGCCTCCCCCGGGGTTTGAACCCGGGACCGCTGATCGCTAGTCTGCCACTCTAACCACTAGGCCACCAGGGCGGTTGCGTTATCCCATTGTATGTGGTGGTCTTCGTTCCAGACGTGTTCTGTGATCTTGGATTTGGTGGTTTTGCCCATTCTAACATTTTTGCGGTGTTCCGATAATCTCACTCGTAGGGGTCGTTGTGTTTCCCCTATGTATTGTCTTCCACACTCGCACGGTACGCTGTAGATACAGTTCTTTCAACTCTGATCTTCTTTCTGAGGCTTGGTATGCGTCATCATGCCTCTTAGAGTAGTTGTGGACTTGAAGGCAGTTCTTATATTGAATCTGTTTCCTATTCTTCTCAGTTTCAACCGCCCTGGTGGCCTAGTGGTTAGAGTGGCAGACGAGCGATCAGCGGTCCCGGGTTCAAACCCCGGGGGAGGCACAAATTTACGTAGAAAAACGTATAATATCAGTCCTTCTCAGGACTAATCAGGAACACCTGAAGACGGGAGTAGATCAAAACTCTCGAAACGTTGTGTGATTTACACCATAGACAGTGGAAAAAGTCCGAAAAACATATCATACTTTCCGTATTGTTGTTTGTAAAAAAAAATCAGTTGTGAAAAAGTTGTTAAAAATGTATGAAAGATTTTGTATATCTAAATCGAATGAAAAAATCCTAAGCACTTAGAACCAACATAGAATAATTATGTATGTTTATTATTGCGGAGAATGTCTTCCAGCTAGCTGGGACAAACACAGAGTTCTAGTAGATAGTTTTTTAAACTTGGATATACTTTTTTTCTATTTTCTAGTATTATTTTAGTTTCTTACAAATTACTGCTGAGTTGCTCATGTGTTTTTGCAATATTTGATTTCAATACTTTTTGCGATGTGCATAGTACTTGCAGCTCATCTTACATTTCTAATATTTTTTAATAAATAAAATATGACCTCAACCTATAGTATGTGTTTTGAGAAAATAAGAATGTTTTTTTTTATTAGTAGCTTCAGCAAAGTATCAGGAAGTTAGTGTAGGTATACTTAGAAGCTGAAATATCTCAAGTTAGATCTACAAAAACTTCCAAAATGTACAGAGTGGAACAAATAAACAGATTCAACTGAAAATAAAGTTTTGTTCAGTGCAGACGAATATCTCTTGGATTCTGTTTACAGTAACATCAAGAAAGTGAAGATATGATTTGTTCAAACTTCTTAAAACTCTATTCAATATATGTCGGAAACAAAATGAAGCGTAGGGGTTACCATTATGCCAGAAGGTTAAAGACTAGCATGCCTTTCACTCGAAGGGTCTTTGTACTTTGGTTTTGGGGGTGTTTCTCGGGGGAAAATTCAACCCGTACGGTTTTTTCGTTGACGCTGTGACGATATCCTTGGAACTTGATTATTTAGAGAGATTGTTTTGATGTAACTTTGAAAAAAACTACTGTTGATTAATAATAAGTGACATAACCTAAAATATTTCTGACTTTACAGCAATGCTATTACATCAAAATTAAAATCCCCAAAACTATTGTCTTCTTTATTGCACTGGTGTATCTGTTATCTTATCATAAAATGGCGGTACATTACACTTTTAGTGTGTTGATATAGTGACCTTAGGAAGAAAAGGGGGGCAGCCCCCTTCCCCTAGAATTTTGGCTGCAAAGTGCTAGTGCAGCATTCTTTTGGTTTTCTTAGGTTTAAACATTTTGTGAAAGCCATTTTCAACGGTTCACATTTTTGTGTGGTAGAATTTTGATTTGTCCCAAAGTGATGCCACAAGTTTTACACCCATGATTTCCGCCCCTTTTTGACCACGCGACCCACGCCTATGACCGCCGTGTTCAAGTCCTTCCCCCTTTTTTCCGCAAAACCAACTTGCTAGCTCCTTTTGTGCTTGAAATCTATCGAGTCTAATTCAAAAAATGGTGGACAATAACCTATTTTATTATAAATACACACGAATGAAGGGAGATTTGTTTGCGCTGAACGAAATTTGAATGCGCACCTACGGTTATTGTATTTGCCTGGTTGAAGATCACTAAACATCTATCACTCTTTTTGTTTTAATTTACGAAGTAAATGAAAGTATAGTAATCATGATTTTTTTGGAACTCGAGATTTTTGCAGAAATATCTGTTATCGTCTCGTCTGCTTTAGAAAAAGTGTTTTGGAAGTGATATCTGACTTCTGCTTTAGAAAAAGTGTTTTGGAAGTGATATCTGTTTGTCTGTGAGTCTATCTGTGTCTTCTGTACATTTTAGATGGTTTAATTGATCAATCTCAAAAGTTAGATATACCTATACTTTTAATGCATATTTGGAGATCCCAGTGATTTTTGGCTAAAATCGGGCAACCGGAAGTGGTTGTTTTTTCCATTTTCTGGGGAATTCTTACAATTATTTGATAAAATTAAAATTCTCGAACAAGATAATATATTTTGTAATTATCTACAACTTTTGTTTCAAAAGTTCTTTGTAAGGAATATAGTTTTTGTAAAATCCCAAAATTAATAATGGGAATAATTTTAAACAGTTTTATGTATTAATATTTAGATATTTCCTTCACTTATATTTGGGAATATCTAAATTTTAAAATTAATATTTTTATGCACAATTAACATTATCCAATAAATTTGTAATACTAAACAACGCGGAAAAGTATTCTCTTTAATTTAGTACCACTACCATTTTTTTCCATAAAAATATGCATAACCCTGATAAGCCATGTAAATTGCCTATGTTCAGAGGTATGACCAACCACCCGGTATATACCTGGCATGAAACCGTGAAAATTTCAGACAAATATATACAGGGTGAGCACCTTACAAAATAACATTTTGTATATTTTTGCGTTAATTTTGAAGTAGAAGGAAGTAATAATTTTCACATAGGTCAGACGTTACATTTGTCGAAAATAGGACTCCACAGATACCGGATAATGTCACAAAAGAGTCAAAACGTTTCAACAATAAGCCCGTTCCATTAAATAGAGGCGCGTGCTGCACTCATTTCAATTAGGCTCGATGGCGCAGTTCGACTTATCGATGTAGTTAGGATCGCTGCGCAGATGCGGTTACAATCGCGATACAGATGCGGCAGGTTCAAACCCCAGCGGGGTACATTTTTTTAAAATTTGCAAATTAATCTAATTCACGCTATTCAAGAACCTATAAGTTCTAGGTTCAATTCTAATTTTTCTATTAAATTTATTGTACCGATTCCAACTTATAAACGTTTTTAATATTTTTTTGTCTTTATCAAACTTTCATTTAAAACATCATATTTTCCCCACTTTTGAATATTTTTTCATTGAAAATTGAAAGTTTTGTCACCTAGACTATGGTGTAAAGAATACAAGGTGAAACGTTCCCAGAGATGCTCAGTTATTTAGAAAGTAGAGGGGAAATGTCAACCAATCCCCAATGTGCCTACTCAGGAAATCCATCATGGCCACGATCATTGCCTAACCATGGCCGCGATCGTATATTGTTGCTGGCCCTGTCGGTCGATGTCAAATTCGGGGTTAGCAGGTTAAGTTTTTCTTCAGTCTGACACAAACTGACCTAAAACCTAACCTCGAATTAGACATAGACAGCATCTTCAACAATACAATTCAGTACTACCATTCGTGCCCTTTGTGGGCGCATTTCTTATTGGTTAAATTAGAGGCTCCGCCCACAATGCTTGCATTCTGCAGAACGTTACGCCTTGTATTCTATGCACCATGACCCAGACTATAATAATACTAAAGTTTTATAGAAATGGGATATTTTAATTTAATCTTTATTTTCTTAATTTTTTTAAATAGAACGCCGTATAATTTGTTACGGGAATAAATAGATCCCTAAATTTCTTTTGTTTTGATCCCAACATGATGACCATCATGTTCATTAAAGTGTTGTACAGCTTTTCTGCTTTGTGAATATGAATTCATTACACAAAGTTCAAAAAAGTGTTGTACACGACTGTACTTTACTCGAAAGAGTATTTGGGAAATTAAGCTTTTAATAAGAAATCACGATAAATGTTTCCCATTTGGCGCATGGTTCATAATAGTGCTGATAAAAAACTGATTTGACAGTTAAACCGGTTTTTTGTTAAAAAAACCTAGGTTTTTCATAAATTGAAAACCTGCATATAAGCGGTTCATAAACCATTTTGTAAACCTGTTTAAAAACCGGTTTCTGAATCGGTTTACAAACCAGTTTGAAAACCTGTTTATAAACCGGTTGAAAATTGATTTATAAACCGCTCTAACAAAGGTAAATTTGTTATACTTGTAAAATGTAGAAGCTAAATAATGGCATTTTTACTATTAAGAACAGATTTTTAAATCAATTAATAAATCGATTTTTATACTGGCCTATAAATAGGTAACTTGTTTATAAAGTGGTTTTCAAACAGCTTTATCAACTGGTTCTTAAACAGTTTTATAAAACAGATCTTAAACAGGTTTACAAACCGGTTCATAAACCAGTTTAAAACAGGTTTTCAGTTAACCGGTTTACCAGTGTTCGATTTATGAAATCGGTTTTTTACCAGCACTATTATAAACCATGCACCAAATACACATTTAGGTGATTTTTTATTAAAAGTTTAATTTATGAAAGAACCGTGGTTAACCTAAAGCCAGTTAACCGTCAAATCGGTTTTTTACCATCACTATTATAAACCATGCACCAAAGTACACATTTGGGTAATTTTTTTATTAAAACTTTAATTTCTCAAACACTCTTTGGAATAAAGTATAAAATGTTGGGGTTAAAATAAAGGAAATTTAGGGCTCTATCTATTACTGTAATAATATAGTCCAAAAAAAATCGTAAAATTAAATATTTACAAGCAGTAAAAGAAAGTTGTTTGGTGACTACACCACCTTTTCTTATTTATAAAATAGAGACCATAAGGGTCAAACCTGTTTTTCCACTGAATTAATTACTTTCGGTGTCTGTCTGTATATGGGATAAAATTCCTTGCATTCTGTATTTGGTAAAGAAGTCATTTTGTAGAACTGTGGAATGTTTGATTTGACAGTTAACCGGTTTTTTGTTAAAAAAACCTAGGTTTTTTCATAAATTGAAAACCTGAATATAAGCGGTTGGTAAACCATTTTGTAAACCTGTTTAAAAACCGGTTTCTAAATCGGTTTACAAACCAGTTTGAAAATCGGTTTACAAACCAGTTTGAAAACATGTTTATAAACCGGTTTAAAATTGATTTATAAACCGCTCTAACAAATGTAAATTTGTTATACTATGTAAAATGTAGAAGCTAAATAATGGCATTTTTATTATTAAGAACACACTTTTAAATAAATTCTTATATAGCCCTATAAATAGGTAACTTGTTTATAAACTGGCTTTCAAACAGCTTTGTCAGCTGGTTCTTAAACAGGTTTATAAAACAGATCTTAAATAGGTTTACAAACCGGTTCATAAACCAGTTTAAAACAGGTTTTCGGTTAACCGGTTTACCAGTGTTCAATTTATGATATCGGTTTTTTACCAGCACTATTATAAACCATACAGCAAAGTACACATTTAGGTAATTTTTTAATAAAAGTTTAATTTATGAAAGAACCGTGGTTAACCTAAAGCCAGTTATCCGTCAAATCGGTTTTTTACCAGCACTATTATAAACCATGCACCAAAGTACACATTTAGGTGATTTTTTTATTAAAACTTTAATTTCTCAGACACTCTTTGGAATAAAGTATAAAATGTTGGGGTCAAAATAAAGGAAATTTAGGGCTCTATGTATTACTGTAATAATACATAGGGTGTTCCATTTAAAAAAAAAATAATAAAATAAAGGTTGAAGATATTGAAATTTAAACTAGTATTTTGAACACCCTGTATTAAGATATTCTGTTTTTATAAAACTTTAGAAAGTGGGGAAAATGTGACGTTTTAAATCTAAGCTTGATATTGACAAAAGTATACTGAAATTCTTCATAAGCTGGAAACGCTAAAAACCATTTACAAGAAGTTATAGGTGAATATAGCTTTTCTAGGGGCTTGAATAGCCGTAAAGAAATATAGGGTGTTCCATTAAAACAATTATTACTTTTTCCAGCCATACTTTCTTGGCACACCCTGTATACGTCAAAATAATTTTAAAATATGCCCTCTTCAACCCTATTAGGATCGCCTCAATCAAACTTTTTATTGGGAGAAAAGTAAAGGTGTAATCGGAGACCGGGGCACTGAATGGACATCCTGTATATTACGTATTTTTATAACATTTGTTTAAAAAGTTTTTGTATTAAGTAGTATTGTCCAAAAAAATCCTAAAATTAAATATTTGCAAGCAGTTTTTAGTAATATGTTAAATTTTACTTTTCAATTAAATTTTAAAAATTATAATAGGAGATTAATTAAAGTCAAGTTTTTGTTAAATTTGCATGATTAATATTATAATAAATAAAAATCATTAAGTCGTAAATAGTTTAATATTTAAAAAAACGTTTCGCACAATTAAAATTGGCTTCATCAGTTTACGAATTATAAATGCATTATGTTGAAGGGATAAAATTCGAAAATTTACAAATGGTTTATTAAATTGCTGGAGAACATAATTTCTTAATTATTACGACTTTTTTTTAATTTACATTTTGAATAGTAGCTAGTAAAATATTAATTGTGTGTAAATTTTAATTAACTAATTATTCATACTTTAATAAAAAATAAAAAGTCATAATAATTAAGAAATTATGTTCTCCAGCAATTTAATAAACCATTTGTAAATTTTCCAATTTTATCCCTTCAACATAATGCATTTATAATTCGTAAACTGATGAAGCCAATTTTAATTGTGCGAAACGTTTTTTTAAATATTAAACTATTTACGACTTAATGATTTTTATTTATTATAATATTAATCATGCAAATTTAACAAAAACTTTAATTAATCTCCTATTATAATGTTTTAAATTTACAAGCAGTAAAAGAAAGTTGTCTGGTGACTACACCTCATTTTGTTATGTATTAAATAGAGACCATAAGGGCCAAACCTGTTTTTCCACTGAATTAATTACTTTCGGTGTCTGTCTGTCTATGGGATAAAATTCCTTACATTCTGTATTTGGTAAAGAAGTCATGTTGTAGAACTGTGGAATGTTTGATAATCACAGAGGTGTGATTTGTGAATGCTTTGCATTATTAACAGGATGCCCGTTTTTGCTTTACATAATTTTATATTAAACAAAATTTTGTCACTCCACTGTTTACCCAGTATGGAGATTCTTACAAAATTGAGGCAAATAGGAGTTTTTACTTTTCTGTCAAAAAGTAATTTTGCTTTTAAAATTGAAGTTATTTCTATTATTTCCATTCCGTGACATACATTTCCCTGATGTCTAACACCTGCATTTTTTTTAGTTTTAATCGAGTGCTACCAGTGGCTTATAACTTATTTAGTTAAGATAACGCACGACAAGCAAACAATGCTGTTGAGCAACAACCAGTGCAAATTTATGGCTCGAAGCAACACCCAAGTGTACAAAGCAGCTGTGCTCTCCAGAGTGTATGGAGAGTTTGTTGCACTGCTGTATTACTGGAAGCATATCACCAGCAGCAGTATTGAGCAGAGCTTAAAACCTGTCCTGGAAACAATAGGAGTAATTTATGGTCTGTCGTGTTTAGACAAACACCTCGTTTATTTTTACCAAGGTAATTTTGCTAGTGGCAGTTCGTTAGCAGAATTAATCAAAGACGCGGTTCTGGAATTGTGTCTGGCATTTAAAAATGATGCAATTGGGGTTATCGACGCCTTAGCTCACCCAGATTTTGTTATCAATTCCATTTTGGGCAAGTCAGATGGAAAGGTAAGAAATCAAATCCTGCCGGCTGCGAGTCTCTATTGTAACTGTTTTAGTTGTATGAAAATATCCAAGCTGAGTTTTTCAATAATCCAGGTGCAATGTCAAGGCCGTCTTGGTGGCGCGAAATTAAAGTGGATGACGTCCCTGATCTCAAGATTACATCCAAATTATGATAGTCCTAATCATTTTTAAATTAATATTTAATATGTGCTGTATCATTGTATAATATAGAGAGAAATCTATATTTTATATTTGTCCCAGTTGTATTTTCTAAATATTTTTATCTAATATTCTATACATGTAAATGCGAATAAATCAATTCTGCATACATTCCCATCAGTTTTTTGCTGCCTCCAGATGCCTTTGTTATTGCCACATTCCTAAATATGGGCAGTCTTGTTCGAATAAATTACCACCGATAAAAACTTCTTTGAATTGTAGATAAGCTCGTGCACCAATTAATAGTGTCTAGTACAACTTTATCTGACCTTGGTGATATAATACAAAACCATAATGAATGAAATTACATGGTGTAGTTCTTTTATCAGTTCCGGCTGATATGATATGAAGCCAGTGTAATGCAGCAACAGTGAGTGATTCATGTGTTTTAATAATTCCAGCTGCTAAACCTGCTTTTTCAACCAATGTGCTCATCACTAGCCTGACCTCCAGCAGGTTTCCTATTGGTCTACAGCTTAGATACTGTTACACAGTCTTCTAGTCAACAACTGGAGGCAGTGCATGTTGCTTCTCTCTGGCCAGCAGCATGAGTTTAAATGATACTTCCTTCATTAAGGATCTCCCTGCCGGTCCTTTGGATGATTACAGGTCCAAAGCATCCTTTGACTGGAAAAAGCTGAAGCTAGTTTTTGAAGGTGCAGAGCGGCTCAAGATCAAAGTAAGTTTAAAGTGGAAACCTTTTCGGAATAATGCAGCTTTTTTAGTATGAAGTATGGAATACGCTGGAAAATGATCCCCTTTTTCGGAGATCTGATGATTTGTCAGTGGAGCAGCAGAAATTTAGAGCTGCCCAGCAGCTGAATAGGTTCAGACGTTACAGTTTTGTACCGCTCAATCCACATGGTTCTTTGCAGAAAAAGGTATAAACGTATAGTGTTTTTGTTAAATATACAAGTGAACTTTTTCAGTTGCAAAGGATTATGAGCATCGGTCAAGCTATTGTTGTTGTGTCTCCAGACGTTACTGTAAAGTATTTCATAGAACCAATTCTATTTCAAATGTCCATCATTACTTTAGGGAGTGAACGACACAAACATGTAGTAGATGCTACGTGGGAAGGAAAGGTAACATTAATAATTTAAAAAGTTCATTTTTAAAATTCTCTCTTGCAGTTATCGACAGCTTTCCTCTTAACAGAAATTGCACATGGCAGCAATGCGAAAAATATGCAGACAACAGCTACGTACGATGAAAATACCCAGGAATTTATTCTGAACACGCCAAACTTTAAAGCTGCCAAATGTTGGGCGGCAAACTTGGGTAAAACTGGACTAATATGTAACAAACTGCAATTATCAATCTTTCATTGCAGGAAAAAATTGTACTGTGGCAATAGTGTTCGCACAGTTATACACGAAAGGTGCATGTTACGGTCTGCACGCATTCCTAGTTCCAATAAGGGACCCCAAAACGCTTTTACCATATCCAGGATTAATAGTCAGGGACGGTAGTGAAAAACTCGGTTTAAATGGTGTTGATAATGGGTATGTTTGGTAATCTGATAAAAATCAAATTCTAAAAACCTCTCTTGCAGTTGTGTTTTATTCCAGCACTATAGGATACCCAGGGAAAATCTTTTAAACAGAGTGGCTGATGTTACACCTGAGGGAGACTACAAAAGTGATATTGTAAGCCACGGGAGGCTGTTAAGTGCTACTTTGGGTAATCTATTAACGGGTCGTGTAGCTGTCATACAGGAAAGCGGAGAGTACCTTACCCTTGCTGTTAGTATTGCTATTAGATATGCTGCCATGCGGAAGCAATTCGGACCAAGCAACGACGAAGAAATAGCTATTATCGAATATCCATTACATGTAAGTTGTGTTATTCTTCTTCTTGCATTTATTTTTGGGTAGACTAAAGTTTTAACAGTTTGCTCGACTAAAACGAGCTTCATGCAGGTGCATTTAGAGGCTTTTTTAAAATTTGGGTTAGTATTTTTTTAGCTTTAATTGTTTAGTTTCTTGTTTGTTTGCGATATTTAGTTTCTAATAAGTCTTTATATATTACAATTGAATATTCATTGTTTTAACAGATTCTCGTGAAGCATTTGTTGAATTTCTTTCATTTCTATACCAGGTTTTAAGACAGTAAGCTGCATATACTACTTCAAAATTAATACTTTTGTATTTGGCCTTATATCTTACGGTGTCTGGTTTTCCTCTTCTATTTATAGTTGGAACGCCAAACTTTCCTGCCTATTTGCAATTTGTTTCCTTGTTCTCCAGCACTTTCACAACTGAGTTGTCCTGTGTAAATGACCGAACTACCTTAATTGTGATGTTTCCACCTGTGCTTTTAGCGATTTCACACTAAGCCAATTTCTTATTTCCATGTTCTGGATTTTCTCACGTTTTATCACTGTTTTATTTCAGTTACTTGTGATCTAGAAATGCACTTTTTGTTTAATACTCGCGATTCAATACTGTGTATTAAAGTACATTGCTTCACATACTCTTATTTTTGTCTCTTTAGGGATTTCTTCTGGTTTTAAACAGACCTTTATTTAAAGAAAAGAACATTCTGTATTGCACCTATTTTGTTGTTCAGACGGTTTCTATATCTCGTGTCTTTTGCAAGGCGGCTCCAAGATACTACAATCTCGTATGCTTGTGGTTTTTTACTTATTTTTATCTCTCTTCTTGCCACTACTAGTAGATTAGTCTTACTAACCTTTATCTTCAGTCCTTTTTTATCGAGATTCTCCTTTTCGTATGTCCAGATCGTGCTGTAATGCTTCCTGGGTTCTTGCTGCTCTTACTAAATCATCTGCAAATGCCACCCCTACCATGAACACAATACCTTTTAGTGCTTCTCTTGCTGCCTTTCATTGCTTTGTCCATCACAGTTAGGAATAACAGTGGACTTAGAATTTCTCCTTGTCCGACACCGATTGGTGTCTAGAATTTCCCTGATTTTCACGTAGTTCGTGGTTATTATATAGAATATCTGTATGGCTCTTGTTAGTTTGTTAGAGACTTCTTTCCTATTCAATACGCTTCATATTTGACCCCGGGGAGACTGTTTTTCCTAATTTGATAAACACCAAATACAATTTGTCTTTACATGTAATGATTTTCTCAATAAATTGCCTAATTATTAATATGAGGTCCTTAGTTTCTGTGCCAGGGCAAAATCCGCGTTGCTATTTCTTGAAATTTGCTTGTGTCTGTAGCCTTAGCCTACTGCCCAACGCCCTGTGATCACCATGATTGCTACAGTAGATATGGGGTCTCTTCTGCAATTGCCACAATTCTTTGTTCTCTTTTTTAAATATTGGTACTACTATTGCTAATTTCCCTTCCTTTGGAATTCACTTGTGTTTCCATGCCATTTGAACAACTTCTTAGTAACGTCATTCCTTCCTCCCCCATTAACTTAACCATTTATGGGGCAATGTCGCTATTTTCTGTTGTCTTTCCTAGCTTTAGTTTACTTACTGCTACTCTTACTTCGTCATCTGTTATCTGTGTCTCTTCTTTGTGGCTATCCTCCTTAAAGCTATCTGCTATCTCCTGCCATAAGTTCTTAGAACTGTGTTAAAAGATAAGTTTGAGTGACTGGTTTTTCTCTTCCAAATCCTCTGACTACTTTATAAAATAATTTTTAATTTATTCTATTATCTTGTTTAGGAACTTTTGACCAAACAGGCAAGTTACACTTTAAAAACATGTTGGCAAATGAAACCTGGGTTGATATGTCACATTCTTATATAAACAATCCACTTTGATATATTTTTCTCTACATTTTACTACCACTTTGAGTGTGCATTTCCAAACAAGAAATATACCATTAACAAGAAAAAGACAAAATCACCCTGGATCTCAAATGAAATTATTTCTATGTCTGATAAATTGAGGAACCTGCATCAGATATATTTGAGTGATAAAAGTAATACTGATTTATTAAACTATTATTGAGCTCAAAAAAAGTTATTCTACAAATTTACTTCTGAAGAAAAAAAGAAGTTAAACAATCGTAAAGTAGCATATTCACACAATAAATCTGGTGCAATGTGGGATATTATTAGGCATGAAATGGTGTATAATGTACCTTCCGAACCAGTTAAACTAATTACTGATCAGGGTAGCATTATAGAAGAACCACAGCAACTTGCTGAAATGTTTCGGATACGAGAGAAGCAAAGAATTCGTCTAAATTTAATCATTTTTTACCATACAGTTTTTTCTTGGCACCAACAAATTCTCAAGAGGTTGTGGAAGTTATCAAACAAATTTCAAATAAAAATTCGGCTGGCATGGATGGAGTACCCTGTTCCCTGTTGAAATCAGTTGCTCATGAAATTGCAGAGCCTCTAGCTCAATCAGTTAACACTTGTTTTGAATCTGAGGAGTTTCCAGATCAACTGAAACCTGTAAAGACTATATCAGTCCATAAGAAAGGCTCAAAAGTTGACTACAGGCCAATAACGCTGCCATCTGTATTTTCTAAAGTTATTGAGAAACTAGTGTACAATAGGCTGTTAACATTTTTAGTACAGCATAATGTATTGTCTAAGTGTCAGCATGGATTTATACCAGGTAAATCAACTGAGAGTGCTATATATAGCTCCTTAAAGTACATAGTTGAGTGTCATGACAAGGGGGAATGTGTAACAGGTATATACTTTGACTTTTCTAAAGCATTCGACTCGTTAGATCACGAAATATTGATGGACAAACTACATTGTTATGGCATTAGAGGTGTACCGCTCAAATTTTAAAAATCTTTCTTAACTGGTAGAACACAGCAGGTGTGTTTAAGATACATAAATGGGGGTGAAGTCAGCTATTACTTTTCTAGTAAAAAATCCATACGGTTGGGTGTCCCGCAAGGGCCAATACTGGGTCCTCTCCTATTTATTTTATATGTTAATGATCTACCTCAACATTTAGGAATTACATCCGTTTTTTAGTATGCCGATGACCTCTCATGTATAATATCCAGTCCAACAGTAAGCCAAACTTCGAATGATAGTTTTACTACTGTTAAGAACACATCTACGTGGTCGTTAGATAATGCATTAACGTTAAATGACACAAAAATGGTGTTAGTCAAATTTAGTAATAACAGAATAGTATTTACGTACATCATTTAAAATCAATACCTGAAAGTAACACTATCAAATTTCTTGGGGTAGAACTGGATAACACTTTAAAATTTCAATCGCATATTGACAATGTAATTCGAAGATTAAATACATATTGTTATGCAATACGCAATATTCGAAATTCTGTCGATGTGGACACTTTACGTATATACTACTTTGCTCAAGTTCAGTCTATCTTAAGCTATGGACTGGTATTTTGGGCAGCTATACCTTACTCTGCAAATGCTTTTATCTCTCAAAAGCATTTAATTAGGTGCATGCTTCAGGCTGGTACCAGGGAGCCCAGCAGGCCACTGTTTTTGATGTTAAGAATAATGCCTTTGCCTACGTTATTTATATACCGCCTTGTAATGTTCGTTAAGAATAATCCGAAATTATTTTTAACTAACAAAGATATGTATGGAGACAATGCAATTCAAACACGCTGTGCTAATAGTTTAAGAATTCCACCTCATTCAACAGCACTATTTTAGAGGGGAACGGAGTACTGTGCAATTAAAGCATGCAATGCACTTCCAATAGACATTAAGAAATTAGAAAATACTTATCAGTTCAAAAACAAATTAAAGGAGTATTTAATTGAGCATTGCATGTACAATTACTAAGGTTTTGCCAATATTGTGTAATGTCAACTTTAGTAATCATAGAGAACTTTAAATAGTTATCACCGTGACAATGTCAATATCTATGTATAGATCCATGACAATTGCTTGTAGCACTGCTTTGCTGTTTATGTTGTTCAGAACTTTTCAATGTCTTTTTTCTCAAATATTTCTTGCAGAGCTGTGCTCATTCCGTATGCATATGCCATTGTTTGTAATACCTTTGTATATTAATCACAAGTAGGTCAACCAATGGTACAGAGACATGCTGCCGCCTACCGTAAAAATTATTTACTAAAAAAAGGTACGAGACTCGGCTATTTTGAACGGGAACGTTGCGAAATATTTAGCCTTTCCGCTTCAACAGAACGGTGACTCACAACATTAGTTATTGTTTTGTGGTCACAACCACGATCCCAATAGTCTGGAGTACGACATTAGGTATTGTTTTGTGAGTACGACCTACTGGGCGCGGTGTAATATTTACGGCTACTCAGCAGGTTCACGTTGACACTTTATAAGTGACGATTATTGACGCATGGGTATTGTATTACAGCACATTAAAAGATCGGCATTTTTAAATTTGGTTTATTTTGAAATGAGCCAAAGATATGAATAGAAAATATACGTTTTTCACTAAACAGACCATTTTATAAAAAATCTGGTGTGATACACTCACACAACTTCCTTTTACAGTGATCTTATAATTACTCAAAAACTTCATTTTTAATTTTTAAGCATTTGTCAAAAATTACAAATTCTACAAAAACGGTACAAAATAGAGCGTTAGTTCAAGAGACAAATATACAGCAGAATTCAAAAATGTAATAATATACCGGGTGTTCTCTATAGGAGTTAAAAAAGACAAAAGAAACCCACTTTAGAAGTATTCAACTGGAAAATCACCTATCTCACGTCAATGCACATTAAAAATGTAATAAGAATGTAAAGTTTGAAAAAAATCGTTAGAGCCGTTTTTGAAAAATCGAAAAAAACTGAAAAATCACAAGAATAAACACCTACTTCCGGTTATGCGATTTTCTTCAAAAGCTTGCTGTCGCATCTACATAGTACACACAACTTATATATGAAGTTTCAACGCCATAACTCGTTTCGTATTTGAGATATTCTGTTCACAGACAGACAGACACACAGACAGACCAATGAAAAAAATATGTTTTTTGGGATCTAGGGGACTCTAAAACGTGAAGATCTGTTGAAAACTCAATTTTCACAGCACTACGCAAACTGCACCGAACCATTCCAAAACATACGTGACTAAACAGACGAGTCGAATGGCAAAAACTGATATCAGCTGTCAAAATATTGACAAGAGCACTGACCGAATATCGCGCAGTGTCGGGTTGTCGGGTATGTTCGTCATATCGCTAGTCCTATTCCTTTCCCGCTTCACCCCCTTAGCAACGAAACAAACCCGGGACTTTTAAAGATCCATCGCCATCTGTCCGTCTTGGTCCGACACTACTGGAAATAGCGCGACGTTGGACTACTTGTGATTAATATACAAAGGTAATACTACCTTCTTAAATTCTTTTCATATTTCCTCTAAGTTATTCTCTTTATCCATAATCCCATTATGTATTTCCTATCTCTGCCTTTGATCTTTGCTGGTAAATTTGTTGTATTGCTTTGTCTTTCAATTTGTGCTCTTATTTTTTCTAAAACTGCAGCTCGCTTTTTCCGTGTCTCATACCAAAGGTTTTAATGCACCCCCTTTATACTTCTCCCTTACATTCCTCTTTACAGCTCTGTATTCATCCTTGATTATCCATTTCCCCGAGTTCTGTTCCATTTATTTTCCATAATTTTGATTTTTACTGCCTTTTACTATAAAGGAAGTATTGGATTCACCCCAAAAATTCGAAATTGAGTTTTCAACAGATCTTCACGTTTTAGAGTCCCCTGATCCTAAAAAACATATTTTTTTTCATTGGTCTGTCTGTCTGTGTGTCTGTCTGTGAACAGAATATCTCAAAAACGAAAAGAGGTATGCCGTTGAAACTTCATATATAAGTTTTGTGTACTATGTAGATGAGACGGCAAGCTTTTGAAGAAAATCGCATAACCGGAAGTAGGTGTTTACTCTTGTGATTTTTCAGTTTTTTTTCGATTTTTTCAAAAACACCTCTAACGATTTTTTTTAAACTTTACATTTTTACTACATTTTTAATGTGTATTGATGTGAAATAGGTGATTTTCCAGTTGAATACTTCTAAAGTGGGTTTCTTTTGTTTTTTTTTCTATTTTTTTTTCTATTTTTTTTATTAACTCCTATTTTAAATAAAACACCCGGTATATTATTACATTTTTGAATTCACCTTAAAATTCTAGAGAAAATTTGTCTCTTCAACTAACGCTCTATTTTGTACCGTTTTTGTAGTATTTGTAATTTTTGAAAATTTTTGACAAATGGTTAAAAATTAAAAATGAAATTTTTGACTAATTATAAAAACACTGTAAAAGGAAGTTGTGTGAGTGTATCACACCAGATTTTTATTGCTTATCTTTGTATTGTTTGTAATTTCCAATAACCAATCCATTATTGTCACTCGTTTTGTCTTCTTTTGATTCTGATCGATGTAGGTTTTATGATTTTTTTGCCATCTCATTATATTCCTCACATTGCTTAGTTGTTTCTCCTTTCTGTTCCTTTTAGAGTTTTCCATTTACCCATAACGTTTGATATTTGATCCTCACTTTATCTTCTTTTGATCTTCAAAAATTTTGATGTCTTTCTATATTTTTCTCTCTGTTACCCGGCCTTTACTCAATCCAACTATAAATCAGTTGGGTGTTCACTTTGCTCTTCGAAGGTTAATTGTTGCACTCAACTAAGTAACTCAAATCAGACATACAAATATATTTTGGTCTCTCTGCCGGAATTCATGAGATTTGACAAGAGATCTACCATCTAAACTGCACATGATAGGACTTTTACACATTTAAGTTTGCCTTCTGTTTCGAGTGGTTTCGGTGACAATATCTCTTCTGCTACAAGACACTTTCTACAGCTCTCTTGTTTCTAATATTTCTTGCTATTTATTCTATAATCACGGACAAAAGTGTCCCACCTAATGTGTAAATGATCACAAAAGGGCTGTCTTAATTAACTGGCTATTAACAAAGCTTTTCTATTGTTGGTTACAAAGTAGCATCTTCTCTACCACCATATCACCGTTTATGTAAACATTTTCTACATCTTTTAATATAAAACAATTTTTAAAGATCATTTGCTTGTCCTTGCTGCTACTGTTTGCTGTTACCTGTTTCTTTTACAAACTTTGTGTCACCTTGTATTATTACTTCTGGATTTTTTTATCAACTTTTATGACTGTTGTTATTAAGTTGTTTTTTCTTTTTTCTCTCTCTTGTGATTCTAATTTATATTCCAATTCTTCAATTCTCTAGTTTCTTTTTTTAAATCCTTTATTTCAAGGCAATTTTGTTCATTGTTTGTACATTTTTATCTCATACATTCATTTTTCCATATTTTTGTCCAAAGCATTTTCCATTTCTTCATCTTCATTTTTGGGAGCTTTTCTGTATTCCAATTTATGCCATTTTCTACTTTTGTTTTAGTTAAAAACTATATTTCCAACATTTTTTGATATGTTAGGTTCTTTTCTTTCTTCTTGTTTTCTTCTAAAATAAGCTATAGGCACTGTAAAATTAATAATCTTATTTAGACAATTTAGTGATGTAGCAGTGTTAATTTTGCGATCTCTACTACATTTAATATTAGAAAAATAACTTTAATATCTCATTAAGCAACTAGTTTACAAAAACATAATTTTAATAACATTATTGTCGTAGCAATGGCGTCTTTTTCCATATTTGGCAGCAGCAGCCGTTTTAAAAGTATTCTCCACAGAACTAAACATTACCTACATAGATATTGTAACAGAATCATATGCAGACAAAATTGCCGAGGATATGGTAAGTATAGTACTGCAATTCCCGTAAATTTTAGTTTGAACACAATATTTTAGCAAGAGCTTAAATCGGAAATTCATGCTTTGATCTCGGCAACAAAGCCCCTTATGACATGGACGTGTCAGGCCGCAATACAAGAATGCCGCGAAGCATGTGGGGGCCATGGGTACTTAAAAGCTGCTCGGTTTGGAGACCTGCGAAACACAAACGACGCTCGTGTTACCTATGAGGGTGACAATAACATTTTATTACAACAGACCAGTCGATGGCTGTTAAAGCAATGGGATGGTTTAAAACAAGGTATTCCCGTGTGCAGCCCTTTTAAAACATGTGCCTTTTTAAGCCAGTATGGTCAGATAATTAGTAGGCGAAGCGTTGCTCAGAATGTAGATGATGTTGCGAATTTAAAATGTAAGTATTTTTAAATATGCAATAATAAAACAATTATAATTGTAAAAATGTAGTTTTAGCAGAAACCTATGAATGGTTGATACTATACCTTCTTCAAGAAACTGAAGCAAAGTTGCGGAGCTCATATGAAAGAACCGAATGCCTATTTACTGCTTTTAACGACTCTCAAGTATACAAAGCCTCTGTACTGGCACGTGCTTACGTGGAATATGTTGCTTTGATATGGTACTGGAAAAGAATCCATGACCACGATGTAGAAACAAATTTACAGCCCATACTGGAAAAACTAGGAATACTCTATGGTCTGTCATCATTGGACAAACACATGGCATATTTATATATGGGCGGTTTTTGTTCCCAAAGCTTGGGGCAGGCGGTTAAGAATGGGATATTAGATTTGTGCAGTTCGTTGAAGCCTGAGGCTATTTCTGTGGTTGATGCCTTAGCCCCTACCGATTTTGCTGTTAATTCCGTTTTAGGACAGTCGGATGGAAGGGTAAGATGCAAAAATGTGTTTTAATAGCTCTCAGTGATTTTATGTCGATTTTAGCTGTATGAACACCTCGAAACTGAATTTCTGTACGATTCCAATGCAACAGCAAGACCTGAGTGGTGGAAGGAAGTTTCGTTGCATGATTTGTCTGAATTAAATCTCACGTCAAAACTGTAGCTATAGATTCATACTGAGGGTTATTTTTGAAAGCAATATTTAAATTATGTTATTTGAACTGTTATTTTTATATAATGTTGTTATTGAACTGTTATTGCAGAGTGGTAGTGGACGACATTATTAAAAACTGTTGATGATATACATAAAATTGTTTGTTTTACCTACTCAAATCTGTATTAATTATTTCTCGTCTCATGCCTTACAAGCACTTTTTTTATTAGAGCTCCATTTTTAAACAAAATTATCAAGGTTTGGAGGAGAAACGTTCAACTTGAATGTAACCATTAAAAACGTCTTTAGTCAAATTATTGCTAAAGAAACAGGATTGTTACAAATGATGCAAGTACAGCCAGGTAAACGCGAAGCACAGGAAGAAAGATGGAGATTTAAAAAAAATGCAATTATTTCAGAACACTTATCGGCAGGTAAACAATTTTTCTATTTTTTACATTTATTACAGCATGTAACTTGGTTAAGGTTAATAAATGGGAATACTTGGGTATTACCGGAACATGGGCCGCACCACTTCAAAGCCTAGGGCATTACGTCGTCGGTGACCTGAAAAGAGCTACTTTAGTATCAGTTCCAGACTTTATCCAGCAGGTGTCTTACGAGGCCTAAGTAAATAGTGTCGCAACACCACGTTCACCTCCAACATTCTCCGCTGAACCATTGCTTGGTCCATTTGCTCACTTTCTTGAAGATCAACCTGAAATATTAACCAAAACTACAAATTCTCATTTGTTTTCTAGTAATTGGAGTTTATTAAACAACGATGCCAAGGAATGCTGATTTGCAGTTACGCACTTGATCTAAATAATAAGTGCTGATAAGATGCACTCAACACCGTGCATTCCACTGCGTGTTATAATATCACGTCAGCATTCAAAAAGTTGCGTAACTTAGAAATAGTAATCAGCAAATTAAACCACTTGAAAACATTTTAAGCTAATTTATAAGTGTTTAATATTAAATAGCTCGTTTAAGCTCAGTACATGGCTATTTTCTATTCTATTTTCTTAGTCCCATCTTGTTTTTCTTTTGGATCACCTTCAAAGCACGTTCTTTTAGGATTCACAATATTTAAAATATAAAAATTTCTAGCAGACGTAACGATTACCATGTACGGTAAAGGAATAATACCTTACAGATACAGTTATGACTTAGCTACCAGCCTACTTTTGTTTATGTAAACAAAGGCTTAATATAATGAAACCGATAAAAATGTTTACACTAGGTGCATAGTACATATCAACATTTAAAAGAATTTAAATAGTTTATTTGACTTTGAAATTGCTACTTTTTACAACTACTAATGATGTAATTACAAGGACAAACAACAACCATTTTTTAACATTCTTAATGTTTAACATTCGTACTTTAAAAACTATCATTTAGATATTTCAATTTAGTTTTTAAAATTTAGAGCTCGGGTTTGGAATTGAAATGTAAAATTTTGTAATTGAAAATTTAATTTCTGTACACCTAAATAAAGTTACACAATGTGTCTCTTATAACTGTAAAACATTGAGATTTGGTTAACTTGGACACAACATCCAACATCCCAACTGCTACTATGATTCACATTAAAATCCTATAAATGGGATTTCATTTCTGGACCAGGAGGAATTGGAAGATTCAAAAACATGTGAAGACCTTTAAAATTTCATTAAAATATTAATTTGTACAAAATGTCTGGTCTAACACCTCAATGGGAAATTCAAAACGAGGAAGCAATCTTTTAAAAGTAATATGATATATACTCATTTTACTTAAAAATAAGACTTCCGTGTCGCCAATTTCTCAAAAACAGTTCATCTCTTGAGACGGATTTTTTAGATATATAATTCAAAATCATTAAAAGACGGTCATCTGGAGAAGCAGTGTGAAAATCACTGATGAATTTCTTTTGAACAATGATTTAACCATGTCAAAGCCTGTAAAATGGCATATTTTATCATTAAAAAATAGATAAAATATGACAAAACACTTAATGTTTCATACCAGGAAGCATTTAATTTCAAACGTCTTAATCGAGAGATGCCAAAATCAAAACTTTAAAATTCATACAGGTACATTCAATTAATTTACAGTTAGTGAAAGTAAGACCTTAAGCTCTTTTCTTAATTGAGTTCAGTAATTTGATTTTAACAGTTCGAAGCCTACTGATATTCTTGCATTTTTCATATTATAATAATAGTATATTACTGGATGAGTGGAGAAACTAAGATTTTCACTCACGCGTTTGTTGATTTTAAACATGTGGGGAAGCTGAGTGTAGAAAAGCAAATAACTAAGTGATTTAATTTCTCACGAGTGCTGAATAAATATTAATATTTTATAATTTGCGTGATTTATATCAAAAAACAAATTTTGGTTTGAAATAAAATTTGTTCGTGTATATGTTTGGCAGTACTGAAGTGTATTGTTAGGTTTTGTTTGTCATTTGACACACTGATGCAAATCTTAACCTGCAAATCTTGAATTTGACATATTTTGGAAGTGGGCAAAAAGTTTTTACCTCGCTGCTTTCGCCTACGTTGTCATAGCAAACAACATGAGTGAGTAAAACAAACGCTTTCTCGTTCTGTATCCAAGTAAGAAACAACAAGTTTCAACAGCAGGATTGAACAAAAATTGTTCCACTATTGATTTTTTATTTCTGAACAACCAATCATGAGATTGGTGAAATCTGCAATTGTATCCCCTCCATATTCTCGCTATGTGAAAACAACTGTAGTGATAATACACTAAAAATATTAGCTCCAATTATCAACAGTAATATATTAAGTGCATAGTGACTTGCCGATAATCGTAGTCAGGAAATGCACGACTGCTTGTTGCAATGAAAATCTGTATCACAGCCAAGCTGGGGTGCAGATTTTCTAAAGCAACAAGCAGAAGTGCTTCCCTGGTCAGGATTCTCGAAACAAAGGAACTATGCACGAAATATGTTTTGCATGACTATTGCATAAATCCAATCTAAAACATGTAAAAAAATCCATAAGGGGCAGCTGTGGAAATTTGTATGAATAATATGTTGGTATAATCTCTGAAACTTGTTTGTGGCGTGATATAATGAATTTCTTATTTGGGTATTTTGCCACTCTAAAAATTAAAAATATTAAATAACAAACGTTTCGAGGGACAATCTGCCCTCGAAACGTTCGTTATTTAATATTTTGAATTTTTAGAGTGGCAAAATACCCAAATAAGAAATGAATATGTTGGTGGCACTGCAAGTCTATATCAAATTCGAGGTTATCAGGCTAGGTTTTGCATCAGTCTGTGTCAAAACTGACACAGCACCTAACCTGCTAACATCGAATTTGACATGAACTTACAGTGCCACCAACATATTCATACGTTTGAATTTTTACGGCCAAAAAAGTGGGACAGTTCTGCATTAGCAGTTATTCTTGCTTTATCAACAATATTAACTTGTGGCATTTTTAAGCAAAATTTATTGTAAGAGTTGTTCCACTTTTTTTGGCCGCAACTGTACAACAGTAATAAATTATCATAATTGTGTAGTCAACTGTATAATAGTGACGACAATGTGAGTTCTAAATTCAAATTCAGTAATGTACAAAGTTCATGGAAGATGGTTGATATTTGTAATAAACTTTTTGATTTCACTAAATAAAAGTAGAATTAAATTGAAAGTGTTTTATGATTCACAAACACAATAGTTATAAGGTAGCTATTTGTGACACAAGTGCAAGAAATGCAAATTTAAAGCACGTGTAAAAAAATTTGCTCAATGAGGGTAGCCAGTTTTGCAATTTATACATATGCTTTAAACGCATTTATAACACGAGGATCATACTTAGAAGTTTTTGGTCCACAAACACATTGAAATATATTCAAAAATTTTTATTAATATTCAAAACTAAATTCACCTTTAACACTGGTATTAAAAGTAATTCGCTTTTAACACTGGTGCCCAATAAGTATTAATGTAAAAGTTGCAAAAGATATTGTGCGTAAAAAACAAATTTTGCAGCATGTTACATATAAGATTTTTTTAAATTCCATAAAAATCTTAGTGTAAAATATATTTTTTTAATTTTCGCAGTTTTATGTAATTTTATGGTCAGTACCATCCAAATATTTGAAATATCAAAATATCTAATGGTGCAGTAACCTGGTGGTTTGAGAAATAATAAGTATAAATATTTAGTTTTTGTTAAAATTAGTTCACTCGATTAATTCACGAAGTAGTGGAAAATAGGTCATACTTCTTTTGTTGTAATTTGTTTGACCATTATCTTAAATAATTGTTGTATGAATTGCTAAAGGCAAGGCATGAAGCTGTTCTCAATATAGAGACTCTTCTAAGGCATTTTTCCTGTTATTCGTATGTTCAGTTCTTGTTATCATACAGCAATGTATCATTTTCAATCCCTTTACCTAGCAATATCAACTATTGTACTGTAAATCAATTTGTTTTGTTTACTATTTATCTCAGAAAATGTCCAATAGTTAATTGACTACAATCAACCCCCTTGTTTCAGTCACTGGTAATTTCAGCAAACATATTACTTTTACAACCTTCCAAGTGTTTGGAAGAAAAGGACTACTTACTACATAAAGTTCAAAATCTGTCTCTGACTGACATTAATATATAAGATTTCATGCAATTATTCAAAATTGCGCCTTTATGCAATCATGTTACTGTAAAAGTCTGTTGAAAATTCTAGTGCCGTGCTACTTACAGTCAGAAGTGAAGAAACAGGTGGATTGTGACTTGTCGGCTGTTAGGTGCAAATCTTTTCAACCTCTCCTGCCATCTGCAAGGAGAAAATTAAAAGCAAAACAATTTCTAGTATAATACCTATCATTTAAATGTGAAGTATTTGCATATTTAGTAATTTAATTCAAAATGATAATTTTTTATTTACGAATCAAATCACTTAACATCAGATAGTTAATATAATATAAATCAGGATGTTGTCAACTTTTCTAGTATAGTACTAGCCTTGAATATTATACAGGGTTTGAAAAAAGTCTGGAATATAGCAAATATTTAAAAAACTACTGGAGATGAATTTTTCAAAATTGCCAGACTTATATAGGTAAAAATGGCGCATCTAGGAAGGACAAAACCGTTTCTGTAACTGTACAGGGTTAGTCAGAAAAAATACCAACTTTTGTATTTTAAATTGGACACCCTGTATATTACCGAGGAATCAAATAGTCCTTCAAAAGACAAATTCAACGATATAGGGTTTGACGGATTTATCTGTCAAAATCTGGTTTCAACAAGATGGCGCCCCCGCTCATTTTGGTTTACAGGTGCGCCAATTTTTGAACCAAATGTTCCCAAATCAGTGGATAGGGAGGAGAGCCAAAATTGAGTGGCCTGCTAGATCCCCTGAACATCTTATAAAGTATTTTGTATCCAATCTTCATGTATTTCCTATTTACACCGTATTCTTGTTAATTTATTTCAAATTAATTTTTTAAGTCTTTTTAAGCAATAAATTCGTCAAACCCTATATCGTTGAATTTGTCTTTTGAAGGACTATTTGATTCCTCGGTAATATACAGGGTGTCCAATTTAAAATACAAAAGTTAGTATTTTTTCTGACTAACCCTGTACAGTTACAGAAACGGTTTTGTCCTTCCTAGATGCGCCGTTTTTACCTATATAAGTCTGGCAATTTTGAAAAATTCATCTCCAGTAGTTTTTGAAGTATTTGCTATATTCCAGACTTTTTTACACCCTGTATATTAAAGGAGGCTAGTTGTATCCTATAAATTTCATACACTTTAAAGGAAAGTGTGAAAGTTTTTGTTGACTTTTAATAGTAACTACCTAAAAGATCACTTTGAAGGATTTCGGTTAAGGATGTTTGATACACCGAAAAGTACCGGTACCATCGTATCATATCGTATCGATTTAAAAGTATCGGTTCGGGGCAGTATTGTATACAAAAATACCGGTACACATTCGATCCGGGATATTTTCTAGGTTTATTTAAACGAACTTTCGAATCATAGTGTAGCAAAAAAAACCTTAGCAATAATGATGGCAGTAACAATGAAGAAATCAATAATAAGTAATTACAAAATCGGTATTAACTTAAAAAGTAATACGAAAATAATAGTAGTCTGAGTGGCGGTAACACTGTCTAGTGTGATAAAACTTTTCAATGCCATATATATAATTCATTAGATCATTGATGGGGAAACACAAAATGGCAGTGCTGCCACGTGTGGACCGAACGGCACTATAAAAAAGTATTAAAAAAAATTATTTTTTTCAATATCTAGTATAAAACTTCAGGATTCTGATTGTTCCTCGAGACAGGGAAGGGGTAGGGCTTTAAGAAAAAACAGTGCTGCCACTCCCCGAGCGAACTCTTATCAGCGGCAGCAGGGAGATAAGTGATCCCTCGGATCCTATTTTCTAGTATCATCGAACTTCATACAAATTCAAACGTTATCTGAAAGATCATCAATTTCTGTGCAAGAAAAACCGCTGCTGCCTTTTCCAGAAAGTGAAGAAAATGGCGGCAGCAGCATTTGAAAGTCGCGATTATCGTAACCGAATTTCGCGTGTCCATTCTGTTTTATCAGCATAAATCCGGTTTTTTTCGATTTTAAGCAGAAATTGTGTCTGCGGCGTTGATTTATTTTGTCAACTTACTTTGTAGGACCCCGGCTGTGCTATTCAAAAGGACCTACAAAGCCCATTCGTCGGTAGTTGGTATGCTTTATGCTCACTTTCGTTTGAGAAGCAGTCAGCAACGGTCGCATCGCTGTCCTTTTTTTTAATCTCAACGTATTTTACTTCTTCAAAAAATGCTTTGTTTCGTTGACGATATACTATCTTTGGCAACAGATAACAACAACGAAGATGACAAAGAATTTGACGCAGAAAGTTTTGATTCTGAACACGAAAACTAGTGATAAGTTGCTTCGATGCTTTAATTGTTAGCTACTCCTGTAATTTTAACTTTTAATATAACACCAAATTTACTAAATGGGCAAATTGTTTCAATAATAATTCATTGCGAACTTTTCATAATCGTTGTGTTTTTTATAAACCAACATTTGTATGCATAAATCTAGAAAGAAATTAAATTCGTTTTCACAAAACAAGACTATTACTTATTTAAACACGCTTCCATTCTCTTACAGTTGGTGAAATAAATCAACGCCGCAGACTCAATTTCTGCTTAAAAATAGCTCAAAAATCTTTATGTTCCAAGTTAAATACTTCTAATTTGTTCAAACAATCCTTGTCCTGATAAATAAATGGCATGTTTTAATAAAACTGCGAAACGGATTCGTACGTGCTGTGAAAAACGGGAAAAGACCTAAAAAAGGGGCCCAAAAATCAATGAACTTGGAATAATTGATAGAATCTAATTTAGATAGAACTAATTCATTCTCAATTGGAATCGAAGGCTTGGAAAATTAAAAAAAAACAAGAGAAATAAGGAAAACTCGAAAAAATATCACATAAAAATACAATTTCATTTGTTTAAACAATCAACGCAATAGAAAATTTATTGCAATTTACAAGGTCACGCGTATTCCATTAGTACAAATCGAAAAAAACCGGATTAATGCCGATAAAACCGAATGAACATGCGAAATTCGGTTGCAATAATCGCGACTTTCAAATGCTGCTGCCGCCATTTTCTTCACTTTCTGAAAAAGGCAGCAGTGGTTTTTCTTACACAGAAATTGATGATCTTTTAGATAACGTTTGAATTTGTATGAATTTCGATTATACTAGAAAATAGGATCTGAGGGTTCACTTATCTCCCTGCTGCCGCTGATAAGAGTTCGCTCGGGGAGTAGCAGCACTGTTTTTTCTTAAAGCCCTAACCCTCCCCTGTCTCGAGAAACAATCAGAATCCTGAAGTTTTATGATACTAGATATTGAAAAAAAATTAATAATTTTTTATAGTGCCGTTCGGTCCACACGTGGCGGCACTGCCATTTTGAGTTTCCCCATCAATGACCTAACGAATTATATATATGACATTGAAAAGTTTTATCACACTAGACTTAGTGTCACCGCCGCTCGTACTGTAACTGAAACATATTTATACTTTCCAACAACAATTAATTCTATTAACGTAGCATGTCTTTTGAATGTGAATAAGCATTCTGTCTTTTAAATTAAAAAAGAAACATTGCAGTTAAACCTTTTGCGATTTCACAAAAGAATAAAATAAAACTGATTGAAAGCAGAACTTTTACCCAATTTATCGAACACCGAAGACAAGGTGGTCGCGATGGAGTGACGCGATTGCCTTTTATAAACTGGGGTATTAAATTTTTTCCGGGGATTTACCGAATTTTGCGACAATATCCTAGTGACAGGTTGCTGTTATAAATATTTAAGCTAAATAATGAAGTTTTCTTTGGATAATTAATCATTACCATAAAATTTCTTGGGATGCATGAGAGCTCCAGTCCACCAGAATTAATCATTCTTAGAATTTGTCAGTTTGTCAATTACGATTTTGCTGTACCAGCCGAAACCAGAAGGGCAATCTCGCCCTTTTTTCCACAGAGAACGAAATACAAATAAACAACCTCATTGAGATTGTTTTATTTATTTTTATGTTCAAAATAAAAAACTGGTATTGTATGGCCAAAAGAAGAGTTACTGGAACCGAGGCGGCAAAAACCTTGGAACGGTCTTGACGATACTGACCAAAAATGAATTGTATCGTATTGTATCGCTTACTGAAGTATTAGTACAAAATAACGAGTATCGGAAGACAAAGTACCGGTACTTCAAAATATCGGATCATACCACACATCTCTAGTTTCGGTAATAAATGTGTTATCATTAGATTTCTTTATACGTTACTTAATACCACTATCAATTTAGATATGGTGGGTTGTTCAGAAGGCAATTAATTGTAGAAAAAACCTGCAGCAAACACATTGGTGACCCAACGGTTCGGCCAGGTTATGTAAACCACATTTTTACGAAACAATGTGGATGTATGTATTGTATGTATGTATGTATTATCTGTATCCTCATTTACCTTGCGGTGTCGAGGCTGGTGCTATATGCGCTGGCATCTGGCGGTACAATGCTCAACTTGCCCCGGATTCGGGATACAGAGTTGGATCGCGCCTTTGGTGCTTGCGCAGCAACCATTCTGTGAAATGTGTGTCTTGGTGATGTGTTAACCTTGTTACTCTATCTCTTAGGTCTGTGGTTCTAAGTAGAGCACAGTTAATTTGGTGCCCAACTGTGAATGGTCTCACTGAGCCCGATTCTAATCGCCAAGGATACGGAAAAATTCCGACCCCAGCGGGATTCGAACCGAGGACTTGCTTACAATGTGGATGAAAAATGGTTAAAAAGACTGAAATGCGATGCCATGCCCACATTGTTTGTATTTTCCTCAAGTAAGGTAGCAGAAGTAGTTGATGCAATGTAATGAAATTGCTGTATGTTGTCTTAATTTTCAGTAGAAATTTTATTAAAATGTTACACAATTGCTCCTGTCATTCCTAAGATTGTTAATATAATTATAGATAAAATAAGATCGCCTTTTATTTTGGTTCCAAAGTCACTGACATTTCGGCTATGGCCGACTGTGGAAATAAAGTAAACTAGCAACCCAGTGAGACAAATGTCTCATTTGAAAAAACAAAAAAGACCGTTTTTCAAATAGAACGCGTATTAAATAAAAACTGTACCCAGACCTGGAAAGTGTCAAAGTGGTACGCCGCATCGGAACATTCTGGAAGCTGTCAAAGTGGTTGCCTAACCGATCGAGGTTTTAAGGCGCAAGGGTCGCAGCTCCGTTTGGCTGCTGAAACAGCGTACTGACACTTGTTGTTTTCGAGAAATCACGTGATTTCTCGAAAACCGGAAGCGTCACGTGACTGAAATTCGTTTCCTGACCTGACATGACCATTCCAAACATATAACTTTCATAACTTTTTTCTCTATCTCTTACGGTTTGGCTGCTGAAACAGCGTCCCGGACAGACAAAACAGCGTCCCAGACAGACAAGTCTATTAGATAAAGGACTAGCAACCAGTGAGACAAATGTCTCATTTAATAAAACACAAAAGACCGTTTGTCACGTGATTTCTCGAAAACCGGGAGTGTCACGTGACTGAAATTCGGTTCCTGACCTGACATGAACATTCCAAACATATAACTTTCATAACTTTTTTCTCTATCTCTTACGGTTTGGCTGCTGAAACAGCGTCCCGGACAGACAAAACAGCGTCCCGGACAGACAAGTCTATTAGATAAAGGACTAGCAACCAGTGAGACAAATGTCTCATTTAATAAAACACAAAAGACGGTTTGTCACGTGATTTCTCGAAAACCGGAAGTGTCACGTGACTGAAATTCGGTTCCTGACCTGACATGACCATTCCAAACATATAACTTTAATAACTTTTTTCTCTATCTCTTACGGTTTGGCTGCTGAAACAGCGTCCCGGACAGACAAGTCTATTAGATAAAGGACTAGCTACCAGTGAGACAAATGTCTCATTTAATAAAACACAAAAGACCGTTTTTCACGTGATTTCTCGAAAACCGGAAGTGTCACGTGACTGAAATTCGGTTCATGACCTGACATGACCATTCCAAACATATAACTTTAATAACTTTTTTCTCTATCTCTTACGGTTTGGCTGCTGAAACAGCGTCCCGGACAGACAAAACAGCGTCCCGAACAGACAAGTCTATTAGATAAAGGACTAGCAACCAGTGAGACAAATGTCTCATTTAATAAAACACAAAAGACCGTTTGTCACGTGATTTCTCGAAAACCGGAAGTGGCACGTGACTGAAATTCGGTTCCTGACCTGACATGACCATTCCAAACATATAACTTTCATAACTTTTTTCTCTATCTCTTACGGTTTGGCTGCTGAAACAGCGTCCCGGACAGACAAAACAGCGTCCCGGACAGACAAGTCTATTAGATAAAGGACTAGCAACCAGTGAGACAAATGTCTCATTTAATAAAGCACAAAAGACCGTTTTTCACGTGATTTCTTGAAAACCGGAAGTGTCACGTGACTGAAATTCGGTTCATGACCTGACATGACCATTCCAAACTTATAACTTTCATAACTTTTTTCTCTATCTCTTACGGTTTGGCTGCTGAAACAGCGTCCCGGACGGACCAGCGTCCCGGACGGACGGAAATCACGTGATTTATCGAAAACCGGAAGTGTCACGTGATTGAAAATCGGTTCCTGATCTGACATGACCATTCCAAACATATAACTTTAATAACTTTTTTCTCTATCTCTTACGGCTTGGCTGCTGAAACAGCGTCCCGGACGGACCAGCGTCCCGGATGGACGGAAATCACGTGATTTCTCGAAAACCGGAAGTGTCACGTGACTGAAATTCGGTTCCTGACCTGACATGACCATTCCAAACATATAACTTTCATAACTTTTTTCTCTATCTCTTACGGTTTGGCTGCTGAAACAGCGTCCCGGACAGACAAAACAGCGTCCCGGACAGACAAGTCTATTAGATAAAGGACTAGCAACCAGCGAAACAAATGTCTCATTTAATAAAACACAAAAGACCGTTTGTCACGTGATTTCTCGAAAACCGGAAGTGTCACGTGACTGAAATTCGGTTCCTGACCTGACATGAACATTCCAAACATATAACTTTCATAACTTTTTTTTCTATCTCTTACGGTTTGGCTGCTGAAACAGCGTCCCGGACAGACAAAACAGCGTCCCGGACAGACAAGTCTATTAGATAAAGGACTAGCAACCAGTGAGACAAATGTCTCATTTAATAAAACACAAAAGACCGTTTGTCACGTGATTTCTCGAAAACCGGAAGTGTCACGTGACTGAAATTCGGTTCCTGACCTGACATGACCATTCCAAACATATAACTTTCATAACTTTTTTCTCTATCTCTTACGGTTTGGCTGCTGAAACAGCGTCCCGGACAGACAAAACAGCGTCCCGGACAGACAAGTCTATTAGATAAAGGACTAGCAACCAGTGAGACAAATGTCTCATTTAATAAAACACAAAAGACCGTTTGTCACGTGATTTCTCGAAAACCGGAAGTGGCACGTGACTGAAATTCGGTTCCTGACCTGACACGACCATTCCAAACATATAACTTTCATAACTTTTTTCTCTATCTCTTACGGTTTGGCTGCTGAAACAGCGTCCCGGACAGACAAAACAGCGTCCCGGACAGACAAGTCTATTAGATAAAGGACTAGCAACCAGTGAGACAAATGTCTCATTTAATAAAGCACAAAAGACCGTTTTTCACGTGATTTCTTGAAAACCGGAAGTGTCACGTGACTGAAATTCGGTTCATGACCTGACATGACCATTCCAAACATATAACTTTCATAACTTTTTTCTCTATCTCTTACGGTTTGGCTGCTGAAACAGCGTCCCGGACGGACCAGCGTCCCGGACGGACGGAAATCACGTGATTTATCGAAAACCGGAAGTGTCACGTGATTGAAAATCGGTTCCTGATCTGACATGACCATTCCAAACATATAACTTTAATAACTTTTTTCTCTATCTCTTACGGTTTGGCTGCTGAAACAGCGTCCCGGACGGACCAGCGTCCCGGATGCTGAAATTCGGTTCCTGACCTGACATGACCATTCCAAACATATAACTTTCATAACTTTTTTCTCTATCTCTTACGGTTTGGCTGCTGAAACAGCGTCCCGGACAGACAAAACAGCGTCCCGGACAGACAAGTCTATTAGATAAAGGACTAGCAACCAGCGAAACAAATGTCTCACTTAATAAAACACAAAAGACCGTTTGTCACGTGATTTCTCGAAAACCGGGAGTGTCACGTGACTGAAATTCGGTTCCTGGCCTGACATGAACGTTCCAAACATATAACTTTCATAACTTTTTTCTCTATCTCTTACGGTTTGGCTGCTGAAACAGCGTCCCGGACAGACAAAACAGCGTCCCGGACAGACAAGTCTATTAGATAAAGGACTAGCAACCAGTGAGACAAATGTCTCATTTAATAAAACACAAAAGACCGTTTGTCACGTGATTTCTCGAAAACCGGAAGTGTCACGTGACTGAAATTCGGTTCCTGACCTGACATGACCATTCCAAACATATAACTTTCATAACTTTTTTCTCTATCTCTTACGGTTTGGCTGCTGAAACAGCGTCCCGGACAGACCAGCGTCCCGGACGGACGGAAATCACGTGATTTCTCGAAAACCGGAAGTGTCACGTGACTGAAATTCGGTTCCTGACCTGACATGACCATTCCAAACATATAACTTTCATAACTTTTTTCTCTATCTCTTACGGTTTGGCTGCTGAAACAGTGTCCCGGACAGAGAAAACAGCGTCCCGGACGCGTATTTTACATATGTCATGCAAATCCGCAACTGGGGGTGGTGCTAAAGCGCAACGTCCAATAGAAGATGCGTTGATAGGAATTTCATATTTGTCGGCTGTTGTAGATGTAATATATTTAAATAAATTGACAATTGATGCAATTTCTTTTAAATGAACAATTCAGCAATTAATTTCTATTTTCTAATAGGCCGATTCGGACTTATTATAATCTGTCTATATTTTCGGCTGATTTATTAATAAACGAAGTATCTTCTACGAAGGTTAGAGGTCAATAGTATTTAATATTTTGAAAATTCTAATGTAATGAATACATGATCTACTTATTCTCCTTAGCATAGAATTTCGGCTTAGACCGCGTAGTATTTGTATATGAATACCCAGCATTTTCTGGCTTAATGTGCCTTGCACCTTGTGAAGTCGAGCAAAAACCCGCGCGATGGTGATGCTCTCTGGTGGCTCGTATTGTTTGAGTATCTTGAGAACGAGCATACTTAGACAGATTTCGCCGTTTTGCTGTTTGTGCATCCATATTCACTAACGTTTCGCAAGACCTTGCAGCTTGCATCATCAGAGTGAAAGTCGCGCGGGTTTTTGCTCGACTTCACAAGGTGCAAGGCACATTAAGCCAAAAAATGCTGGGTGTTCATATACAAATACTACGCGGTCTAAGCCGAAATTCTATGCTAAGGAGAATAATTCGAGTAACCGCGAAAGCCTCAAACAGTACATACATGATCTACTGTCTACAATGTCAAAATGCAAAATAAAGCAGAAGTGCACCCATAGTAGGATTACGGAAGCGAATGAATTATGTACGAAATATATTATGCGTGACTATTACATTAATCCAATACATTACAAATAATAAAACAGTAATGAATTATCACAATTGTATATTTAATTTTCATAAATAATGATTTACAGTATAGGTAAAAAAGATTGCATTTCGCTAGTTCAATTCAAAACTAAAAAGTGCATAATGATAATTGCATACTTTGCACTTATCACTTAATTTTTCTGTGATTGATTTAAAAGTTTTCTTATTTTAATTTATTTGGTGTATGGCATTTTAAAGTAGGCACACATGAAAAAAAAACTTCTAATGTTATAGTTAAAATTGACTGGTGCTATGAAGTATGTATACAACCCGTATCTAAAACTTCTTTTTGCACTTGTGAGACTTAAAACATTCGCCTTCGGCTCATTTTTTAAACTTTCTCTCGCGTGCAAAAAAGTGACACTTTAGCTACTCGTTGTATAAACAACTATTCTACAACTGTAATTTAATAATAAAAAATATTCATGAACAAAATATTGCCAGCGCGTGAAAAGTATTTCGCGCGCTACTGTTTGAAATACTTTGCGCACGTCGACAATGGTAACATAAATAAATATCCTATTTTTTACCACGTTAAAAATGGAATATTTCGCGTATCAATAACATGCGCAAATGACCCCTTATTTTGATCGTTGTCGAAAAAGATGTATATCATTTTCAGGTTTGAATGCAATTCATTTCACACTTACCTGTCGGCGAGAGCTATGCTGGCAAAGCAAATGTTTTAACACCACATAATGGCAGCGGAATTTGCTTTGGCATTTGCAAATGTTACTTATTTTTACAATGTAATTGGTCTCCATTCGATTAAAAAACTCATCCAACCACTTGTTAACCCTCTTTTCGTCACATAAATTTACGCGTAATGAACATTTGAAGTCTCCTTCACCACTGATGTGGACATCCAATTTTTTGTATTTATATATAACAGATGGTAAATACGAATGTATTTCTTCCTGTGCCAAGACGCCATCAATCGCTAAATTGTTAAAACTCATTATTATATTAGACGGTTAACAAACTTGACTGGCCCTACTGTATTAGATCTAAACAGCTGAGATGAAAGATGACTAGATCACTGCGTCAGTACTATCATCACCGAGTCTCGTACTGGACGTTTCATTTTGACTCCACCCACAGTTGCGGATCTGCATGACATATGTGAAATACGCGTCCCGGACAGACAAGTCTATTAGATAAAGGACTAGCAACCAGTGAGACAAATGTCTCATTTAATAAAACACAAAAGACCGTTTGTCACGTGATTTCTCGAAAACCGGAAGTGTCACGTGACTGAAATTCAGTTCCTGACCTGACATGACCATTCCAAACATATAACTTTCATAACTTTTTTCTCTATCTCTTACGGTTTGGCTGCTGAAACAGCGTCCCGGACGGACCAGCGTTCCGGACGGACGGAAATCACGTGATTTCTCGAAAACCGGAAGTGTCACGTGACTGAAATTCGGTTCCTGACCTCACATGACCATTCCAAACATATAACTTTAATAACTTTTTTCTCTATCTCTTACGGTTTGGCTGCTGAAACATCGTCCCGGACAGACAAAACAGCGTCCCGGACAGACAAGTCTATTAGATAAAGGACTAGCAACCAGTGAGACAAATGTCTCATTTAATAAAACACAAAAGACCGTTTGTCACGTGATTTCTCGAAAACCGGAAGTGTCACGTGACTGAAATTCGGTTCCTGACCTGACATGACCATTCCAAACATATAACTTTCATAACTTTTTTCTCTATCTCTTACGGTTTGGCTGCTGAAACAGCGTCCCGGACAGACAAAACAGCGTTCCGAACAGACAAGTCTACTAGATAAAGGACTAGCAACCAGTGAGACAAATGTCTCATTTAATAAAACACAAAAGACCGTTTGTCACGTGATTTCTCGAAAACCGGAAGTGTCACGTGACTGAAATTCGGTTCCTGACCTGACATGACCATTCCAAACATATAACTTTCATAACTTTTATCTCTATCTCTTACGGTTTGGCTGCTGAAACAGCGTCCCGGACAGACAAAACAGCGTCCCGGACAGACAAGTCTATTAGATAAAGGACTAGCAACCAGTGAGACAAATGTCTCATTTAATAAAACACAAAAGACCGTTTGTCACGTGATTTCTCGAAAACCGGAAGTGTCACATGACTGAAATTCGGTTCCTGACCTGACATGACCATTCCAAACATATAACTTTCATAACTTTTATCTCTATCTCTTACGGTTTGGCTGCTGAAACAGCGTCCCGGACAGACAAAACAGCGTCCCGGACAGACAAGTCTATTAGATAAAGGACTAGCAACCAGTGAGACAAATGTCTCATTTAATAAAACACAAAAGACCGTTTGTCACGTGATTTCTCGAAAACCGGAAGTGTCACATGACTGAAATTCGGTTCCTGACCTGACATGACCATTCCAAACATATAACTTTAATAACTTTTATCTCTATCTCTTACGGTTTGGCTGCTGAAACAGCGTCCCGGACAGACAAAACAGCGTCCCGGACAGACAAGTCTATTAGATAAAGGACTAGCAACCAGTGAGACAAATGTCTCATTTAATAAAACACAAAAGACCGTTTGTCACGTGATTTCTCGAAAACCGGAAGTGTCACGTGACTGAAATTCGGTTCCTGACCTGACATGACCATTCCAAACATATAACTTTCATAACTTTTTTCTCTATCTCTTACGGTTTGGCTGCTGAAACAGCGTCCCGGACAGACAAAACAGCGTTCCGAACAGACAAGTCTATTAGATAAAGGACTAGCAGCCAGTGAGACAAATGTCTCATTTAATAAAACACAAAAGACCGTTTGTCACGTGATTTCTCGAAAACCGGAAGTGCCACGTGACTGAAATTCGGTTCCTGACCTGACATGTCCATTCCAAACATATAACTTTAATAACTCTATCTCTTACGGTTTGGCTGCTGAAACAGCGTCCCGGACAGACAACACAGCGTCCCGGACAGACAAGTCTATTAGATAAAGGACTAGCAACCAGTGAGACAAATGTCTCATTTAATAAAACACAAAAGACCGTTTGTCACGTGATTTCTCGAAAACCGGAAGTGTCACGTGACTGAAATTCGGTTCCTGACCTGACATGACCATTCCAAACATATAACTTTCATAACTTTTTTCTCTATCTCTTACGGTTTGGCTGCTGAAACAGCGTCCCGGACAGACAACACAGCGTCCCGGACAGACAAGTCTATTAGATAAAGGACTAGCAACCAGTGAGACAAATGTCTCATTTAATAAAACACAAAAGACCGTTTGTCACGTGATTTCTCGAAAACCGGAAGTGTCACGTGACTGAAATTCGGTTCCTGACCTGACATGACCATTCCAAACATATAACTTTCATAACTTTTTTCTCTATCTCTTACGGTTTGGCTGCTGAAACAGCGTCCCGGACAGACAACACAGCGTCCCGGACAGACAAGTCTATTAGATAAAGGACTAGCAACCAGTGAGACAAATGTCTCATTTAATAAAACACAAAAGACCGTTTGTCACGTGATTTCTCGAAAACCGGAAGTGTCACGTGACTGAAATTCGGTTCCTGACCTGACATGACCATTCCAAACATATAACTTTCATAACTTTTTTCTCTATCTCTTACGGTTTGGCTGCTGAAACAGCGTCCCGGACAGACAAAACAGCGTTCCGAACAGACAAGTCTATCAGATAAAGGACTAGCAGCCAGTGAGACAAATGTCTCATTTAATAAAACACAAAAGACCGTTTGTCACGTGATTTCTCGAAAACCGGAAGTGCCACGTGACTGAAATTCGGTTCCTGACCTGACATGTCCATTCCAAACATATAACTTTAATAACTCTATCTCTTACGGTTTGGCTGCTGAAACAGCGTCCCGGACAGACAACACAGCGTCCCGGACAGACAAGTCTATTAGATAAAGGACTAGCAACCAGTGAGACAAATGTCTCATTTAATAAAACACAAAAGACCGTTTGTCACGTGATTTCTCGAAAACCGGAAGTGTCACGTGACTGAAATTCGGTTCCTGACCTGACATGACCATTCCAAACATATAACTTTCATAACTTTTTTCTCTATCTCTTACGGTTTGGCTGCTGAAACAGCGTTACGGACAGACAACACAGCGTCCCGGACAGACAAGTCTATTAGATAAAGGACTAGCAACCAGTGAGACAAATGTCTCATTTAATAAAACACAAAAGACCGTTTGTCACGTGATTTCTCGAAAACCGGAAGTGTCACGTGACTGAAATTCGGTTCCTGACCTGACATGACCATTCCAAACATATAACTTTCATAACTTTTTTCTCTATCTCTTACGGTTTGGCTGCTGAAACAGCGTCCCGGACAGACAAAACAGCGTTCCGAACAGACAAGTCTATTAGATAAAGGACTAGCAGCCAGTGAGACAAATGTCTCATTTAATAAAACACAAAAGACCGTTTGTCACGTGATTTCTCGAAAACCGGAAGTGTCACGTGACTGAAATTCGGTTCCTGACCTGACATGACCATTCCAAACATATAACTTTCATAACTTTTTTCTCTATCTCTTACGGTTTGGCTGCTGAAACAGCGTCCCGGACAGACAAAACAGCGTTCCGAACAGACAAGTCTATTAGATAAAGGACTAGCAACCAGTGAGACAAATGTCTCATTTAATAAAACACAAAAGACCGTTTGTCACGTGATTTCTCGAAAACCGGAAGTGTCACGTGACTGAAATTCGGTTCCTGACCTGACATGACCATTCCAAACATATAACTTTCATAACTTTTATCTCTATCTCTTACGGTTTGGCTGCTGAAACAGCGTCCCGGACAGACAAAACAGCGTCCCGGACAGACAAGTCTATTAGATAAAGGACTAGCAACCAGTGAGACAAATGTCTCATTTAATAAAACACAAAAGACCGTTTGTCACGTGATTTATCGAAAACCGGAAGTGTCACGTGACTGAAATTTGGTTCCTGACCTGACATGACCATTCCAAACATATAACTTTCATAACTTTTATCTCTATCTCTTACGGTTTGGCTGCTGAAACAGCGTCCCGGACAGACAAAACAGCGTCCCGGACAGACAAGTCTATTAGATAAAGGACTAGCAACCAGTGAGACAAATGTCTCATTTAATAAAACACAAAAGACCGTTTGTCACGTGATTTCTCGAAAACCGGAAGTGTCACATGACTGAAATTCGGTTCCTGACCTGACATGACCATTCCAAACATATAACTTTCATAACTTTTATCTCTATCTCTTACGGTTTGGCTGCTGAAACAGCGTCCCGGACAGACAAAACAGCGTCCCGGACAGACAAGTCTATTAGATAAAGGACTAGCAACCAGTGAGACAAATGTCTCATTTAATAAAACACAAAAGACCGTTTGTCACGTGATTTCTCGAAAACCGGAAGTGTCACGTGACTGAAATTCGGTTCCTGACCTGACATGACCATTCCAAACATATAACTTTCATAACTTTTTTCTCTATCTCTTACGGTTTGGCTGCTGAAACAGCGTCCCGGACAGACAAAACAGCGTTCCGAACAGACAAGTCGATTAGATAAAGGACTAGCAGCCAGTGAGACAAATGTCTCATTTAATAAAACACAAAAGACCGTTTGTCACGTGATTTCTCGAAAACCGGAAGTGCCACGTGACTGAAATTCGGTTCCTGACCTGACATGTCCATTCCAAACATATAACTTTAATAACTCTATCTCTTACGGTTTGGCTGCTGAAACAGCGTCCCGGACAGACAACACAGCGTCCCGGACAGACAAGTCTATTAGATAAAGGACTAGCAGCCAGTGAGACAAATGTCTCATTTAATAAAACACAAAAGACCGTTTGTCACGTGATTTCTCGAAAACCGGAAGTGTCACGTGACTGAAATTCGGTTCCTGACCTGACATGACCATTCCAAACATATAACTTTCATAACTTTTATCTCTATCTCTTACGGTTTGGCTGCTGAAACAGCGTCCCGGACAGACAAAACAGCGTCCCGGACAGACAAGTCTATTAGATAAAGGACTAGCAACCAGTGAGACAAATGTCTCATTTAATAAAACACAAAAGACCGTTTGTCACGTGATTTATCGAAAACCGGAAGTGTCACGTGACTGAAATTTGGTTCCTGACCTGACATGACCATTCCAAACATATAACTTTCATAACTTTTATCTCTATCTCTTACGGTTTGGCTGCTGAAACAGCGTCCCGGACAGACAAAACAGCGTCCCGGACAGACAAGTCTATTAGATAAAGGACTAGCAACCAGTGAGACAAATGTCTCATTTAATAAAACACAAAAGACCGTTTGTCACGTGATTTCTCGAAAACCGGAAGTGTCACATGACTGAAATTCGGTTCCTGACCTGACATGACCATTCCAAACATATAACTTTAATAACTTTTATCTCTATCTCTTACGGTTTGGCTGCTGAAACAGCGTCCCGGACAGACAAAACAGCGTCCCGGACAGACAAGTCTATTAGATAAAGGACTAGCAACCAGTGAGACAAATGTCTCATTTAATAAAACACAAAAGACCGTTTGTCACGTGATTTCTCGAAAACCGGAAGTGTCACGTGACTGAAATTCGGTTCCTGACCTGACATGACCATTCCAAACATATAACTTTCATAACTTTTTTCTCTATCTCTTACGGTTTGGCTGCTGAAACAGCGTCCCGGACAGACAAAACAGCGTTCCGAACAGACAAGTCGATTAGATAAAGGACTAGCAGCCAGTGAGACAAATGTCTCATTTAATAAAACACAAAAGACCGTTTGTCACGTGATTTCTCGAAAACCGGAAGTGCCACGTGACTGAAATTCGGTTCCTGACCTGACATGTCCATTCCAAACATATAACTTTAATAACTCTATCTCTTACGGTTTGGCTGCTGAAACAGCGTCCCGGACAGACAACACAGCGTCCCGGACAGACAAGTCTATTAGATAAAGGACTAGCAACCAGTGAGACAAATGTCTCATTTAATAAAACACAAAAGACCGTTTGTCACGTGATTTCTCGAAAACCGGAAGTGTCACGTGACTGAAATTCGGTTCCTGACCTGACATGACCATTCCAAACATATAACTTTCATAACTTTTTTCTCTATCTCTTACGGTTTGGCTGCTGAAACAGCGTCCCGGACAGACAACACAGCGTCCCGGACAGACAAGTCTATTAGATAAAGGACTAGCAACCAGTGAGACAAATGTCTCATTTAATAAAACACAAAAGACCGTTTGTCACGTGATTTCTCGAAAACCGGAAGTGTCACGTGACTGAAATTCGGTTCCTGACCTGACATGACCATTCCAAACATATAACTTTCATAACTTTTTTCTCTATCTCTTACGGTTTGGCTGCTGAAACAGCGTCCCGGACAGACAACACAGCGTCCCGGACAGACAAGTCTATTAGATAAAGGACTAGCAACCAGTGAGACAAATGTCTCATTTAATAAAACACAAAAGACCGTTTGTCACGTGATTTCTCGAAAACCGGAAGTGTCACGTGACTGAAATTCGGTTCCTGACCTGACATGACCATTCCAAACATATAACTTTCATAACTTTTTTCTCTATCTCTTACGGTTTGGCTGCTGAAACAGCGTCCCGGACAGACAACACAGCGTCCCGGACAGACAAGTCTATTAGATAAAGGACTAGCAACCAGTGAGACAAATGTCTCATTTAATAAAACACAAAAGACCGTTTGTCACGTGATTTCTCGAAAACCGGAAGTGTCACGTGACTGAAATTCGGTTCCTGACCTGACATGACCATTCCAAACATATAACTTTCATAACTTTTTTCTCTATCTCTTACGGTTTGGCTGCTGAAACAGCGTCCCGGACAGACAACACAGCGTCCCGGACAGACAAGTCTATTAGATAAAGGACTAGCAACCAGTGAGACAAATGTCTCATTTAATAAAACACAAAAGACCGTTTGTCACGTGATTTCTCGAAAACCGGAAGTGTCACGTGACTGAAATTCGGTTCCTGACCTGACATGACCATTCCAAACATATAACTTTCATAACTTTTTTCTCTATCTCTTACGGTTTGGCTGCTGAAACAGCGTCCCGGACAGACAAAACAGCGTTCCGAACAGACAAGTCTATCAGATAAAGGACTAGCAGCCAGTGAGACAAATGTCTCATTTAATAAAACACAAAAGACCGTTTGTCACGTGATTTCTCGAAAACCGGAAGTGCCACGTGACTGAAATTCGGTTCCTGACCTGACATGTCCATTCCAAACATATAACTTTAATAACTCTATCTCTTACGGTTTGGCTGCTGAAACAGCGTCCCGGACAGACAACACAGCGTCCCGGACAGACAAGTCTATTAGATAAAGGACTAGCAACCAGTGAGACAAATGTCTCATTTAATAAAACACAAAAGACCGTTTGTCACGTGATTTCTCGAAAACCGGAAGTGTCACGTGACTGAAATTCGGTTCCTGACCTGACATGACCATTCCAAACATATAACTTTCATAACTTTTTTCTCTATCTCTTACGGTTTGGCTGCTGAAACAGCGTTACGGACAGACAACACAGCGTCCCGGACAGACAAGTCTATTAGATAAAGGACTAGCAACCAGTGAGACAAATGTCTCATTTAATAAAACACAAAAGACCGTTTGTCACGTGATTTCTCGAAAACCGGAAGTGTCACGTGACTGAAATTCGGTTCCTGACCTGACATGACCATTCCAAACATATAACTTTCATAACTTTTTTCTCTATCTCTTACGGTTTGGCTGCTGAAACAGCGTCCCGGACAGACAAAACAGCGTTCCGAACAGACAAGTCTATTAGATAAAGGACTAGCAGCCAGTGAGACAAATGTCTCATTTAATAAAACACAAAAGACCGTTTGTCACGTGATTTCTCGAAAACCGGAAGTGTCACGTGACTGAAATTCGGTTCCTGACCTGACATGACCATTCCAAACATATAACTTTCATAACTTTTTTCTCTATCTCTTACGGTTTGGCTGCTGAAACAGCGTCCCGGACAGACAAAACAGCGTTCCGAACAGACAAGTCTATTAGATAAAGGACTAGCAACCAGTGAGACAAATGTCTCATTTAATAAAACACAAAAGACCGTTTGTCACGTGATTTCTCGAAAACCGGAAGTGTCACGTGACTGAAATTCGGTTCCTGACCTGACATGACCATTCCAAACATATAACTTTCATAACTTTTATCTCTATCTCTTACGGTTTGGCTGCTGAAACAGCGTCCCGGACAGACAAAACAGCGTCCCGGACAGACAAGTCTATTAGATAAAGGACTAGCAACCAGTGAGACAAATGTCTCATTTAATAAAACACAAAAGACCGTTTGTCACGTGATTTATCGAAAACCGGAAGTGTCACGTGACTGAAATTTGGTTCCTGACCTGACATGACCATTCCAAACATATAACTTTCATAACTTTTATCTCTATCTCTTACGGTTTGGCTGCTGAAACAGCGTCCCGGACAGACAAAACAGCGTCCCGGACAGACAAGTCTATTAGATAAAGGACTAGCAACCAGTGAGACAAATGTCTCATTTAATAAAACACAAAAGACCGTTTGTCACGTGATTTCTCGAAAACCGGAAGTGTCACATGACTGAAATTCGGTTCCTGACCTGACATGACCATTCCAAACATATAACTTTAATAACTTTTATCTCTATCTCTTACGGTTTGGCTGCTGAAACAGCGTCCCGGACAGACAAAACAGCGTCCCGGACAGACAAGTCTATTAGATAAAGGACTAGCAACCAGTGAGACAAATGTCTCATTTAATAAAACACAAAAGACCGTTTGTCACGTGATTTCTCGAAAACCGGAAGTGTCACGTGACTGAAATTCGGTTCCTGACCTGACATGACCATTCCAAACATATAACTTTCATAACTTTTTTCTCTATCTCTTACGGTTTGGCTGCTGAAACAGCGTCCCGGACAGACAAAACAGCGTTCCGAACAGACAAGTCGATTAGATAAAGGACTAGCAGCCAGTGAGACAAATGTCTCATTTAATAAAACACAAAAGACCGTTTGTCACGTGATTTCTCGAAAACCGGAAGTGCCACGTGACTGAAATTCGGTTCCTGACCTGACATGTCCATTCCAAACATATAACTTTAATAACTCTATCTCTTACGGTTTGGCTGCTGAAACAGCGTCCCGGACAGACAACACAGCGTCCCGGACAGACAAGTCTATTAGATAAAGGACTAGCAGCCAGTGAGACAAATGTCTCATTTAATAAAACACAAAAGACCGTTTGTCACGTGATTTCTCGAAAACCGGAAGTGTCACGTGACTGAAATTCGGTTCCTGACCTGACATGACCATTCCAAACATATAACTTTCATAACTTTTTTCTCTATCTCTTACGGTTTGGCTGCTGAAACAGCGTCCCGGACAGACAAAACAGCGTTCCGAACAGACAAGTCTATTAGATAAAGGACTAGCAACCAGTGAGACAAATGTCTCATTTAATAAAACACAAAAGACCGTTTGTCACGTGATTTCTCGAAAACCGGAAGTGTCACGTGACTGAAATTCGGTTCCTGACCTGACATGACCATTCCAAACATATAACTTTCATAACTTTTATCTATATCTCTTACGGTTTGGCTGCTGAAACAGCGTCCCGGACAGACAAAACAGCGTCCCGGACAGACAAGTCTATTAGATAAAGGACTAGCAACCAGTGAGACAAATGTCTCATTTAATAAAACACAAAAGACCGTTTGTCACGTGATTTATCGAAAACCGGAAGTGTCACGTGACTGAAATTTGGTTCCTGACCTGACATGACCATTCCAAACATATAACTTTCATAACTTTTATCTCTATCTCTTACGGTTTGGCTGCTGAAACAGCGTCCCGGACAGACAAAACAGCGTCCCGGACAGACAAGTCTATTAGATAAAGGACTAGCAACCAGTGAGACAAATGTCTCATTTAATAAAACACAAAAGACCGTTTGTCACGTGATTTCTCGAAAACCGGAAGTGTCACATGACTGAAATTCGGTTCCTGACCTGACATGACCATTCCAAACATATAACTTTAATAACTTTTATCTCTATCTCTTACGGTTTGGCTGCTGAAACAGCGTCCCGGACAGACAAAACAGCGTCCCGGACAGACAAGTCTATTAGATAAAGGACTAGCAACCAGTGAGACAAATGTCTCATTTAATAAAACACAAAAGACCGTTTGTCACGTGATTTCTCGAAAACCGGAAGTGTCACGTGACTGAAATTCGGTTCCTGACCTGACATGACCATTCCAAACATATAACTTTCATAACTTTTTTCTCTATCTCTTACGGTTTGGCTGCTGAAACAGCGTCCCGGACAGACAAAACAGCGTTCCGAACAGACAAGTCGATTAGATAAAGGACTAGCAGCCAGTGAGACAAATGTCTCATTTAATAAAACACAAAAGACCGTTTGTCACGTGATTTCTCGAAAACCGGAAGTGCCACGTGACTGAAATTCGGTTCCTGACCTGACATGTCCATTCCAAACATATAACTTTAATAACTCTATCTCTTACGGTTTGGCTGCTGAAACAGCGTCCCGGACAGACAACACAGCGTCCCGGACAGACAAGTCTATTAGATAAAGGACTAGCAACCAGTGAGACAAATGTCTCATTTAATAAAACACAAAAGACCGTTTGTCACGTGATTTCTCGAAAACCGGAAGTGTCACGTGACTGAAATTCGGTTCCTGACCTGACATGACCATTCCAAACATATAACTTTCATAACTTTTTTCTCTATCTCTTACGGTTTGGCTGCTGAAACAGCGTCCCGGACAGACAACACAGCGTCCCGGACAGACAAGTCTATTAGATAAAGGACTAGCAACCAGTGAGACAAATGTCTCATTTAATAAAACACAAAAGACCGTTTGTCACGTGATTTCTCGAAAACCGGAAGTGTCACGTGACTGAAATTCGGTTCCTGACCTGACATGACCATTCCAAACATATAACTTTCATAACTTTTTTCTCTATCTCTTACGGTTTGGCTGCTGAAACAGCGTCCCGGACAGACAACACAGCGTCCCGGACAGACAAGTCTATTAGATAAAGGACTAGCAACCAGTGAGACAAATGTCTCATTTAATAAAACACAAAAGACCGTTTGTCACGTGATTTCTCGAAAACCGGAAGTGTCACGTGACTGAAATTCGGTTCCTGACCTGACATGACCATTCCAAACATATAACTTTCATAACTTTTTTCTCTATCTCTTACGGTTTGGCTGCTGAAACAGCGTCCCGGACAGACAACACAGCGTCCCGGACAGACAAGTCTATTAGATAAAGGACTAGCAACCAGTGAGACAAATGTCTCATTTAATAAAACACAAAAGACCGTTTGTCACGTGATTTCTCGAAAACCGGAAGTGTCACGTGACTGAAATTCGGTTCCTGACCTGACATGACCATTCCAAACATATAACTTTCATAACTTTTTTCTCTATCTCTTACGGTTTGGCTGCTGAAACAGCGTCCCGGACAGACAAAACAGCGTTCCGAACAGACAAGTCTATTAGATAAAGGACTAGCAGCCAGTGAGACAAATGTCTCATTTAATAAAACACAAAAGACCGTTTGTCACGTGATTTCTCGAAAACCGGAAGTGCCACGTGACTGAAATTCGGTTCCTGACCTGACATGTCCATTCCAAACATATAACTTTAATAACTCTATCTCTTACGGTTTGGCTGCTGAAACAGCGTCCCGGACAGACAAAACAGCGTCCCGGACAGACAAGTCTATTAGATAAAGGACTAGCAACCAGTGAGACAAATGTCTCATTTAATAAAACACAAAAGACCGTTTGTCACGTGATTTCTCGAAAACCGGAAGTGTCATGTGACTGAAATTCGGTTCATGACCTGACATGACCATTCCAAACATATAACTTTCATAACTTTTTTCTCTATCTCTTACGGTTTGGCTGCTGAAACAGCGTCCCAGACAGACCAGCGTCCCGGACGGACCGAAATCACATGATTTCTCGAAAACCGGAAGTGTCACGTGACTGAAATTCGGTTCCTGACCTGACATGACCATTCCAAACATATAACTTTCATAACTTTTTTCTCTATCTCTTACGGTTTGGCTGCTGAAACAGCGTCCCAGACAGACCAGCGTCCCGGACGGACGGAAATCACGTGATTTCTCGAAAACCGGAAGTGTCACGTGACTGAAATTCGGTTCCTGACCTGACATGACCATTCCAAACATATAACTTTCATAACTTTTTTCTCTATCTCTTACGGTTTGGCTGCTGAAACAGCGTCCCGGACAGACAAAACAGCGTTCCGAACAGACAAGTCGATTAGATAAAGGACTAGCAGCCAGTGAGACAAATGTCTCATTTAATAAAACACAAAAGACCGTTTGTCACGTGATTTCTCGAAAACCGGAAGTGCCACGTGACTGAAATTCGGTTCCTGACCTGACATGTCCATTCCAAACATATAACTTTAATAACTCTATCTCTTACGGTTTGGCTGCTGAAACAGCGTCCCGGACAGACAACACAGCGTCCCGGACAGACAAGTCTATTAGATAAAGGACTAGCAACCAGTGAGACAAATGTCTCATTTAATAAAACACAAAAGACCGTTTGTCACGTGATTTCTCGAAAACCGGAAGTGTCACGTGACTGAAATTCGGTTCCTGACCTGACATGACCATTCCAAACATATAACTTTCATAACTTTTTTCTCTATCTCTTACGGTTTGGCTGCTGAAACAGCGTCCCGGACAGACAACACAGCGTCCCGGACAGACAAGTCTATTAGATAAAGGACTAGCAACCAGTGAGACAAATGTCTCATTTAATAAAACACAAAAGACCGTTTGTCACGTGATTTCTCGAAAACCGGAAGTGTCACGTGACTGAAATTCGGTTCCTGACCTGACATGACCATTCCAAACATATAACTTTCATAACTTTTTTCTCTATCTCTTACGGTTTGGCTGCTGAAACAGCGTCCCGGACAGACAACACAGCGTCCCGGACAGACAAGTCTATTAGATAAAGGACTAGCAACCAGTGAGACAAATGTCTCATTTAATAAAACACAAAAGACCGTTTGTCACGTGATTTCTCGAAAACCGGAAGTGTCACGTGACTGAAATTCGGTTCCTGACCTGACATGACCATTCCAAACATATAACTTTCATAACTTTTTTCTCTATCTCTTACGGTTTGGCTGCTGAAACAGCGTCCCGGACAGACAACACAGCGTCCCGGACAGACAAGTCTATTAGATAAAGGACTAGCAACCAGTGAGACAAATGTCTCATTTAATAAAACACAAAAGACCGTTTGTCACGTGATTTCTCGAAAACCGGAAGTGTCACGTGACTGAAATTCGGTTCCTGACCTGACATGACCATTCCAAACATATAACTTTCATAACTTTTTTCTCTATCTCTTACGGTTTGGCTGCTGAAACAGCGTCCCGGACAGACAAAACAGCGTTCCGAACAGACAAGTCTATTAGATAAAGGACTAGCAGCCAGTGAGACAAATGTCTCATTTAATAAAACACAAAAGACCGTTTGTCACGTGATTTCTCGAAAACCGGAAGTGCCACGTGACTGAAATTCGGTTCCTGACCTGACATGTCCATTCCAAACATATAACTTTAATAACTCTATCTCTTACGGTTTGGCTGCTGAAACAGCGTCCCGGACAGACAAAACAGCGTCCCGGACAGACAAGTCTATTAGATAAAGGACTAGCAACCAGTGAGACAAATGTCTCATTTAATAAAACACAAAAGACCGTTTGTCACGTGATTTCTCGAAAACCGGAAGTGTCATGTGACTGAAATTCGGTTCATGACCTGACATGACCATTCCAAACATATAACTTTCATAACTTTTTTCTCTATCTCTTACGGTTTGGCTGCTGAAACAGCGTCCCAGACAGACCAGCGTCCCGGACGGACCGAAATCACATGATTTCTCGAAAACCGGAAGTGTCACGTGACTGAAATTCGGTTCCTGACCTGACATGACCATTCCAAACATATAACTTTCATAACTTTTTTCTCTATCTCTTACGGTTTGGCTGCTGAAACAGCGTCCCAGACAGACCAGCGTCCCGGACGGACGGAAATCACATGATTTCTCGAAAATCGGAAGTGTCACGTGACTGAAATTCGGTTCCTGACCTGACATGACCATTCCAAACATATAACTTTCATAACTTTTTTCTCTATCTCTTACGGTTTGGCTGCTGAAACAGCGTCCCAGACAGACCAGCGTCCCGGACGGACGGAAATCACGTGATTTCTCGAAAACCGGAAGTGTCACGTGACTGAAATTCGGTTCCTGACCTGACATGACCATTCCAAACATATAGCTTTAATAACTTTTTCTGTATCTCTTACGGTTTGGCTGCTGAAACAGCGTCCCGGACGGACCAGCGTCCCGGACGGACGGAAATCACGTGATTTTTCGAAAACCGGAAGTGTCACGTGACTGAAATTCGGTTCCTGATCTGACATGACCATTCCAAACTTATAACTTTCATAACTTGTTTATCTATCTCTTACGGTTTGGCTGCTGAAACAGCGTCCCGGACAGACTAAACAGCGTCCCGGACAGACAAGTCTATTAGATAAAGGATAATGTAGATAAGGTTACTAAATCATAAAGGTACCGCCAACTGTGCAAACATATATCTTTTGTCTGTTTTAATTTGGGGGCCTGTCATTAGTGTCTCACTCTCACTCCCACTTTATTACAATGTTCTGTCCTTTTTAATTTGGGGGAACAAAGTCTTGGAATGGAATGGCGGTACTTTTATGTATTTAGTGACCTTAAATGTAGACAGTTGGTAACTCCCCCTGTTAACATTATACTTGAATTTTTATTTGTTACAGTCACTACTATAACAGTCCTAATCCCTTGCACCCCACTGTAAGATTTGCTTCTTTCATATTTACAATCTATACTATTTGCAGAGTTGGGCAAAATCTGATTAATTAATATTAATGATGCATGCTGTCGCTGTGGCAAGTTCGAATAAAATTAGAAGCAGCAGGCGTGAGGACATCAAGAATTTTGGGGAACAATGATGAAATGTTTCTATTAGAGTGCAGAAATGTAGACATGGCGGATAAGAAAATATTCTAAAGAAATTAACTTTAAGTTGTTTCATAATTTATAATTTATAAAATAGTACCTTTAATTCTTGTGTTTACCCAAGTAACAGTAATGCTCTTATTGCGATCTTCAAGGTCGCTTTGAAACTATACAATAAATTTTCAAATAAAACCAAATGATCTTCAAGACAGCCCCAAGACCACCGTAAAGCAGCTTCTAGCCAAAAAGGGCCCATACTAAAAGAGCCTTCAAGACTAAATTTTAAAACTATATTAAAACCATTTAGTTTTAATTTTATATTCAAGAGTTCTTCAAGGCAACTTTAAATTTATGTATTAAAACTTATACTGACGTTTTGCATTTAAAATATACTTGCGGCAGACTAAATTACCTTGATTATTACACATGACTGACATCAGCCAATGAAAACCATGCATTTTTTGAAAATCGACCAATCCTGCACTGCTTACCTGATAAGCGCCCGTGGGCGGCTTACCAAGCGATAAGCTCCCTAGGGATGATTATCGACCCCGTGGATGGTCTCATAATTAGAAATAGAAATGCTAGAAACAAGCAATTTGAGTTTTTTTTTGCATTATTAGATCAATTTTATATCATAATTCGTATACGGGTTTTGTGTATTAATCTTCAAAATATAAATGCGGGCGACACACTTACATATAATTTTGCCCGTGCCAAGAGTCATCGTGCTGGTTGCCCTTAGAAAATTGCCCTCGGGCAAGCGCTCGGGACAGTTTTCAGCTATAATTTACCAAGGACAGTGATAATCACCCGCAATAATTTTGACAAATAACAACCCGAAAGTGCTTGCCTAGAAATAACCCGAGGCGAAGCCGAGGTTATTTCTTAAAGGCAACGCACTTGAGGGATATTATTTGTCAAAATTATAAGGATTTATCACTGGCCGCGGTGAATTCGGAAAGATAAGTTCTTAAATAAATTAGCCATTTTCTGACAAATTAATTTGACACTTCATTATAATAATATTATGTTGGTGGCACTGTAAGTCTATGTCAAATTTGAGGTAATCAGGTTAGCTTTTGCCTCAGTTTTGACACAGACTGACGGAAAACCTAACCTGCTAACGTCGAATTTGACTTAGATTTACAGTGCCACCAAATTGTGATAGAATACTACTGAAATTTAATTAGGTAGTTTCCATAGTGATTGAAAATCACCCTAGGGTCGTTTTCACTTCAAGTGTGGTCTGATTTGTCAAACTGACTCACGTGATTAAAAATAATCAAATCGGATTGGTTTGCAATATATGTAAGACCCATGGCGTGTGCAAAATTATCGGTAAGTATGTCTCGCCCTTGTTATAGTACTATTGAAAATCGTACGACACTCATTAATGACCAATAGAAAAATTAGTTCACGAGCCGTAACCAAGACAACAACAAAATTTCTTGGAAATTTTTTGTAGGTAGACTAACCTAACTGTGATTAATAAGTGGATTTTTTTTGAGATTCACTGTTGTTAATATGTTGGTGACACTGTAAGTCTATGTCAAATTCGAGGTTAGTCTATGTCAAATTCGATGTTAGAAGGTTAGGCTTTGCGTCAGTTTTGACACAGGCTGACGCAAAACCTAACCTGCTAACTTCAAATTTGACATATACTTAAGCCTTGTTCTGACTAGGCTAGTAATTTAGTCAAGTGGCGAGTAATTTAGTTACTAAATGCGTGCGAACTATCTAAATTTAGTCGAGTATTTAGTAAAGTGATTTAGGCAAGTCAATCCAAATATTTCTATTTTTCACGGGCGAGTAGCACCCCCACCACGCTTCACTGTTTACTAACGTATCTACTCAACAAGTGTGAACCTGTTTTTTAGTCAAGTGCATTAGTGGTGAAATTATTTTACTGTAC
>OW679196.1:154641635-154693613 GCA_940337035.1 Agriotes lineatus | reverse complement strand
ATCGGAAAACGGGCATCAGGGACCGGTAAAAGCTTTTACCGGTTTAAGGATATTAAGCCTTTGTTTACATATACAAAAGTAGGCTGGTAACTAGGTCATAACTTATCTGTAGGGTAAAGGAATATTACCCTACATAGCAACCATAACCACACAGCAACCGATAAACTATTGAACAAATCACGGATGTTATGAATCATAACAGCCTCAGATGTTTTAAAAGCCTCGCTCTACGAGCTCGGATTTCAAAACATCTGCGGCAGTTATGATACTCATAACATTCCTAGATTTGTTAATAGCTATTGCCGGTCCCTGATGTTTATGTTACTATGGAAACAAGTTTGTGTTATTGTTTGGATAAGTCAAATAATATAGTAATGTTGTAATTTTTTTGAGTTTTTGAAAGTGAATTCGCACGTTTGAAAGTATGGACTTGGATGTCGTAAAAAAAATATTGTACGATACACGACCGGAAAGTGTTTTGCAGGTCTCCCCAAGTTTCCAGGTCTCGCCTACGGCTCGCCCGGGAATCTACTTGGTTCGACCTGCAAAATACTACTTTCCGGTCTCGTAACGTAAATTACTATTACGCAAGTGGGACATATTCACCGTTTCAAAATTTTCCCATGTAGCATCCATGTTTTGTACATTCTCTACTTGATGGTTATTTAAATTATTTAAACGTATATATCTTCGGTAATATCTTCTATAGTTTTGATGAAAAACTTATTAAATTCCTCACTTATTTCTTTTTCTTCTGTAAAAATTGTGTTGCTAAATTTTATATTGTAATTTACATTTGCTGCTTTACCTTTAATTATTTCTTTTAACATTTTCCACATTTCACATGAATCTTCTTTACAATCATCTATTTTACTCGGGTAATATTCTATTTTACATCTTATTATACCTGTTACTTCATTTTTTTTCTCTTAAAATGTTCCTAGTCATCTCTATATCGGGTAATTGTAGCTTTTTTAAATAGTCGATCTCTTTCCATCCTTATATTTTTTATATCCTCATTCCACCAACCCGTGACATAGCATTTATCTTCACTCGCTTCTTTACTACAGGAGCATGTTTCTCTAACGTTGTACACAGATCCTCTACAAATTTATCTGCCATAATATCCACATCTGTAATCGTAGGATTCCAATCCAACTTATTTACATTAAACTGAAATGTTATATTGTTAAAGTTTTTGAATTGTCTAAATCGTTTCCAATAACCTCTTTTTATGTCTAACTTGTCCTGAAGAGCTACTGTTATCATTGAATGATCTTTAATTTTTGGTATCTTATATATGTAATCAGCTCTTTAACCGCAAGCAGTTACGGCTACTTTTTTTCAAAGTTTTCCGAATTCTGATTTGGGTCGGATTAATTCCATTTTCTTCTGTTGTTTTTTATATTGTTTTAATTTTTAATCTGCGAGTTTTTTGCTCGTTCTTGCTTCTTCTGCTATCTTTGCCCATTCCTTCCTCTTTTTACACTTCTCTTTCCCGTTCTTTATTCCTAGCTTCTTTAGGTCTTCTTCTACATCATCGAGCCATCTCAGACTAGGTCTACCTCTTCTTCTTTTTTCGGTTGGTGTTCATTCTGTTATTACTCGTATTGCTCTTCTTTTATCTGCCCTCATTATGTGACCTAACCATTTTATTCTCTGAGATTTTATATATGTAACAATATCTTCCCCTTTCATTTGCTCCATCAGTTCAAAGTTCATTCTTGGTCTAAATTCGTCTTCTTCTGTTCGTACTGGGTCTATTATTCTTCGCCATATTTTCCTTTCAAACACTTTTAGATCTTCTTCTTTTTTAGTTAAAGTCCATACCTCTATTCCATACGTCACTACTGGTCTAATAATGGTTTTATATAGTTGTAGTTTTGCTTTTTAACTTGGGTATTTAGAGTTTAAGAATGTTTTGTTTGCATAATATGCTCTGTGCCCCATTTGTATTTTTTGTTTGTTTTTTCACTGGTCTTATATTTTTTATTATAAATTGTTATTCCCAAACATTTAAGGTTCTGGACTTTATTTATTGTCCCTTCTAACTCTGATCTTCTAATTGCACCTTCTAAGGCTGTATTAAACAATGTAGCTGACAGCATATCTCCCTGCCTAACGCCTTGTTGTGCATTAAAGCTTTCAGTTGTATCACTTCGTATTTTCACCACTGCTTTCGAGTCTTTTAGGGTCATTTCGACAAGGTTTACTATTTTTTGTGGAGTGCATATGTACTGCAGTTCGTTTATTATCTTTTCTCTTATTACTTTATCGAAAGCCTGTTTAAGGTCTATGAATAGGATGTGAAGAGTTATGTGATATTCTTTTGCTTTTTCTAGTATTTGTTGTACAATGTGTATGGCGTCTGTGGTCGATCTCCCTTGTCTAAAGTCTTGTTGGTAGTCCCCTAGTTCGTTCTCTGCATGTTCTTGAAGTTTTTCTTTAATTATTTTTTAGATCACTTTATAGGCCACATTTAGTAACGTTATTCCTTTATAATTTCAGCAATCCCCCAAGTCCCCTTTTTTGTGTATTGTAAAAATTACACCTTTCTTCCAATCTTCTGGCATGCTTTCTTCCCTCCAGATCAAGCATATTAGTTCATGTAGTTTTTCGTGCAGTTTCTCACCTCCATAGTTTAGATATTCAGTAATTATTCCTTCACTTCCTGGCGTTTTATTGTTTTTTAGGTGTCATATTGCCTGTTTTACCTTTTCTATTGTTGGTTCTTCTATTTCTTCATCATTCTGTCTAATGTTTGTTTGTGCTATTGTATTAATTTCAGTTTTCTTTCTGTATAGTTGTTCATAATAGTTCTTCAATATTTGTTGTATTTCTTTCGCTTCATATCTTGTCCTTCCTTCTGTGTCTTTATATCCTGTAGTTTTTATTCTAAAGTTTTTCTTTTCTAGTTTTATTCTCTGGTAAAACATTCTTGTGTTTTTATTGTTGTATTCATCTTGCTTTTCTTTTATTTTCTTTTCATTCCAATCTCTTTTTTTGTTTTCTTTGTAAATTTGTTTGTCTTCTTCTGCATTTGATTGCAACCATTTTATCTATGCTCGTTTTTTTTTATCTCTTGTCTTCTTGCACTCTTGGTGGTACCATTCTTTACTTTTTTCGTGTTTCTTGCGACCCACACATTTTTCCGCTGTTTTCAAAATACTAGTTTTTCTGTTGTTCCACTGGATTTTGATTCTATTTGTATTTGTACAATCAGTGGGGGTTTACTTTTGCTGAAGTTCTAGCGTTATACCGTCTTCTAATGCTTGTTTCACCTTTTGTTCTTTTATTTTGTTTACATCCCAATTGTTAATCTTTTTGATTCTCTCTTTTCCTCTTCTTAGGTTTTTCCTTTCCTTGGTCGTTGCAATTACTAAGTTGTGGTCTGAATTTACGTTGGCACCTCGGAAAGATCTTACATCCTGTACTATGTTATTAGCTCTTTCTTTCGTTATCAGTACATGATCGATTTGACCCGTCGATGTTTGGTTTGGGCGATTCCATGTTATTTTGTGCCTCTTTGGGTGAGGTAATTTTGTGCTGACAATAAATAAATTCGTTGCTGCTGCTAAGTTGCATATTGTATTCCCATTGTCTATTGTTTCTTCATGAATTGTGTTCTTTCCTGCTACAGCTTTTATATACTCTTCCTTACCAATCTGGGCATTTATATCTCCTAGTACTAGTAGTGTACAGGTTACAGAATCTAGATTGAGACGCGGTGAAAATCGGAACTAATGTTAGAATCTAGTAATTTCCAAGTTTCGTATTGGTAACATTTTTACATCTATCATATTGGCATTAAATTGTTAACTTTATTTAAGCTAAATGACACAATAAATCAGAGGCGTATGCAACATTACGGTATGGTGTATTATCAGTTCTTGAATGTTAAAAGGATTGCGGAAATAATGGTGTTAAGTTGAACAACCAGGCTCTGCTAAACCTTCTATCCCAGAAACAGCAATATCAGAGCTACTCTTATTTTTAGTGCTCATTGAATTTACGATTTTCCATGCTGATTTAGTTTTGTTGGTTGAATTTACTATTTTACTGTCATTGATTGACCTCTGATAGTCAGATAAATATTTTTTGTAGTTTTCCTCTTCAACTTTGTATGTTTCATAAGTGTTTCTGTTATTAGTTTGTTTATAAGCTACATACAGGGTGTCCCAAAAAGAATGGGACACCGATTGGTCATAGATTCCTTACGTCATAATAAATCGATTAAACCCAATATACCTTGGTACAAAGTCCATTCAGTAAGAAGTTATAGGGCCTTGAAGTTCAATTTTTTATTTCTTATTTTTTTTTATTTTCACAAATGTGAAGATATCGATTTGAAGTTTGGTATACGTACTTACTATTATGTACTGCATTAATAGGAAAAATTTCATAAACTAGACTCGACTGTAAGGGGCACTTTACCTATCTTTCAAAACTTCTTTTAGCTCTAACTTCGTTATTTGTAACTTTTTTCGAAATTTTAGGTTATTGTCTGAAAGAGCATTAAAATACACAAAAATAATGTACTCTTATGTCATAAGCGTAGGAGCAACCGTTTACCTTAAAATGCCCATCAAAGGTTTTTGGTTGTTATTAACACTTGCAATTATCAAGTAGCCATGATCACTAAAACAATGGGTAATGATTGTAGTCTACACTTGAGCCAAGTTACGAAGGTGAGCGATGTAAACAAAGATTCTGACAGTTCTCGGTGCACGCTAAACCAGTTTCACATGGTGCGCATTTTACGTAAACTTCCGTCGCATGTTGCCGTAAAAGAAATTACCACACAACAAAACAACGCTCATTCCTCCTCTAGTGTAACGACGCGTATAAACGGTGTTCAACTTTCTCTTCGAAACGGCCAACCGCAGAACGCCTTTCTATCACGTGATATTTACCGACCACGTGCGTTTGTTTACTTGGCTCAAGTATAGTAAACAACAACAAGAAATCAATTAATGACGTTGGTGGCATCAGTTTTTTGTCTTTCGTGCTTACGAAAATGCTGCGGCATAACGAATCTTTCAGCATTCGTTATGTAGCGGAATTTTTTTAAACATAAAAGAACAAATTCTTATGTCACTAATGTCTTTATTGATTTATCATTGTTTTTTAATAGATGACCGTTGTTTTTGTGATCATGGCTACTTGATAATTGCACTTCTTAATGACAACCAAAAACCTTTGATGGGCTTTTAAGGTAAATGGTTGCTTTTAGGCTTAAGAACTAAGAGTATATAATTTTTGTGCTTTTTAATTCTCTTTCAGATAATAACCTAAATTTTCAATAGTAATATAACAAGGGCGAGACATACTTACCGATAATTTTGCACGCGCCAAGAATCGAGTGCTGGTTGCAATGAAAACTGTCCCGAGGGCTTCCCGAGGGCAGTTTTCTAAGGGCAACCAGCACGATGACTCTTGGCACGGGCAAAATTATATGTAAGTGTGTTGCCCGCGTTTATATTTTGAAGATTATTACACAAAACTGGGAGACGAATTATGATTTAAAATTGATCTAATAATGTAAAAAAATTCAAATTGCTTGTTTCTTGCATTTCTATTTCTAATTATGACACCATTCACGGGGTCGATAATCATCCCTAGAGAGCTTATCGCTTGGTAAGCAGCCCACGGGCGCTTATCAGCTAATCAGTTCGGGATTGGTCGATTTAAAAAAAAATGCATGATTCTCATTGGATGATATCAGTCATGTGACAGTTGTGTGTAATAATCAAAAAAAGTTGTAGATAACGAAGTTAGAGCTAAAAAAGTTTTGAAAGATAGGTAAAGTGCCTCTTACAGTCAAGTCTAATTTATGAAAATTTTGGTATTAGTGCAGTACATTATAGTAAGCATGCACACCAAAATTCAAATCGATATCTCTACATTTGTGGAAATTAACAAAAAAATAAAAAATGAAAAATTGAACTTCAAGGCCCCTATAACTTCTTACTGAAGGGGCCTTGTACTAAGGTATATTAGGTTTAATCGATTTATTATAATGTAAGGAATCTATGATTAATCGGTGTCCCATTCTTTTTGGGACACCCTGTATAGGTCTTTTATGTTGAATATCTGCGAATTTCGGTATTCAGTCAGGAGGGCTTACCATTTTTTATCCTAGAGGTCTGGGACAATGTTTTTTTCATATGTAAGTTGAGTTAAGAATTGAAGAATATCTCCATGGATTTCCTGCTATCAGAAATAGTTACAGACAGGGCCGTCGCTAGACTTTTGGCCGCCCGGTGCAGGTTGTTAAATTGTCGCCCTTATGTCTGTAACTATTAAAAAAAGTGGCTAAATTTAAAAAAAATTTTATTAACAAATATAACAAGGTTAAATATACATATACTACATAGTAACACATACATAATACATAGATAAAAATTAAACTCTAAAAAATCTGACTCAGACAAATACATACTCGTAGTTACATAAAAAAACTAAATATATCTTCGAGCTTTTTTTTCAGAAAACAGACATTATTTTATCATAATTTAAATTCTTGGCACATTCATGTTCGATCATAAATAGTTTTCGATTATTTTTAATTTCGAGAAACTTCTTTCCCCAGAAGCAACTGAGATGGGTAAAGTGAGTGAGATTCTCAGAAATATTACTAAATTAGGGAAAGTGTTTTCTAAATTATTTTCTGTTATGTACTTAAGAGTATTTAAAGGATTATTAGTTTCATGTTCGTTTAACCCAATCAAAGTTATAAATGAGAACAGCTCATCTTTAAGTTCCAAGCCGTTTATGTAACTATTTAAACTACCAGCATCGGATAAGTATGTATGCAAATCCATGCAGTGTTTGAGTAATTCATTTTTATTAAAAGTGGAAAGCAATGAAATATTGTAAAAAAAAGAAAAATAATCTGCAAGTTTGAATCTTTCTTTTATAGTATATTATGATACAATAAGCTCAGTTTCTCATATCACGCGAGTTACATTGTGAGTAAGATAGTAAAAAAAGTTCATTTTTTTAAATAGAATCGGTAATCATTTAAATTTATGGTGTAAAAAATTAATTTATAACTCGATTATTCATTGTCATCTTGTGTTTTGTACCACTATACTGTTTCTTTTAAATAATACTCAATTGTGTAATATACAAAGAAAGCAAAATTATGCGTTAAGAGTAATTCTGAAGTGCAATAGATATATGAATGTAAAACTCATGTTTGGATATTGGATAAGTACGCCTTTAAAGCACGTGGGATGAGTTTAAAAGCACAACGCGCCAGTGACCTCCAATGGCAACGTGTTAAAAAGACGTAATTCGAGCGCTAAAATTACGTCACTTTTGACTTTAGAAACTGTGCAAAAAGTTGTCATTTTGACACGACCGTAGAAAAATATTGAATTATTGTGTCCAACACACCAAAAAATATATCAACTTTGAACTTTTATTCAGGGTTGTGTATCGGTTCATCTTTACCTTCATATAAAAATTGCCTCTTTTTTTTTCTCGATCCAGCTTTAGATTCGGACGAGAATTTTGCTTCGATTTTCAATTCGCCCGTTAGTTCTGTAATACGACCTTTTGTCTAGCCCTACACCTACTGAATTATTACGTTACAATTATCTGGTTTGCAAGCTTATCTAGTCGGTGAGCTATGAGGCTCTATTCACATCGTCAGTGCGGCTAAGGGTAAACTATTATTGTTGAGGTCAGCCCGTTGACACCTGAAATGTTATACTTACAAATGCAAGCACCAATCGTAATAAAAACCCAACAGTCTACAGGAATACATATAATCTGTAAGCAAACATAAACACACAAATAAATATACACAAATACAAGTATGTAAAGCAGTTGTGCACTGCACATGAGAAAATGCCTTAACTGGATACTAAACGTTCAGTAGCGCATGCAAAGTCATAGCTTACGACAGCAATGTATAAAATAATTCCGCACACACGAATAGCTTGAACGCGAAATTGTCGATTCTTTAGGGCGCGTTGCTATTTGCAGCCCCTGGACGCCAAATCAGCAAATGACGTAATGCCGGCCGGTACTTCTCCGTTACCTGGCAGCGAGCTCCTTGCTCATAGTTGAGCAATGGTTCGTTAAAACAATTATCAACAATATTCTAATTGTTTTCTGACCTCGTAGCGCGGTTTCCACCAGGGCTAATCTTGTTTCCCTTTGTTCAACAAGTAACCCGTGGACCGCTGGGATGCTGCGGTCGAAATTTTTCTTCAAGCGCCGTCGAGTTGGACACCGCTGACGCCTCCAATGTGTTGTTTCACTTCTATGGCTTGCATCTCGCCTAGAGCTGCCCGTACTCCGTGGTGAACACAATAAGACTTCACGTGGCCAATTTGGCAGCGATCAATTGATCCGCGCTATTCACCTACTAGGTTCCGAATAGGTCGATCCGCTGGGTTCACCAACTTTAGCGCGAATGAGTTCACTTGCTGCTTCCAGAGTTTGCATATTGCACTCGGAAACTTATAGCCTGCGGTCACTTACATCGATTCGTACTTATACTGCGTTGTTACGTAAATAAAACATAAGAACACATACTGTCAGGCTTTATTACTAATTGGGTATATAATCAAAAGGTATAGAATAGGTAAATACAGGTGGCACGAATTGGCCCGCTTCAGTTCTCCAGCATCAACCAATAATTGTTTAAAAAAGGCATCTGTTCGACAGCTTTGAAAATTATTTTTAAGTGATTAAAGGCATTTGGCAGATTCAGTAATATTAATGTTCTTACGTTGGAGCAATCATATCATATAATAAAAAAATATTATACTTACTTTACTTACTTATCCGGTTCCCCTTAAGTACTGTTAGGTGTTGGGGTGTAATATTATAATATTTTATTAAGAAAAATAGCCGCCCACCAAAAACGGCCGCACGTTCGCACCTGCTGTAACGACGGCCCTGGTTACAGACTTCATTTACCTGTCAAAGATTAATGTAATTCTTTCTGATAGCAGGAATTCCATGGAGATATTCCTCAATTCTTAACTCAACCTGCATATGAAAAAAACATTGTCCCAGATTTATTTGAACACGACTGTACATACAGGAAGAGAAATGCTGAAATGATAAAATAAGATTGCAAAGAAAGTAGAGTATTTGTCTTCTGATCCTTGAGATGAACAGACTTATCCAAAGACTCGTTTTCCAAGTATCTTTTAAATTTAGTAAGATTTTCACTATTAAAACATCTTTTTTTGGCATACACAAGATTTTTTCTTTTCTATAGTGTTTAAAAGTGAATGTTTGACCATAGTGATCAGATATATGCGAGATAATTATTTCTGAACTTATGATATTAGTATTGTCTACATTAGAGAAAATATTTTCAATTTATGAAACACTGTTAGGGCCGACTCGAGTATTTCCCTTGACAAGTGGCTTGACAGTTTTGCATTAGTATATAAGTCATGCAAAAGATCTGTGAGGCAGTGAAAAAAAAAGTGAGACGATAACCAGTGGGTGACCTTTAAATACAGACGACAGTGGTTAACACATTATTCAAAACATATTCAGAGGTACAAAACTCAAAGTCCCGCTCAATTTGTTTCACCATACTTGTAACTTCTTGTACCGAAACTTCAAAGGTGTCTTTGAAAAATATAGCTGTGCCCCCGCCTCTTGATGCAGAATGACCCATATAGCTTGATAACTCGTAGTTTGGTAAGTTCACCGTAACTATGTCAGTCTCCTTGAACCAATGCTCCGTTATTGTTAATATATCAGGTTCAATATAATAATAATAATAATAATAAATCGTCTTTTATTAGCTCCATTGTATTACAATAATTTACAAATTAGTGAAGATACACACAAAAAACATAGCATAAAGGAGCTATCCCAAGGCGGAGTTCAGCATTTTACCTTTCAGTTAGCTGTTCTCCCACTCAACCCTTGCCAATAAAGAAATTAAATCTAATATTATCTAATTATATATACCGGGTGGCCATAAATATCTGAGATCCCGGTAGCCATGGAATTAGCTACTTATAAATGTTGGTTAGCATTATATTTCAGTTATTATAATAAGTATTGGTATGAAATGTAATAAAATGCAAATAAGAGGAGGGGAGTGTGCCCCGGATTCTGCAGTTTAGCCTACGACTCGATTATAATAATAATAATAATAATAATAATCTTTATTTGCCCAACAGGATACCCAATTATAGGACAATAAACTGTACAAACGAACACGCACATTATTTAAATAATATAAATTTTACAAAATAATGCTTACCTAAATAAAAGAACAAAAAACATAGATAAATAGTAATAGATAGTAATAAATATTGTATGCCGATCTATAACACAAGAAAACAGGATCAACAGTAAAAACATAATGTATAATATAACAAATCTATTCCAAATGCAAAAAATTTAAAAAATACTAGAGCTAAAAGCTTAAATTAAAAAATACATATATGACTATCAAAAACAGATATATCTGAAAAAACAAACAAAAAATATCACATGAATATACAAGCTTATTGCACTCCGAAATATAATATCACAGAATTAACTAATTGATTGGTAGTACAACAGAAAATATCACTGATGTGACAAATTTTGTTATAATTTTTGCACATATAATATATTGGTGATTTTAAAACTAAATTTGTTTTTGCTAAAGGACAATACAAAATATGATCTTGCCTGGATTCTATTCTAGGTACTACAAAATTCAATTGTTGCAAAAGTTCAGGACAATCTATACGGTTATTTAGTAAATTGTACAAAAATTTCAAAGCAGTGCAAATCCTTCGTGTGTCTAAACTTTGTAGTTCAGCTTTTCGCAACAAACAATTATAATCTGTACCAATCGGTGGATATTCACCTTCGGACTTATACACAAAAAGTTTTATAAATTTCCTTTGTACTCTTTCGACGGCTAATTTATGAGTTAGGTAATACGGATTCCATATTAAAGCACCATATTCTAACTTAGATCTAATAAATGTTATATACAATAGTTTTAAAGCTTTTAAACAGGTAAATTCTCTGCAATTCCTAACTATGAACCCATATGACTTTAAACTACTTGACACAATTAGATTGATGTGATCTACAAACGCTAGTTTACTATCAAATACAACTCCCAGATCTTTCGTGGAATTGCAACGTGTTAAATGTAACTCTTCAATGTTATAGTTAAACTCGATTGTTGTATTTTTTCTTGAATAGGACATAATGTTACATTTAGAAATATTTAAGTTGAGCTTGTTATTTACACACCACTCATAAACATTTTCCAAATTCTTCTGCAAATAACAACAATCGTCAAGTGATTCTACTTTGGTGAAAATCTTTAAATCATCGGCGAAACAGAGACTTTTGCACTCAATTACACAGCTTAGATCGTTAACAAAGATTAAAAAGAGTAGGGGTCCAAGGTTGGAGCCTTGCGGAACACCTGAAGTAGCATTGTAAATCATTGAAGAGCTACCATTATAGCATACAGTTTGCTGTCTATTTGTCAAGTACGACCTAAAGAATCTAATAAGAGACTCACTACAACCAAAGAGTCTTAATTTATTCAGAAGTATAACGTGATCTACACGGTCAAACGCCTTAGCAAAGTCCGTGTAGATCACGTCAACTTGTCCTCGATTATCCACGATTTCAGAAATGTACTGAGTTAGCACGGCCAAGTTGGAAATTGTGGATCTGTTCGGAATAAAACCATGTTGAAATGGAGATAGCTGATTTTTTGCCAAAGAAAATAGACGATTATACAATACAACTTCAAATACTTTAGCGAAGTTAGATAGAATAGATATTGGCCGATAATTAGCAATATTTGCTGGGTTGCCACTCTTCAAAATCGGACAAACTTTAGTATATTTCCATTTCTCTGGGAACACACCAGATTGCAGCGATAAGTTAAATAATAAACTAAGAGGTTTGACAAATACAACAGCACAGTCACTGATAACACACGAAGGAACTAGATCTAGACCACAGGTTAATTTTTTAGTTTTTAATTTTTTTATTGCCTTTATGATTTCAGTTTCCGTAATCGAATCAAATTGGTTTGGTGCATTTAAATCGATATTCAGCTGATCGCCACTTACCGGTGTATATACACTGCTAAAAAAATGCGCAAACCCATCCACTCCACAATTTCTTTTGGACTATTATATTGTACTTCCTCGTAAAACATTTTACCAGGAATTCTCGACTGGTTTTTCTTTGTATGTATGAACGACCAGAAATATTCAGGATTAGTGGATATTGACGCTTGTGCAGTATTGATAAAAGCATCATACGACTCTTTAATTTGACGTTTCACTAGTCTCCTTAAATTCCTGAAATTTTCCAGATCGTGATCTGAATTGTATCTTTTGTAGTTCCTAAAGTATTTATCTTTTAGCTGTATATTTTTGATAATATCTGGTGTAAACCATTTCGGATATTTGCGCTTGTATGTTATAAATACGGGTACATACATATCGAGTATTTGATTAAGTGTTATATAGAAAGCCTCAACACCAGCATCAACGTTATTAAAATTTTCCAAAAATGACCAATCCGTATTTAGTAGAGCCTCATATAGGGCAGGATAATTTGCTTTGTTAAAGTTGTATGCTTTCTGTGCAACTCTGGGAAAATTTACATTCTTACATACACACATATTAGATGTTATAAAAAGAGCAGGGTGATAAGAATCCTCTGCCACTAGTGGTGCGCTATCACGCAGTACTTGACACTCAAAATTTGAAAAAATAAGGTCTAATAAGCGATTATCTGAATTAAAGACAGTGTTTTGTTGCTTTAAATTGAAAAATTCAGAAAAGTTTCTTAATAAATTAGATATTCTATCACTTTCATTGTATACAAATCTAGGTACATTAAAATCGCCTGTTAACAGAAATTCACAATTGTCAAGGTACTTTAATTCCTCAAAACCTTCTAAGAACCGCTCATAATCATCAAAAGAACATGCAGGTGGTACATAAACTACGAAAACATATGTGCTAATAAAGTTAATATGTAATTTAATTCCTACAATATCAATTTGAGATATCTTAGTGAAAACAGGTAAATCTAAGAGTTCGGATTTAAAATTTGTTTTACAAGCAACAAGAACGCCACCTCCTCTAGTTTTGCCAGTAATGTTCACTTTTCTATCAGATCTATAAACAGTGTAATCTGCTGTAAATAATTCACTATTCAGAAGTTCATCATTAAGCCACGTTTCAGTCAAACAAATTAAGTCAAATTCGGAAGAACTTACAGATCCATGGAATTCTCGCACTTTGCTTCTCAGTCCTCTAACGTTTTGGTAGTAACATAACAGGGTATCCTTGGGCATATTTAGTTTAAAGATACTATTTTCGGGGTGCCGTTTACATATTTAATTGTAATATTATTCTCGCCATTCTCTTGCCTTTCCCTTAGTTTGTCGCGTACTTCCTGCAGATATTTAAGCTGCATCGGAGTTTGATCATTTGTTAAGCGTATCCCTGTATTGGCAGGAACTGTTTTTTTGTTTTTCAAAATTGCTCTAGCGTCAGCAGCGCTCTCCAAAACAACTTTTAAATAAATAATAAAAATAAAAATCTCCTGTTCTAACTTCATTACTTATTGCAATCTGTAATAATTTTTGACAGATAGGAATTTTAGTTGTGATGATATTAATGACATTTAAGTTTAGTTGGATTCATCACTTTAATAAAGCGGTGTTGATTCCAAAGGTAATGTGATATCAGATATTTATGGCCACCCGGTACAAGGTTACCATAAAGTAAGGGATATATTTTAACTTATTATAACTTTTTAACAAATTAAGTTAATAACAAAAACTAAACGATATTTAATTGTTTAAATAATGGGATTTTGTATGCCCAAACCCAGTTATCGCAAATGTTCAATATGACCTCCATTTTGATCTTGTAAAATCAGCAACCGTTCCTCTAAATTGTACACAGCATTTCATAACATTTCTGGTTGAATTGCACCAATTTGCTCCGTAATATTGTCTTTTAATTCTTGTAGCGTTGTTGGTCGTCTTCTAAACACTATTTTTTTTAAATAACCCCACAGCCAGTAGTCTGCTGGGTTAAGTAAGATCAGGTGATCTTGGTGGCTATGAATTTGCAAAATGTCTGCTTAAAACACGATCTTGAAAAACGTTAGTTAACAATTCTTTAGCTGGTCGGAAAATGTGCAGGGGTGCTCCATCCTGCATAAAAATCATGTTTTCAACGCCGTGGTGCTTGTTTTGCATCTGTGGAATAACATAATCTCTTAACATTTGTAAGTACGTTCACCATTAATAGTTACAGATATGGCTTCTCCATTCTGTATTTCCTTGAAGGAATCCGAACCAACAATAAAATCAGCTGTGAAACCGCACCAAACGGTGACTTTCTTGTCATGAAGACCTTGAACGATTTCTTGTGGATTTTCTGCAGACCAGATTCTACAGTTTTAAGTATTGACTCCACCATTCAGAGAAAAATGTGCCTCATCTGTCCATAAAATACGGGATAACCATTCGGGTTCAATTTCCATCTGAGCCGATAATCGCAAAGAAAAATCGTACCTAGTAGCCAAATCTGCCTCCTTTAATTCACACAGGAGTTTTGCATTTTTTTAATTTTTTGTGCATTGACGTTGCCAATCAACGGTCCATATATAGTATCGCAGTAATTAAAGTGAGATAGGACCAAGGAGTTAACATAAAATCTTTTTTGTATTTACATTAAGAACCTGTCTGCTGGAGTAAATTGTTTTGAGTGAATAGTAAGCCTTTTGTGTCCATTTGTTTACATGGAGATTAAATTTTAAATCCTCATCTATTACACGTCCAAGGTTTTTAACTGATTTACTGAGTTGTATTGGTGTGGAGTCAATAATAATTGAATAGAAATTATCAATAAATTCTTCTTTTAGTTTTTTTGGGCCAAAAAGTATTAATTCTGTTTTGTGGGGATTTATGGTGAGGCCGTATTTGTTGGAATAGTCAATTAGGCTTCGCAAGTCTTCATTAAAATTTTCCATTGCTGGTATAAAATTTTGTTTAGAAAATGAAGCGTACAATTGAGTGTCGTCCGCGTAGAAATGATGTTTGGAGTACTTAATTACACTGTTTAGATTAAAAGTATAAATGCAATAGAGCAGGGGCCCCTAGATTGACCCCTGAGGAACTCCAGATTGTAAATCTAAGAGATTCGATAACCTGCCATCAATTTTTACAGCTTTTCTGTTTTCTAAGTAACTTTGAAAAAAGTTACAAGACACTTCATCAAGACCAACATGGTATAAAATAGATAAGAGCAGAGCATGGTTAATGGTATCGAATGCCTTAGAGTAATCAATGAGCGTCAATAGTGTCAATTTATTATCATCAGTTGCTTTTACTATGTCGTCAACAATGCAAGTTAAAGCTGTTTCGCAACTATGACCTTTTTTGAATCCTGACTGAGTTTGTGGAATAATATTATTTAGAAGTAAAAAATGTAACTGTCAACTATTTTTTCAATAATTTTCAAAATTGCAGGTAGAATACTAACTAGACGTAAAGACTTGTACTCTGCTGGATTTGAGACTTTTGGAATCGGTTTTATAATCGAATTTTTCCAAAGAGATGGGTATTTACCTTCAATTAGGCAACTGTTAATAATACAGTGAAATCTCCCATAACCGGACACGCACGGTGCCAAAGTTTTTGTCCGGTTATTAGAGGCGTCTGCTTAAGGGAAAAATCCATTTTTATGTTTAAAAAAAGTCATATTATGCAAAGGTATACGCGCTAACAATTAATAAGAATAATAAAATAATTGAAAAAAAGTTATGTAATAGTTGCTACAAAATCTGAAATACTCGTTTGACGTAATGGTTTTTTCTGACTGCTTATTATACTTTCCGCATGTATTTCTAAATATTTTGACAGTTTGAATACTTTAAAGTCGTTATTTTCTTTAGCAAAGCATTTAAAATTATTCACTGTTAATGCTTCCGTGTAGGTCTTGATTACATTCTCACAAATTTCTAAGTCGCCATCGTTTTCTAATTCTGCCAACTGCATATCAACGGCAGCTGATTCACCTGAAATTTCAGTTACATCATCTTCCAGGATTATTTCTTTGTCAGTGTTTATAAATTCGTCAGGGTCGATGTCTTCGATTTCTGGAATATTCCTATACAGTTCAACCATTACTGATAAGGGTAAATCGTCTTCTGGTTTGAATTGATTACACTGGCGTAACTTGATGCCCGCAGGCTCCGCGGACTGTTTTGTAATATCGTGCATAGGGTAATGAAAGTGTCGAATTTCCTGCGGTCATAACGCTGATTTGAGTTGACTTAATACGCCCGTATTGCAAAAGAATTCGATAAATTAACAACATGATCATTAAATGTTGGATTTATGGATTGTTTTGACGCCATTAGCTGGGCCTGCATTTTAAAGTGTCCGTACAAGAGAGATTCACAGTCTAAAAATTGTCGAAAGATGGTGTTCGTGTCTGTTTAAGAGAGTGTCCGTTTATTAGAGAAAATTTTATTAGTAAAGTTAATGCAAGCAAGTTGGTTCCCAACAAAATGTCTGTGTAAGAGAGATGTCCGCTTATTAGAGGTGTCCAGTAAGGGAGATTTCACTGTACTCAATTGAAATAATTAGTTAAAAGTAAAATTTAATATAATTGATTTGAAAAAGAAATTAATTAAGGGCTAGCTCAAAGGAAATAAAAAGTTTCTTAAAAATATAACAGTTTTCGAGTAACAGTGCAATGTTCAATCAGTGGACATCTTTCTGGAGCAAACATTTATACCACAGATAGTTTCTGAAGTTGCAATCGCTTTAATAAATGCAATATATTATTGGGTTTATGTAACAGATACTGTAAATAATGGACATAGACACCAATCGTTTATCATTTTTTAGACACAGCAGTAGGTGCAGAATGTTTGGATTTTGTTTAATAGCTTTTTCCCGCTGCTGATCATGTAAGTCAGTGATACAGCCTTAATAACAAAACGTGTAAGTCGGCGATTATATTTGTTTGCTGCTTTCCCTTGACAACGGAACTTAATACTATTATTAAGTTCCTAGGATAATAAAATTAGCAAGGCAAGATGCAGATTTAGACCTTTTGTTTATAAATTGCAAGTGTTTATGTGACATGTGACACTCACAGGTAACACGACTCACAAAAACTAATCCTGGTGACTGGTGACAAACCAAACGATTTTTTCGAAAATCTAGAAACATTTCGATAAGCAGCGGGAAAAATGTAATAAGATAACTCGGAATGTATCGTCTATTAACATTTTCGGCAGGCAACAAGTCGCGACTTTGCCTTGGCTTGTACTTACCTACCTCAAATGTTAATAGGTCCTTACATTCCTTGTTACTTAAATAGCTATTTCGGTGTATAGGTCACTGACATATTATATGCAAGTATTTGGTACGTATTGTTAAATATACTGCTAATTCTTTTAATTTAAAGATTCATTTCATCGTCTTATCATGATATTGAATAATGTTGTCGATAGGGAATCTCCACGGACCATTAAAAAATGTTCCGTTTACTTCTCATGCACTTTTACTAGAGTTGTGGCAAAAATTAAAATATATATTTTACTCTTTAAATTGAATGTAAGGTAACATGACTAAAGCTTTTTTATTAAACAGGTATGAATATGTGCAATAACAAATAATTTTCTAGGTAGACCAAGAAGGAAAAGAAAGGCGCCCGACAGATATGAGGCGCCTACGTTCGAGCTACCGAAGCGTAAACGTGAGTATCTACTCTCATATAATAATAGAATATTGTCAACAGCACAATTAGCAAATTTAAAATTTGTAGCTGAATAGAAATACGAAGTGGATACATTTGTTTATTGATATTTTTTACTATATAAAAATTGAAGGTGAGGGAGAAATAACTATGTGTTATTTGAATAGTTTTCTATTTTAAATGGGTGTTTCAATTTTGAAAAAAATTTAAACAGGCAAATTGTACATATATTAGGATCAGTTTTGTTTATTGCAGCACTAAAAACTGATAAAACAAACATTCAAATTTTAAAATTTGCAAAAAATTACTATAATTGTACAATTTTGGAAAATAAAAAGTTGGTCAAGAATTTACAAAATTATGATTTTCTATCTTTGTTTTCATATTTGTCTCACAATTTTTATTGGCCTACTAGAGAAAACATATTTTCAGTCATAATTTTGTTCTTAAGATATGAAAACAAATGATTTAAAATGTGCAATAAGAATATAAGCTGTTTTTGACAATATATATTCATCCTTCTTCTTCTTCTTGTGGTTCCTATCCGTTCCGGATGTTGGCAACCATTTGGGCTATGATAATTTTGTTGACCGCTGTCTTAAATAACTGTGTTGTACTCATAGAAAACCATGTTCTTAGGTTTTTAAGCCATGAAATTCTTCTTCTACCCGGACCTCTTCTGCCTTGTACTTTTCCTTGTAGTATAACTTGAAATAGTTGGAATCATCCCTCTTAACATAGAATTTCGGCTTAGATCGCCTAGTATTTCTAGATGAACACCCAGCATTCTCTGGCTTAATGTGCCTTGCACCTTGTGAACTCGAGCAAAAACCCGCGCGATGACCATGCTCTTTGGTGGTCCGTGTTGTTTCAGTATCTTGAGAACGATGATACTTAGGCAGATTTGGTCTTTTTGCTGTTTGTGCATCCATATTCGCTAACGTTTCACAAGACTTTGCAGCTTGCATCATCAGAGTGAAAGTTGCATTAAGAACCGAAGGTCGATGTGGAGCTATTTATAGTCCTCTGTGCCAGGCGTGCAGAGTGGCGTAACGCTGATTGGTCGTTCGAGTGCAACGTAATTCGTGGGGCGTGGCCGTATTACGCACACTGGTTGTAATGCTTTAGATCCTGTATCACAGGAGTCCACGTTTTACTAAGTTTAAAGCCATCTTTCCTGTCTATATTATTTGGATGTTTTTCTATTTCAATAGCTTCACGTATCACTTGTGGGAAGTAGTGAAGTATTCTGGCAAGTACTGTGGCGTGCTCAAATTCTCAGGTGTGCTCATTTGTAAACGTATGCTCAGCTATGGCTGATTTTGTGATGCGTTTGTGTTTGTAATCGCCTTTATGTTCTTGAAGTCTTAGGTCAACGGAACGACCAGTCCGTCCAATGTAACTCGAGCTGCGCGAACAAGGAATGCAATATACATCAGTGGTTTTTAAACTTGGAATTTTGTGTTTTACCGATCTGAAGCCATTACTCAAAGTTTTCTTGCTTGTAAACACAGTTTGATGTTACATCGTTTCAGGACAATTCCTATCTTATCAGTCGAGCCTTTAATGTAAGGTAGAAATGCTAAGCCTTCCAGAGGTGGGGATTCTTCTTTAGCCTTTTGTGTCATAGTCTTGTCTAACGCTTTTCGTACGGCGGTGGTTGTGTAGCCGTTCTTTTGTAAAGAGTTAAACAGATGTAGCTTTTCTTTCTCTAGATTTGCTGCATCTGAGATACAAATGGCTCTTGTCACCAAAGTCTATTAATGTAACTTATGGCGTTGTAAATAATAAGTGTACTGTAAAAGCTTGTTATTCGTGTCAAAATTACCAGACAAACTGCTACACCCATTTTCTATGTGTTTTTTACACTGCCAGTGTTGGTGTTTGTCATTTTTGAATAAAAAGAATTGTAGTAAATTTGATTTCGAGTTTTTATGCAATATCCATTCATTTTACCATTCCTTATTTGCACTTTCTACCTTTGCCATAGTTTTTAGGGAACATGTCTCTCTTTACTGTATAAACATATAATCCGATCACATCTTTGTGGCATGAAGGTTGGGCTTGGATTTTTGTTGTTAAATTGCCCATGAACAGAACCGTAATTTTTATTTTGTTGTATAATCTGCATAACCTCCCAACAAATTTACTGTCACTTGACAGACCAGAATATTGTTGCCAGATGGACTACTTACTTTTACTGCGTTCGGAAAGGTACCTCTGACAGCTCTGTTTCCTCGAAATCGTTCATTCATTTCACTTCTACCCGCGCCGATGGTTATTATCGATCTCTTTCTGTGAATGATTTTGAGGAAACAGAGCTGTCAAAGGTACCTTTCCGAACGCAGTTTATGATAGTACATGTTGAGACATTTTTAAAATCTGAAGTATTGCAACACCTTCCACGTAATGTCTCTAATTACACAATTACTGAAACTGGATACATACATAAAAATTACTAAGTTCCATTTCCTATTCTGCTTAAATTTGGCAACTTTGCATTTGAAGGTGGTTTGTCGTGTTTTCTAACCTAAAAGCATTTGGTAACCATAATTGCAAATGTAAACTTCGTTTAAACACAACAAAGTAACTGTACACAGCTAAATTGGGGAAACTGTAATGGCCAACCTTCATGCCATAAAGATGTGAACAGAGTTTAATTGCAAACTTTTCACAAAACTTGAAAGTATAACAGTGTAACATAAAAAAATATTGATTTTTCTTATGGTATCTGCTCTGATACTCAAATTCCAGGATATTCTGTAAATTTGCATTCAACAAAAGTACTTAGATTTATTTTTGTATTATATTATTTGTTATCCTTATAACTTCATCCTCATTGTTAAAACAATATGATTTTGTTCAGGGAGGAGAATACCCCAGGAAAATGTTGAGGAAGAACAACCGGTGGATGTCATCCGGTTAGGTAAGTATATGTAGATAAGATACATAGTTCTCATTTCTCTCAAATAAATGGATGTAAGTAGTATTTTTTAAACATTTTTGTAAAGAATTTTATTCTCAAACGTCATAAAAGTGACAACTTAGGTATGTGACTTAACAGACAAGGTAAACACATTACTTTTACACCTAGGCATAAAAATTGTTACTTTTACGCTCGCAGAGTAAAAGTACTTCAAAACTTAACAAACAAAACAAATTTAATTAGCTTTAGAATATTTTTGACATTGTCCTTGATTGTCTTGAACTGACGTAGGCGTCAATTCTCGTTAATCGTAATTTTTGAAATATGTGTTTATTTATATTTTATTTATTTATTATTCATCCAACAAAGTCCAGTAACAGGTTGAAATTAAAGAAATACAATATAGCAGATGGTGAGAACCCCAATCACAAATATAATATAACAGTTGTAAATATATGTATATAAATAATAATCACCACTAAATAAATCATAACCACATATATCGAGAGATCCAAAAAAAACTGTTCCTCAGCAGGCTGTGGAATGAAAAGTCACGTCTGTACTTGTGTCAGCTGGAATCCACTACATAAAATCGTTGGTCTCTTTGTATCTTTGGTCACTAGCTCCTCCGACGATATTGGACCGATTAAGCTGCATGATGGCTTAAAATGTTGCTAATTGTTAGACTTAGGTCGTAGGCCGGATTTTATTGTCAAAAAAGGTTTTAATTAGATTATTTATTTAGCAAACTAAGCTTAGCTCAGGTGATTCATTATATAGCACTACAGCACCGCGTCGTTCAACAAAGTTCCGTAGCGCAGTGGTAGAATGTTCGCCTGCCACGCGGGCGGGGCGGGTACGATTCCCGACCAGTTTATCTTTTTTTTTATTTATATTAATGAATCTCTCCTAAATTTGCGAACCGAAGCGTAACTCGGGTGATTCACTAGTTAAATAATAATGAAACGTTATTTTTAGAAGCAGAAATCTTTTAACAATCTGACAGATTCGTATAGAAAATGACAACTAATTATTATCTGACACAAGTAAAGACGTAACTTTTCATTCCACAGCCTGCTGAGGAACAGTTTTTTTTGGATCTCTCGATATAAAGTAACTAGCAAACGTAAAATTGTATGTAACGATTCAGTAGTCGGCTGTAAAAGCAGAAGTGCTGATCATACTGAACAAATCAAAAACATACACCGGCAAGCCGCCAACCGAAAGTTTTGTCATTAAAGTCATAATGTAAATTACCAGAAGTAATAATAAAATAATTCAGAAACAAATACTGGCAGACCTTGTCGTTTGCGGATTTGTGTTTCGCTGATTTGATTTTACGTGTGGCACTTATGTGCTCCCTTTTCTTGCCAACGTTAACTGTTTCAACTTTCACACATTAAGTAAATAAAGCAGACGTATGCGGTTTATCTCATGAACAGCAAAATAACATTATTTATCACAAACTTGTAAACACACTTATCGAGCCTATTTCTTTGAATCTTTTATTACCAAATCATACCTGAAATAAATTGTAAAATTACAACTTGAATAAACAAATGGATATTCGAGCTCTAGATTCAAGTGGCAGACTTATGTTATGTATGGAATTTTAGTTTCTATACGCATGTTTGTGTATTTTTAAATTTTTTAGTTGCATAGTATAAATAAGTCTAGCTTATGGAATCTAACCCCGTTTTTATGATTTATGTGTTTACTTGCTCATCGCGGTTTTGTGCTCGCAGCAAGGTTTGCCTGTACTTATATACAACATTTACTTAATATTCATTTACATTTATAATTCACAGCATTCTGTTGAGGGATGAATGAAATGCATAGTTTGTATGCGTTATAGAAATGACAAAACTACATTTATGCCTACTGTTATAGAAAGGTATAGGTAGTAGTATATGTGGAGCATCTACTTGATTGTTAACCAATTTATATACAAACCAGGCACAGCCAATGTCACATCTAATTTCTAGACTACATAATTTAAGGTGGCGATTTAGTCGTGAAAATCCAACGATCTTAAAATTTACTTAGTAAGTGGTGCTCTCTCGTCTTAAAAAGCATGCACCTCAAATGTAGGGTATTAGGTTTGCAACCAGTCTAAATGAATGGGTCAGTGGCATAATTTTAAACACTTGTGATGGTCAGGTAGCCGCGAGGGTGGGGGGGGGGGAGAGGCAGTACGTTGCCGGCTAATCGCACATGTCATTGTTTTGGCTAGCTTGTTATCGATTGATACAAATTTAAGCGATCACACGCCCGATGTGAATCGTCACAGTCTGGTGAACTTGTGGTTGGAGTTTATATAATTAGCAAGAATTATAACAGTTTATTCCAAACTAATTTGTTTTACGTTGTTTTAGTATTTTATTAGGACAGTTGTTATGACATTAATATTATTTTGTACCTATTATAACTTTAGCAGTAGCTGTGTTCGTTCTACATTTGGCAGAGCAGTAAAATTTGACATTAGTTTTGTTGAGTTATTTCAGTTGTGACTAAAATAGTTGTAATAAAATGGCTATACAACAAAATGTGAAATTCAATCAATGAAAAAGATCAAGATGAAATAATTTGTTACATTATAAATACGATTCCAAAAATTATTTCATATTTCTGAAATCGCATAGGATAATTCTCGGCCTCATCAATAGGCCAAATTATAGGCCAAAACCTTCTTTGGATCACTTGTACATGGCATGCTATTAATAATTAATATTTATTGCTTAACACTAATTATGTAAAATAAAATGTTAGCAGCTCTCAGTATTTATAATTGGGTAGACTATACAAATCCAATCCAATGTATCTGAGAAGTTAAGTAAATCGCGAAGAAACTAAATTTTTGTGTAGAAAATTTGCAACTTGCAACTCGTGCTAAAAGTCAACGTTTATGCACGAGATATGCAAATTATGAAACGAAGCCGAAGGCTGAGTTTCATAACATGTCTCGTGGATAAACAACTTTTAGCACGCGTTGCATACAATATTTTATCTACGACCTTAATTTTACCGTTATTAATCCATAAATATCGACTTAACAAAGGTTTGCATCTGCGACACTTTTAATTTATGTCATAATAAACAGTAGCCCACGCCGCGCAGGCGATTGTTTGCCATGCCGGTGCTGTCAAGGTGAGTTACGAAATGTAATTATTGATACTCCACATCTGACTGTGTTCATTACATAACGCTTTAATTATTTCAAAAACACGTTACCTGTAACGCAAAAAGCAACTAGAATAACTTTACAACTTCACTTCCAGTTCGAAATTGTAGTTTTATAACCTCACTTCACTTTTAGCACTAGAGCTAAAAGTAAACAGCTGATTTCTTTAACCACGGTAAACTATAAAACGTCACTTTTAGTGTAGCAAGCTAGCGCTAAAAGGCCTACTTTTAGTAGTGGTCGTAGATAAAATAATTTCTAAAATTATATTTTAGCACTTTACCCACTTTCTACTAACGACTTTTGCTCTGGAACTTTTAAATATGAACCTCTAGTTAACCCGAAGAATTTTTTTGATAACCCGAAGCCCGAATAATGATTGCCAAATCCGAAGTCTTCGGGTCAAAATGTCAATGTTGGTCATCCTATATACAACTTTTATATAAGCGATATTTATCTAACTCTCATAGTTTTACAACTATCTTCTACCTCGTTGTCGTTGTCGGGCTCAATATTGTGGTCGTCTAAAAATATTCATGTTACATGTTTATGCATATCCCAATTCGAGTTTGAATTACGTCATTAGTAGTAGTGCCACCTACCTAACAGAGGTTGAACTATTTTTAGCAGAGAAACACGTATCAAAGCTCAAATTGCCAACACGAAATTTACTTACGATGAGCTATTACAAGTATTTGTTGCTTCTAGGTCATCTACTAAACTTGTGGTTCAAATTATTTGAATTTTTAGTATGTTATAGTTAAAACTTTAGAGCATATGGCCCCCCATTTTGTTTTACTGTTTGAAGAGTATTTCTTACAGAAATAAATCGTCGAATTTCACGTTCAAAAATGCACTTTATTTATATTTTTTAGTCAAAGCCATGATTTATAAACTAAATTTTAAATACGGAGGCCACCTTCCTTGAATCTTTCTGCTTACTTTCGTATATTGTAGTTTTAATTTGGTTTAGTATCAATTGCACTGTCTGCTCTCGACTGAAGTCATGATAACCGTAATTTTAAGTTTAATTTCGTAAGAGTAGATCGCCACCTTAAATTCATTGAGCAAAACTTGATAAGATCTCATATGCGGTTATATTTGATGCTTTTTGTAGTATAGAAATTTTTTTGCACCTTTTCAATTTAATTTTGGTACACATTATAGTATGAAGACCAACTAATAGCTCCATATTCTAATGATGGTCTTACGTATGAAATATAAATAAAAAAAGGATTGAGAATTAGTAAATCAGCTGAGTAGCGCAGTATGAATTCAAGAGATTTATAAGTTTTTTTAGTGCAATTTGGTATTTGAAGATTAAAAGTTAATTTACTATCGAAAATAATTCCCAAATCTTTTACTTGATTCTTCTTAATTAGATCACTACCTTTAATATTGTAATCAAAACGTAGAGGAAAGGAACTTCGAGTGTATGACGCACGGAAACACTTTGCAACATTTAGGGCTAAATGGTTCCTTTCCGTCCAATGAACAACATTGTCTAAATCTTCTTGCAATTTTAATAAATTGTGACAAGAAGTAATGGTCTTATAAACTTTTACATCATCTGCAAAAATTTAACATACGGAGTGCATTACATACTCGGGCAAATCGTTAATCAAAATCAAAAAAAATCTGTAAAAGGCTTCACCCAGAACTTCCCTCGTCGACATTGTGCCACTAAATAATTTTAAAAATCAAATTAAGTTAGGAGTGAAAATATCTTCACGTTTCTAATAAATTAAATAAATTTCCAAATAAAAAAAAACATTACCGGTGGTCGAATTCGAAAGGCAGGCGGATCTTGTATGCAGTTGCAATGTTTTGTGGGATATTGCAATGGAACGGGCTATTTCTATCTGAGCTACGGAGCACCGACCCTTCGAATTCCTGCGTTGCAGCTATATTAAGTAACGCACTAATTTGTTGCTCCCTTTTGTATCATACAACATTTATTCTGTGTCTATTGGGGACCATTTTTGGTAACAATAAAGCCTACGCTATGTACAAATTATTATTTGTATTTATTGCTAAGTTAAATCAAAAATAAACAAAATTTTATTATTTTAAGATGCTGACTATATATTTGTCTGAAATTTTCTCGGTTTCATGCCAGGTAGATATACAGTGTGTTCCCGGATGGACCTAACTATACTTGTAAAGTTCCTTATTTTGCGTTTTACGAAGAACAGTCATTCTTCATAAAAAGTTTTGCTTCATCTAGCAAGTTCGAAGCCACTACCAAAATAACTACGTTAGCAAAATTTATATTAGTATAAATTTTGCTATTACTTATTTATCTCAATAAAGATAAAAAAATCAACTTTGAGATACAACGTTCAGATTAGATATGTGAGCTTCTATTGAAATTTCAAACATCTTTCCCAGTAATACTTATACTTTCCTTTTAAATAAAAGATACTTTATTCTTAACCAAATTTCACGTTGTCTCGTTTTCTAACGACCCTGTATGTTATTTCGAAATTTTGGTAGTGGCTGCGGACTTGCTAGATGAAGCATAACTTTTTATGAAGAATGACTGTTCTTCCTAAAATGCAAAATAAGGAAGTTTACAAGTATGGTTAGGTCCATCCGGGGACACACTGTATAATGTGTATGCAAAATATTATCTTCCTTTGACAAATAGTTTTTGAGTTATACCGCCAACAGACAGACAGACAGACAGACAGACGGAATTGAGAAAACCTGTTTTTCGTCATCTAGGGACCCTGAAACGTGAAGATCTAGAGCAATCTCGGAAGGTGATGTTTTCGTGATTACAATACTTCCTTTGTCTTTTAGACGAGGGAAGTAAAAAGAAGTGAACCTAAATTAGATCCTTGCGGGACGCCCGATGTAGCATAATATTTTACCGACGAGCAACCATTGTATACAACGTATTGCTGTCGGCCACGTAGATAAGATGCAATTAACTTTAAAAAACTGTCCTGGTGCATATGATACGAGCGTGTGTGTTGACACATAGGTAACATAATTCATGCTATGTTGACATATTTTTTCAATATTGAAAACAAAATGCAATTTATTTAATATGGTATCGTGATGGACTCTGTCAAATGCCTTAGAAAAATCAGCGTAAATTACATCCAACTGCCCACCGCTATTCATAGCGGCTGTAGCAGTTTGTGTAAAAGACAAAAGATTAGTTGCCGTTGATCGACCAGGAACAAATCCATGTTGAAAAGGAGAAATATACATTTTTATTAAATTAAATTGAAAATAATGTATAAAAAACTCAGAACATGCGTTAAATATATATGCAGGTATTCCATTCGGATCCACCGAATGTTTTGATTTCAATGTCTTTATGCCTTCCTCCACGTCCTTCTCAGTAATAGCCAACATATTAAGCAATCCTGCTGCAGTATCGGAGTATCAGAGTAGTAGTAGTAAGCCCATTATTCTCGCTCGGGACATAGGATGGTACTGAATTATTTCCATTTGTTTCTATCCTTTGCTAGCCAGCCCATTTCTGCAAATGATATTTTAGCCTCCTGCTGCGTCTTCTTGGACCACGTTTCTTTAGGGCGTCCTGGTCGTGGTCTTTTTTTTCCCTCTGGATACCATTGTAGTACTTTTCTAGGGATTTCGTGTCTCTCCTTCCTCACTGTGTGTCCTAGCCATTTAAACTTCCTTCTCTTTATCTGCGTGTCTATTTGCTCCTTTCCCGTGCGTTGCCACAGGTCTTCATTGTTTATCTTATTGGGGCACCAGATTTTTAGTATCGATTTATAAAGACTTGCAGTTTTTGCTCTATTTTTTATCAATGTCCAGGTTTCTGAGCCATAGAGTAAGATGGACTTTACCATCGAGTCGAATACTTTGATTTTTGTTTGTATGATTAGGTTATTTGAGCGCCATGTCCTGCTCAGTGCCATAAACACACTTCTAGCTTTATTTATCCTTTTGTGGACATCTTTCGGAACTGTATCATTCTTTGCTATTATACTTCCTAAGTAGTTGAATTCTTTCACTTCTTCTATTACTTTATTTTCTAGAAATATTTATTGATTTCCTTCTGTATTTAAATACATTACTTTGGTTTTACTTGTGTTTATTTTCAGTACCACTTTTTTGCCTTCTCTATTTAAGCTATTTAAATGTTCTTGTACATGTTGGATGTTGTTGAATAATAAGCAAATGTCATCTGTAAAGTTTAAATCTTTGAGTTTTTCCATCAGGTTTCAAGTTATACCTCTCTTTTTGTTGTCTATTACTAATCTCATGACTTCATCTAAAACTACTATGAATAACAGTGGCGAAAGTAGGTACACACCCCTGTTTCACACCGACTTCTGTTTCGAATTCTTGAGATAGTTTCTCTTCATGTTTGACAACATTTGTGGTTTGATTATAACCTTCTTTGATTAAGTTAATTAATTTCTGTGGTACTCCTCTATTTTTGAGTATTATCCATGTTTTCTCTGTTTATAGAGTCGAAGGTTTTTTCAAAATCTATGAATGCGAGGTATAGGGGTTATTGATTTTCTGATGAGTGGTCTGTTATTATCCTTAATGTGTTGATTAAATCAATACAAGATTTTCCGCCTCTAAAACCATGTTGTTCTTTCCTTAGTCCTTTATCTAACTCGTTTTTCATTCTGTTTACTAATATTTGACAATATTTTATGTACAACGCTGAGTAGGGTAATTCCCCTTCAATTACTGCATCTTTTCAGGACTCCTTTTTTTGGTATCTCGATTATTATGCCTTGCTTCCAATTTTCAGGGAATCTTTCTTCTTGCTATATTTTTACAAATAGTGGGAAGAGTAATTCCGCTGTGTTTGTTACATCTATCTTCAGCAAATCTCCCGTGATCTCGTCTATCCCTGATGCTTTTTCTTTCTTGAGTTTGTTAATGGCCTCTTATTATCTCTTCCTTTATAATAATAATAATAATAAATCTTTATTTAGCAATCTGCTAATAATGAACCACCTTAATTCCCACACATGTTTTTATTTCCTCAGGTAGCTTATTATACATAGAGAACTCGTAAAAGAAAATAGAATGTCTATCCCTATACATACGAATAGGCTGCATAAAAAAATCTCCTTGCCTCCTCATATTATAATTATATACATCTCTAACATACTGGAAACAGTTCAAGTAACTCTGCAATAACTTTATTGGCGGTTCTGTTTTTTTAATAGACTGAGAGCCAGCGACAAAAATAGTTACGTCATTTCGTTAAAAAAATATCTCATGTTACTATACTCTCTTAACACCGCTGATAATTGATTTCGATATCTGCCTGATTTTCGGTGGGGGAGAGAGCTGTAGCAGGGTCACAAAGTGCTAGAGATGACAAATAAAATAAACGTATCTGGCAGTACTGAAGTGTATTGTTGGTAACACTGTCGGTGTATGTCCAATTCGTGGTTAGCAGGTTAGGTTTTGTTTGTTATTTGACACAAAACCTAACATATAACAAGTATCACAGGCGACTTTTATCTGTAACAATGTTGTTCTGCCGTCTTCTACCTTCAATTTCTCTTATTTTCTTGTACACTGTTCTTGTGTCCCCTATTGAAGCTGATTTCTGCGCTTCTTCTGCTGCTTCCTATACATGGTCATTTATCACTTCCTATGGATTTTCTTTATTTCTAGCGCAATTTTGTTGTATTTCTTTTCTTCTATATTCATTGTGTTCTTGTAACTTTCACAACTTTACTCTTCTTCTTTCTTTAATCACACTCTATGTCTGATCACTAATCTATGCTTTTCTGTTGTGGGTTTTCAAGCCCAATACTTTCTTACTGGTTTCTAAGAGTGCATTTTTGCATCTCTTCCATATATTCTCTATGGGTTTGCTATAATCTATGGTTAGGCACTTCTCTCTCAATGTTTGCTTATATTTTTGTCTAATTTGTCGTTATTAGCTTTCCTGATACCGTAAATCTGTTGCTTAAATGTTTGATATTTTGTCTTTGTTTAGATTTAACTTGGCTACAAAAGATGGTGGTCTGATCTTACGTCTGCTCTTCTCTGGTTGCGAGTATCCCACAACATTTTAGCGTCTTTTTGTCCGATGCATATGTGGTTAATCTGATTTTCGGTCTTACCATCTGCAGATGGGTATGTGTAAACATTGTACCTTCTATTTTTAGCTTGTACATCCCACATAACTCTTAACAGCAGTTCACCGTTCTCATTGCGTTTGCCAATCCCTTCTCCTCACATTTCATTTTCGTATACATTGTTTTCTACTTCTACTCGGGCATTGAGATCTCCCATCAAAATTGTTAATCTTTTTTAGGGATACTTCTTGTTAGCCTATATAGTTTACTGTAGAACATTTCCTTGTCTACATATTCCGATACTTCAGTGGGTACGTAACATTGTATAATTGTCATTTTCCTGCTTTTTGTTTCTAACCTTATTCTAATTAGTTTTTCATCTATTAGCTCCCATTCAATAAGAGACTGATTTGCTCGTTGGTTTAATACAAAAAATTGCAAATTAGTAAAAATGATGGAGTCCGAATGTAATCATTGATATTCAATTATTAATTTTAGATTTTTTGTTTTAAGCCAAATATTAGTTATTACTAAAGCCTCTGGGGGGTGATCCAACACCCACATCAGCCCCCTCCTCCCCAATAGTTACGCCACTGCAGGATACCCTTCTTCGTATATTATGCACAAGTAGTGATTGAGATATTCTGCAATAAGCAAAGATGTAACATTAGGGCATATAAATGTTATTTCGGGTTATGATCGCTTCATTGTTTTATAATTAAATAAATGTTATAACTACAATCACACCATTAGTGTGTCTTATGTTTCTGCACCTTACCCTGTGACGTGTATTAACTCAAAACGCACAACGTAGAACAGCAAAGCTCTGTACAAAAATAATTGTAATTTTTATAACAATAAAGCAATGTGGGAAGTTCTTTTACTAAACATTTTGTTATTCTTTTCTGCGCATTGCATAAGATAGAAGTATGTATCTATGTGCAATAGTTTTGAAAATACTTCTATGCTGAAACTTATACTTTTCCGGTCGATTTGTTGAACAATTGATGCAACGTTCGTTAACATTGATTTCGAAATTAATGTGGCAGCATCTGAATCTATAAGGAATAAGCTTTTCACTGGTTCAAACATCATTAAGAAATATTAAAAATAAGCTTGTAAATATAAAACTCATCAATTTTTAATTTTTAGTAATTAAAAAAGAAATCGGACACACTATGATGAATTTATATTAAAATAAGCAGATAGGAAGCAAGGCACTTGAATCTATTCTGCTAAATGCACAATTTTGCATAGCAAAATGTGGGTTGATATTTTCCACTTGGCAGCTTAGCCTAGATGTGGTTTGGTCTTTTATGGTACATGCCGTCTAGCTAATTGCAATGTCACGATTATGGTTGGTTAAAAAAAATTCTACTTAAAGCCGGCAAAATTACTACTCATACATATTGAGGTAATGACTAGTAATATTACTGAAATTGTATTTGTAAAATCTTTGCGAAATTAATGAAATTATTGTGAAATACTATGAAATTGTGTAGCGTGGAACAAGTCATTTCAAAAAACACTCTTAAGTTTAGTGTAATCATATCCTATTTGATGTTATTCTCTCTAGTAAAATTTTAAATTACATTTTTAGGTATTAGAAACACACAAAAATACTTCTTCTTTCGCAAATTCTTTTGCCCTTTCAGGCGTCGGCTAGTGGGTCCAGCCCCTCTTTCACCCATTTCCTCCATGCGTTCCTATCTCCTGCTAGAACTTTTACCTCTACTGAGGATATCCGCTTTGCTCTTCCTATGTCCTCTATTTGATCCATCCATTTTCTTCTAGATCTAGGTCTTCCTCTTCTGCTTCTAATCGGTTTTCCTATTTCTAGTATTCTTTTTGGTAGTTCCTCATTATCCATTCTTGTAATATGTCCGTACCAGTTTGTTTTCTTTCAGTTTTTTCCATTACTGACGGCTGTTGGATACTCTCTCTTATGTGTTCGTTCCTAACATGCTCCCATTTGGTAATGCTTGTAATCTTTCTCAGATGTTTCATTTCCATAGCATTTAATTTCCCTTCGTGTTTTTTCTGCAGCGTCCAATTTTCCGCTGCATAGGTGATTATGGGTATCGCTACTGCAGTGTGGATTTTTAGTTTTACCTCCTTATCGATTTCTTTGTGGCCTAAGACTGTGTTGTTCAACGTATAGTATAGTCTTGTTGATTTATTTGTTCGATTGGTTACCTCTGCATCGACCGTACCGTCGCTTGTTAGTATAGTCCCGAAATATTCCATAGTTGTTACTCTATCTAATGGTGAGTTCTTGCATGTGATCTCTCTGTTCTCGTTGTCCTCCTGTGTTTCGTTTATTATCATCACCTTTGTTTTACTTGTATTTATTTCCATCCTCATGTTTTCTATCTCTTTATTCCAGTTGTCTAGTAAGTTCTGCAGTTTTTCTTCTTGTGTCGAGCTATTAAGACAACATCGTTTGCATACATCAAGCTGCTCAAGGTAATGGGTTTTAGGTTGCTGTATCCCGTCATGGTGTTTAGTCCTGCTTTGGCCTTAATTGATTTTAGAATTTTGTCCATCATGATTACGAATAGCAGTGGGCTTAAGCTATCCCCCTGCTTTATTCCTCTTTTCATTTCGAATTTCTCTGATTTTTGCCCTGATATTTGTATTTTGCCTTTTACTTTGTTGATCGTACTTCGTATTATTTGTACGAGCTGGTTTGGTATTTCTAGGTCGGCTAGGGTGTCTCATAGTGCTTGTTTGTTTACTGTATCGAATGCGGCTTTTAGGTCTATGAAGGTTATACAAAGCTCTTTTCCTTTTTCTAATGCCTTATGTATTACAGATTTTAGTATGAAAATGTTTTCATTCGCTTGTCTACCTGGTCGGAATGCCGCTTGCTCTTCTTCTAGCTTATGCTCTACATATATCCCCTTAGTCTTTTCTCCAAAATTCTTGTGAATAGTTTATGTGCTGTTTGGGCTAGGCAGATGGCTCTGTAGTTCTCGCATTTGGATGTTTCGCCTCTTCTGTGTATCAGTATGATCAAATTTGTTTCCCAGTCTTTTGATATTCTTTCCTGGTTCCATATTTCTTTGAATAAATCCCACAGCCACTCCTTTCCTTTGTCTCCTATCCATTTGATCATTTCCGGTGCTATCTCGTCTTTGCCGCTTGCTTTCCCAGTTTTAAGTTTTTGAATTGCTTCCTGTAGTTCTTCTTTCGTCATTTCTTGGAGATCTTTCGTATTTTTGATATCCATATTTCTTTCCGCAGCTGTTTCTCCGAATTTTTCCTCGTAGAACTCCTTCCATGCTTCCAATATTTCCTTCATTTCCATTTTGAGTTCGTTGTTTGTTGTATATGGCTTTTAGTTCTTTTTGATTTGTTCCTCTTAATCTTTTGACGGTTGTCCAGAATTTTTTTGTATTTACTCTATAATTGTCATAAATTTCTTCTCCAAACTCTCGCCAGCTATTCTTTTTTGCTTCTTTAATTTTAATCTTTACTCTATTTCTCTTTTCTGTGTAATTATCCCTATCCTTTCTTACTTTTGTGCGAATGTATTTTCTCCATACATGTTTCTTTCCCTTAACCAGATTTTTTATCTCTTCATTCCACCATCTTGTTTGCTTTAACTTTTTGTCAAGTTTCATTCTCCCACATACTTCTGCTGCTTTTAAAATTGTTTTCTTGAATGTTTCCCATTTTAACTCTTAAGTCCTCTTCGTGTCCCTCTTCTTTTTGTCTGCTGAATAGTCTCTGTCATGTCTTGATACTTCCTTTGAAACTCTGGTATTTGAAGTTTGTGCGTTGCTATTTTGCTATAGATTATTTCAACCGTTTTGTTTATTCTGGTTGAGAGTTGTGCCATTACCAGTCTGTGATTTGTGCCTAAATCTGCTTCTTTCCTTGTTGCTATATTTTGCACTACCTCGCTGCGGCTTTGAGTGTGTACTGTATAATCTATTACACTTTTTGCATTTCGTTCTTCTGCTACGAAGTTTTGTACGTCCTGTTCTTCTTGTTTCCATATTGTGTTTCCTCTTATTAGATCGGTACTTTCGCGGAATTCTATCACCCCGTTCCTGTTAGATGTTTGTTCTCCCATACATCCCAGTCCTCTGTTGGTATCCTTCCCCACTCTGGCATTCCAGTCCCCCATAATGATTGCTGGTTCTATTTCCTCTTTTGCTTCGTCTAATACTTCTTGGAGTGTCCTGTATAATTCCTCTACTTCCTCCACAGGTGTCCCTTCTACGGGTCCGTAAATTTGTATTATGTTTATTAACTGTTCTAGTTTTATTACTATCCACAAGATTCTCGAGTTGATCGCTTTGTATTTAAAGACGTATCTGTGCAAGTCTTCTGTCATTATTATTCCTACTCCTTCATTTGCTCTGCTTTCGTTATTAACTCCTGAGTAGTACAACATGTGATTGTTTGCAATTCTTACTATTCCTTGTCCCTTTTTCTTCGTTTTGCTTATGCCTAAAATATGGATTTTATAGGTTTCCATTTCCTCCACTAACTCCATGTCTTTGCGGGCCAGGGTATTTATGTTCCATATTCCTATTCCTATTTTCTTGTTGTTTTCCTGTATTTTCCTATGTGGTTTCCAATCTTTCTACTTCTGTGTACATTTTGTTATCTCTTGTCCCTTTTCATAGCTTTTCGTCATTGGTAGATCCGTCTGATTTTTGTTTCCTGTTAGTTTTTTGGAGTGTGCTGTTGCCAAGTAGTCTTCGTGATGTCGCGGTGTGTTTTGTTTAGTTTATCTTCTTCTCTTCTTGGTCCTTCATTTCTGTGAGGAGCTAACATTGTTTGTTTCCAATTTTTCTTTGGTATTGCTCCTTGGGGTGAGTTTGTTCCCTCCCTCTCTCTTCTTCCTTGCCTTTATTTCTTTGGGTGAATCTGTTCCGTTAGCTTCTTCGCATTGTCCTTCGATATCTTCAATCTTCCACTCTTCTCCGTTTATTAGTAGTTTGTCTCTTATGATTGAGGCTTTTAGTCCCCTTTTCCGGACTTGTATCATGTGAGATAGTAATTTTTTTCTCAGTTCTCTCGTGTACTTGTCCAGATCTTCACTCACTCCTAAATCTGTACCTTTCAATCTGTTTGAGTTACGTAGGATTTCCCATTTCTTCAGTTTCGTTGTTATTCCAATCTTTATTGGTCTGTTTTCGTTTCCCCTACGCTCTCCTATTCTGTTAATAAAATCTATCTCGCTGTCTGTCACTGTTATTTCCATTCTTTTCACAATTTCGTTTTTCTCTTTCAGGATTTTTGGGTCTTCCTTGTTTTCTTCAGGAATTCCAAAGATTATTAGGCTTCTTTTTCTTGCTACGTTTTCCAAATTTTCTATCTTAAATGCCTGGCGTTTTATGATTTCCTCTAAATGTTTTATTTTGGCTGTTTGATGGCGGCTCACCTTTTTATTTGTTTCGTCGATTTTTCCTTGCATCTGAATTAATTTGCCCATGATGTCCGCTAGCGTATGTTCTTTGTTTCCTGCCATTTCCCCAAATCCGGATTTACAAGCTCAAAAAAGCCGAATACGGCCCTGCAGTTGTTTACCTGCACGCTCGCTGGTTGCCGCAGCCCCGCGCAAAGAGCGCGTTCCCCTTTGACTTGTCGCAACCTCGCTCTTATCCGAGCCGCAGCTGTTCTCGCTAACGTGTTTGTTTATTTAGGATTATTTATATTCTATTCCTACCTTATTTTCTGCTTTCTTTGACTTCTCCGTCCTTTGTTTGCTATTCTTGCACCCTTTTATGTTTACTATTGCCGTCTTTATCGTTGTTCTGCAATTTATTGTTGGCTGAGATTTTATTGCTGTCACTTGTCACTTTCCAGGACCTAAACGAGATAGGTGTGGCGTCTGCGGGTTCGAATCTTCCCGAATCGCAATATTTAGCCACATAAGAATACACCAAAAAAAGGTAATCTTTATACACATCTACTAATATGTAAGAATCTTAATAATATTATATACAATATACATTGTTAGCAAATCAGGCGAGATGATTTATAATAACTTTTTTCAGAAAAGCGATTTCCAAACACGACCAAAAAAAAAAAAAAAAAAGTAGTTTGCAAGGAGAGAGGTGGGGTGGGTGGGGGTGGAAACCGTGCGATCTTTACACTGAATACCAATGTGCCAACAAGAAATGCATCAATAAGTCTCAAGTTTGCGACTTTGCCGATTGATTGTGGTGATAGCTCAGATGAGTTGGGTTGCCATCACAACAAAGTTTGCACAGATGCGACCAGGGGAGGCTGCGAGCATCATTGCATCAACCTTACAGGTGGAGGCTACATTTGCGCCTGCTATCCAGGCTATATCATTTCAAAAGAGAACAGGAAGAAGTGCCACAGGAAGCCATCCGTGCTTGCAGATAGATTTGCACGAATTTGAATAGGACCTTCAGATGCTTCTGCCATGATGGCTTTAAGCTATCCGATGGACTTTCTGGAATTTACAGGGCGGTACAAGAAAAAATCACGTTGCTATTTGCAAATGGGCCTGAAATTAGAGCATTCAGCTTGAGGGAGCGAGCAGAAATCGATGTAATCAGTGAGGAAAAACGAAGCTTTGGATTACAACTCGACATCACAAATAGTATTCTGGGCTGAAAGCTATGACAAGACCATAAAGCGCTCGTACATGGTAAACGCCCGCAATGGAGAAGTTAAAACTGGCTATGCGCAAGATCTCAACATGAAAGGCAACTCTAAACATACCGCTCTGGCTGTAGATTGGATCGGGGATAACTTGTTGGACTGAAACAGACTGAGCTGGCTCAAAGCCCAAGGGTAGAGTAAGTAATGATGGCCAAAACTAACGGTCGTTATCGCAGGGCCATTGTTAATGTCAGCCTAGAGAGCCCCACTTCTGTAGTTTTCGATCCCCAACTGGGATATATGTTTTGGATATACGTCAAATCAGCTGCAAAGATTGAAGTTTCCTGGATGGATGGGTCTAAACGTCGAACACTAATCACCGAAGGCGTTCGGCACCCCGCAGGGCTGGCTGTAGATTACTCAATGGACCATTCGCTTTATTGGGTGGATACTAAGCTTAACACCATTGAATCGATGAGGCATGACGGGTCCAATAGGAAAACCATTCTGAAGGGCAACAGGCTGAAGCACCCGATTTCTCTGGACGTATTCGAATCTAACCTGTTTTGGGTAACTAAAGACACTGGTAAATTGCTCAGGCAAGATAAATTCGGCCAGAGTGTGCCTGTCACTATCCAGGGAGATCACGTCAATCCATCAAGTGTCGAAGGTAAGTCGGTTGACTGTACACCTACCAGTTCTGGCATCTACTTATTTTACAGTTTACCACAACTTGCGGTACAACACCTCGATTAACAACCCTTGCCGGAACAATGAATGCTCCCACCTGTGCTTACTGGTACCCGGAGGGCACAGATGCACATGCCCAGACACAGCAGCACCCTCATCGCACAGAAGCAAGGCTGAAATAACATGCGACGCAGCATCAGAACGGCCAAGGCCAGCAACGCGAGTTTGTGCCTCCAAAAACGGGGGATTGTGCAGGGAGAGTGACACTACCAACTTGGTGTGCGAATGCCCTCCAGATTTCCACCTGCAATTCTGTGATGTCCACGTTGCACACAGGAGGAATCCCAGTGGCTCTTACAATGTGGCGATTGTTATACCCATAGTCGTCATCCTTTTGGTCCTGGGTGCCGCTGCAGGTGTTTGGTTCTTCTTGAGAAAGAGCCCATGGTGAGTAGTGAGTTTTTAGTTAGTTATGCTGTTTCAACGCTTACATTTCAGTGGCAAAGGAACGGGTCATTTTTTTTTTGTATTTAACCACTAGAATCTTGTGCTGTTCTTTCTTTTTGCTGTCTCTTCACACTTATCTTACGTACCATTTCTGTTTTTTTAATCTTTTTTACTTCCTTTTATGATAAAGGAAGTATTGGATTCACCCCAAAAATTCAAAATTGAGTTTTCAACAGATCTTCACGTTTTAGAGTCCCCTGAACCACAAAAACATTTTTTTTCATTGGTTTGTCTGTGCGTGTATGTGTCTGTGTGTGAACAGAATATCTCAAAAACGAAAAGAGCTATGGCGTTGAAACTTCATATATAAGTTTTGGGTACTGTCTAGATGCGACAGCAAGCTTTTGAAGAAAATCGCATAACCGGAAGTATGGTGTTTACTCTTGTTTTTTCAGTTTTTTTTCGATTTTTTCAAATTACATTTTTATTACATTTTTAATGTGTATTGATGTGAGATAGGTGATTTTCCAGTTGAATGCTTCTAAAATGGGTTTCTTTTGTTCCTTTTTCTATTTTTTTTCCTATTTTAAATAGAACACCCGGTATATTATTACATTTTTGAATTGAGCTTAAAATTCTAGCGAAAATTTGTCTCTTCAACTAACGCTCTATTTTGTACCCTATTTGTAGAATTTGTATTTTTTGACAAATGCTTAAAAATTTAAAATCAAATTTTTGGCTAATTATAAGATCACTGTAAAAGGAAGTTGTGTGCGTGTATCACACCAGATTTTTTTGTGAGGATTGATTTATTTGCTGCATTTACTTACCTTCTTCTTATTCTTAATTCAGCCTCCTTCTACCTTTCCGTGTAGGGTTAGTTTGGAATTGAGTTTACACTTGATTCTCACCTCCTCCCATTTAATTCCTTTCTTCTCCACTGCCTTCTTCACCCCACTCTTTCTTAACTTTCTTAACGTTCTTGGTTGTCCCATTTTTGTTTTCCCCCCTCTCTTATCTTTTTCCACTCTCTTTCATCTTTTTCCACTTCTTAACCCTTTCTACCTTTTGATGCAGGGTTAGTTTGGAATTGAGTTTAGGGTAGGTACACTTTACCTCTATACCTCTCGCCATGTTCTTCTGTCTTTTGTTAATTTTCTCACAGTCTCTCACTTACGTCCTCTCTCCTCCTCTGTCTTCTTCACTCCATCCTTTCTTGACTGCCCTCTTCTTCTTTTTCTTTCCTGTGTCATCATTGTTTTCTTCTTGTTAATCCCTTCTATCTTTTAGTGTAAGGTTAGTTTCAAAATGAGCTGAGAGTACACTTTACCTCTATACTTCTCACCAGCTTCTGTCTTCTACTAATTTTCTCGATTCCTCTCACTTAGTTCCTTTCTCCTTGACTACTTTCTTCATCCCATCCTTTCTTGTCTTTCTTGGCTGTATTGTTCCCCTCTCTTGCCCCATAAAGTTTCCTAGTTCTATCCTTGTCTATCCTAGTTATATGGCCGATCCATCTCAATTGCTTTTTTTGTTTAGTTAATTCCATATATTCGACTTGCAGCTGCTCTCTGTATGTCTCATTTCTGATTTATCTTGTATAGTTTTGCCCTGAATTCTTTACCTTTGATTGTTTTATGTTGTTGTATATTCTGTTCGCTTATTACCATGCACTTAGTCTTATGTATACTTATTTACTTGTGTTTATTAAGTTTATTTTCTTCAGTTGTTCATTTAATAAGTTTATCTCTTCTTGTAACTCCTCGACGCTTTAACCGAGTGACTTTTATCCTTTCCGTTTTCCAATAACTTACTTGTATGGTTTCAGTTCATCTTTGCATTTTTACAGCTTATGCAGCATCACATTGAATGACAGAAGGCTCAAGATGCATCCATTTTTGATACTAAAATTTCTGAGTCTAATGTAGTTTTATAGTTTTTAATACATTCTATAAGGTTTGTAGAGAATTCCATTATCTGCCACAGTTGTTAGAATGCTTTGCTAAATCTAAAAAGCATACATGCTATCTTTAATGTTTGTCGTAAGATAAATATTTGATCTTGTGTACGTCTTCCTCTTGACTATCCCTTTCTTGTAAATTGGTGATGTCCTAGAGTTTGTCTTAATTATATTTTTTGTATCTCTTCATCCAGTTCTGTTCTTTTTGTATCAGCAGATTCCTTTATTTCTTTCTTTTTGTTTTGTGTTGCATTACTACCACCACTCTTTACTTCTTCTCTCACTTCCTCCACTTTCTCGTTTTCTTTTAATAAACTTTGGAAGTATCTTTTCTATTTAATATCTTCCCGTTTAGTTAATATTTTTAAATTTTTTTAGTTGATTTTGCCTTGATGTTCTAAAATTTTGTAACATTCTATAATGTTGCTGTACTAGCTTCTTGTAATCTTTTCTTCGAATTTGGCCCATGTTCTTTCTTTGCTTACTTTTTTCTAATAGTCTTCCAAAGTTTCTGTAGTCATATTTTTTCCAGGCTTTTATCTTATCTCCATTTCTATTGTCCAGCAATTTGTTCTTTTCTTTTGTTTATTACCCGTTTTAGTTGTGTCCGGCTCTGTTTATTGTTTTGATATTTTCTTCCTACGTTTTTATCTGATAATTTCTTTTATAGTTTTTTTCCTTCTTTTTCTCTCTCTCTTATAACTTTGAATTCCATTCGTAGTTAATAGTAGTCACTCCCTATTTTCAATTTTTGCGCCCCTCCTGACTTTTACTTGTGAATTTACTAAAAAGTAATCTACAATAGATTTTTTCTTTCTTGTTACTTCCTCTCTTGTAAATTTGTGTATCTCCTTATGTGGGAACTTGGTGTTTGCTATTACCAGATCGATTCTTTTCAAATTTTCATTTCTGTCGACTTTTCAGTCAGTTTCTAGTTATTTATCCATTCCTTGCTTCTCCCTACCCACTCCTCCGTTCATATCTCTCATCACTTCTTGTTGTAGTATCTCATAAAATTTAGCTTTTCCTTCTGCTTTAACATCTTTGATAGGGACGTATCTTGCCGCCATGTGATATTTTTAAACTTTGATTTTTATTTGTGTCGACATTATCTTTTCATTTACGTATGATATTTCTATTCTCTTTTATTATTTTTTCTTGAGTTACCGCTATCGTGATTCCAGCTTTTGTTCTGTAATTTTTTTCTAGCTCTGTTCAACACATAACTGTATGAGATGTTATATCTCCGTTCTTTTCCTCTTAGTCTCTATCACTTCTAATATATCGCCATTCATTTAATCCATTTTTGTGTACTACTTTTATCTCTTTTCCTTTTATAGTCCTAACATTGCAGGTTTTTTCTTTATAAACTAAGAGCTATTTATTCTATTTATTTTCTGTTGTTATTGTAAATTTCATTCCTGACTGGTTTTGTACTTCTATTATAAGCGTTTATACCGGGTGTCCATTCTCAAAGTCGAACATAGGTAATTAACATCAGTGCTTTCACTCGTTCTTCAATGAAATAATTCATTTGTCTGTAGATAATTTTAACAGACGTTGACAGAAAATACCTGATTTATGCCAACTAATTACCAATTTTTTTGACAAATGCTATCGAACTTGAAAATCAAGGCATGACATATTTAAAAATTCCTAAATTTTAAATTAGTTTTTTAAAATAAAAATCGCATCTTGAGTATTATTATTAGTATCATTTGATGCGTAATAATTTTATCTTTCCAATGATACTATTACCTTTCCTGTAAGTTGAATTGGCGAGCAGGAATCGGCAAAAACGTTCAATACAATGTTAATCGCCTATGTTCGACTTTGAGAACGGACACCCGGTATATTTTTCTAGTACCGACTCTTATTAACACATTAAATTTGCATGGCTTTACAAAAACGGTTAATATAAATGTAATTTTGAACTTGCAGCATTATACGAAGTTCCCATGGATATGCAATAATTGCGCCATCCAGCGTCACAAACAAAACGTCTCCCCAAGTGCACGTGCGACACCGTGAGCTAGAGCCTGCCTCCGATACGGGTAAGGACACCCAAAAACTAGTGGAAGAAGACTGTTGATATAAAAAGAAACATTCACTTCTAAGATTATACTGGTTAGTGCTAGCTTATATCAAAAGTTAGCGATACAATCTTTTACATTCGCTGGACTAGCAAATCTTAAAGTTATAGAATGCAGTATTCTGCAGCGTAGGTCACAGCTATAGTGTATCATTTTAATTGTTGGTTGTTAAATGTAAGTATTTAAAATTATTTATTGCGTTCTTGTAAAAAGGAATCTCAATACTATGTTATGTGTTTTTAAACGATGATTAACTGATTTTTATGGTCATAAATTTTATAGAACAGACACTTTCAGGGTATACTGGTTAGTTATTTTGTAAAATAGTTTCCACAATTATAGCGAGATATGTTTTATTCTTTAACTTTGAAGCAAAACTAATAATCGAGCGCTGCACCTTTCCAAAAGGTAGACATTAACGTAACAAAGAATATTTTTGTACTGCGGTGTTGGTAAATGCATAATTTCATACAGCTGAAATCAGCATAACCATGCGATATTGTTACGACCAAATTTGGTAATGTTAAATGTTCTTAAAGCAAGTGCCATTGTTAACATCATAGAAATTACAAAAATTATGCTGATTTTTTCTCGAATGAAATAATTGCTTGTACTTCGAGAGACGCAATTACTTTATAACTATTAAATTTTTCACTTTGTAAGATGATCTGTTGTACATATAGGGTAAGATAGTGTAAATGATTTTATTATTTAGCTATTGCAAAGGCATATACGTGATTTTAATGAACCTACATAGGAGACTGCTCCTTAAAACATTCCATATTTGTCAGTGTTGCAGGTTTTATTAATTTGTTGTAAATTAGTTTTATTCCTTTAGAGATTTTAGTATCAGGCTGGAACAATATTTCATGAAATGTAACTAACGGTTAGCCGTCAGTATCTAAAGAAATTGAAATCGATATTGTCGAATTGTTAATATTGCTCAATACCGTCCAAGCTGATATCAGATTAGAATGTCAAAGTGTTAACAGCTATAATTGTAAAATGGTTGAAGTTCAAGAGCAGAACTGTTTTAATTGTTTCGTTATTCAAAGTGTTTTACATTCTGCTTTTGAAATTTTAAATGTGAGTTTAGTGCTAAGAGAAATGTAAATAGATATGTCATTTAAATTCACTGCAAAACACAAAACTATGGAAGGGCAACATTCAAAATTTGCATATGTACGTATTACAGCTAATAGTATTCAATAGTTTGATTTCTTCAAGAAGTAATACAACTGTGTACAGAAACAATTTGTTATACAATTTTAAGATCAAATGTGTATGTATTACAGTAAATAATATAGCGATTTGTTAAATATAATCACGTTTTAATCGATTTATTTATCCTACACCAATAATTACAGTGCCTTCATAAATGATCGAACGTTTTTGAATGGTCATTATTTTGGCACCATTTATTTATGTTGATGGCACTGTAAGTCTATGTCAAATTCGAGGTTATCAGGTTAGGCATCAGTTTTGACACAGACTGACGCAAAACCTAACCTGTTAACCTCCGATTTGACATACAGTGTCACCAACATAAATAAATGGCGCCAAAATAATGACCATTCAAAAACGTTAGATCATTTATGAAGGCACTGTAGTAACGATGTTTATGTGGCTTTGAATATGTCTCGACTAGATAAAAGCTGCAGTTTTGTAAAATTTTAAGTACAAAAGGGGAACTCGAGTAACTAGTAGAAACAGATCAGTATTATATGGAAGTAAGGTGGGGGATTTAAAGCAAGTGCAACACGAAAAGATTGAAGTTACGAAAGCAAATTTCAAAAAGAGTATGGTGAATGGGGAAGGAACGATGAAATTATACGGGGAAACCAAAATGGATAATGCTGGGGGAAAACAAAGAGGTAGACCAAAGACTAAATGGATAGAAGATGTGCAAAATGATGTAAACAGAATGGGAATAACTGACTGGAATACCAAAGCAAGAAAAGAAAGAATGGAAGAAGAGTATAGGACAAGTAAAAGGCCTTGATTGTAAATATTAACCTTTTTCTTCATTCTTCTGGCATGCCCTACTCTTACCATATTGTGCATATTAGTTCGTGAATTTTTCTATGTAGTGTATCGCCTCCATATTTTAGATTATCAACATTTAAAACGATATTAATTGTAAAATATATGAATTCAGCTAACCTTTCATATGAATAATTTGACTCTGACAGTTATATAGATGTCATTTGATATAATTCTCATACCATCAATTAACCATGAAGTATAATTATTTTAAAAATCAGGATCATCCTATACCATAAAATCAGTGGTCTCTTTCTTTGTATTTTTGTTCGCTATCTCCTCCGAAAATACTGGACCAATTAAATTGTACGATAGCTTAAAATTTTGCAAATTTCTTAACTTCGATTGTAGACCGGTTTTTATTTTAAAAAAAGTACGAAAAAACTTTAATTTAATTAAATCGTGTAATTAGGGAAGCAAAGCGTAGCTCGAGTGATTCACTATGTTCATATATCGTTATAGCAGCGGCTTATTCAACGAAGCATCGGTGGCTTAGTGGTAGAATGCTCGCCTGACACTCGGGCGGTCCAGTTTTGATTCCCGGCCGATGCATCCTTTTTTTAATTTAAATCGTGTAATTAGCGAAGCGAAGCGTAGCTCAGGTGATTCACTAGTAGTAAATATTAATAAATACAAATAATTAATCATACTTTATAAAACGTGAATCTAACATAATTTAAGAGTAAATGTTCTACCAGAGCTAGTAAAAGAAATAAACTCAATAGTAAATAATTTAATTGAGAGCATAATATTTTTACATAAATTAATCTAAACAAAAATGTATCTATTTAAGAATACAAATAAAATAATAAAGCATTGAGGTTATAACAATATATATTATTATGATACACGAGGTAGTGTGATCAATCATAATAAAGAAATATTTAAAACTAATAAATTTGGAAGATTATTACAATTAAATTTTGAGGAGTGTAGATAAAAATTGGGGGTTAAATTTAATATAAATCATGAAAGTTAATTGAGACAATGGGTGAGATAATTTAATAATGATTAGAAATTGTATATTCAAAATATTGATGGTTGCAGTAAATGTTAAAAAAGTTCAAGCCAAGGCTACAATTGACAAATGTATTTGTTAGAAAGATAAGAATAAATAACCTGTAATAATAGAATATTTAAAATATAGAAGTGTGCATTAAGAATGGTATCTAACAGGAATGAAAATTTTGTTTAGAAATTAGTTACTGAAACAACTCATAAAAAACAGACATGTAATTTGAATATAACAAATTTTGGTCAAATAAAAACAGAAATTAATGCCTTGATTTGTGTTATTGTTTGGTTTATACAAATTAAAGGGGGCATATCAGCAAATCTACGTGGTAACATATGTGAGAATATAAATTGGAACTTATAAAGACAATCGGTGAAGAGATTGTGCCAATGCAGTGAATTATAAATAAACAATACAGAAGATTACATTATATGAAGAGAATTGGATTTATTGATACATACAAGATATAATTGGTATTCATGGGTGACATTGATGGTTGTATGGATGATGATTTAGACATTTGAGGGAGGTTGTCACAATTAACTTGGTTTGGATAGTTTTCGTGGGTGTTGTTGGAGACAAAGGATTATCTGCAAAATAAACTATGTTATATTTCGACTTTCATAATACTGAAACTTATGGAGGGTCGATTGGTGTGACGGTGACGTTTGGAAGGAAGCAGGTCTGGATTCTGGGAACAGTAGGAGTTATTTACTGGATATATGCAGTTCGAGGGTTGGCTGACCATCATAGTTAGTACTATTTGAGGATTGAGCGGTAGGTGTTGCAGTCTGTCGACATTTGGAATCGTTATTGGTTGGATTTTTGCAGTGAAGGCTAGAGAAGTTATTAAGGTTTGTGTAAAGAATTTATGAAAGCATTTTGAATAACATTTAGTAATAGAAAGTGAGAAAATCAACTTGATATAGTACTTACGTAGTGAATTGATTAATATGTGTGTCAATGTAAAATACGATTGTCAATACCTGGTTTGATGAGTAATAGAAGTCAGGTTTGACAGTAAACGTTATTAGTAGTCAAAGATTTTGAAAATACAATTTTAAAACTTCAATTAATAGAGAACTAGATTTTGGCGAACCATCCTGAGATAAGAGCACTTGATTTGAAAGTAATTATAGTTAACTAACGGGGCATTGTATTAATAAAGGGCAAACTTAACGTAAAATATTGAATACGAAAGTTATATGACTATTTCAAATATATGAGATAACTCCAATACATAACATAGTGGTCACTCAACGTGTTTTTGTAATACATAATAAATGATTATGCAGCCGAAGAGGAGCTAGCATAACAATACAATACAGGGTGTTTTCTAACTTGGGACTTTTCTTTAAATAGCAAGAAGCACAAGGAAAATAATGTATGTGTTTGTGGCACATCCGGATCGAAGGTCCAATGTTTTGGCCTTCTCAGTTTTCCGTTATTTGGAACACTCCTGATTGCCAGCTCGCCTTGGAATTTGTGGACTGTATGATTGTAGGTTTCACTGAATAAATACACTCGTTGAAAGCCGGAAATATGTTACTTTATTAGCAATAAAAAACATATCGAACATTTGAACATTTACAAGAATTAGCTTCCGTAGAGCGGACCGGTTTGCATGCTGCCACGTTGACAGATGAAACGTAAGTGTTTTTAGAATCGGATGCCGGCCCGGCAGTCTACTGCGCACAGTATGAATTCAGAATGTAAGAGAGGCGGCAAAATTTATAAAGTCCTTAACATACCGCCCGCCTTGGAAAGGGTAACCTTTCAAATAAAACAGTACAGAGTTGACATGTAAAAGCTAGAGTAAAACATGTAACATGAACACACATATATACAAAGCATAATAGTACATGGATCTTAATCTAGTACAAGAAAACCCGAACAATGGGGAGCCAAAGGCTTTACGAAAACTGCGCTGAACGCTAACGCGCTAGTTTACAACACTAGGTAGCGGGCACAATTTGGCGAAGGATCGCTTCACGATCCCTGACACAGTGTTCACTGACGCCACACGCGTAACGCCGTCAAGGCCAGGGTGCAGCTCGGTGACCCGGCCTAACCTCCACTTCAGAGGGGGTAGATTGTCATCCTTGATGAGGACCATGGAACCAGGCTGGAGGTCCGAAAGATGCGTGCGCCATTTGGTGCGCTGTTGGAGTTCCGAGATGTACTCTTTACTCCATCTCTTCCACACATTCTGGTGAAGTTGTTGTATTCTCTGGTATTTAGACAGCCGAGACTCGACTATCTCAGTTACGTTGGGATCAGGCAGTGACACCAACGGACGACCAATCAGGAAATGAGCAGGAGTCAAAGGCTGAAGGTCGTTTGGATCAGAGGACAAAGGGGACAGGGGTCGGGAGTTTAAGGTCGCTTCCACCTGTGCTAACAAAGTGCTAAATTCATCATAATTTAGACTAGCGTTACCTATAACGCGACGTATGTGATGTTTGGAGGACTTGATTCCGGCCTCCCACAATCCGCCAAAGTGGGGACTGTGCGCGGGTATAAAATGCCAAGCTACTCCGTCGTTCGCGACTGATTCGGAAATAGAAGGGTTTTGTTCCGCGAGAAAATTGCCTAATTCGATTAACTCGGAATTAGCGCCTACAAAGTTAGTGCCGTTGTCTGAGTAGACATGGAGCGGTTTGCCTCGTCGAGCCACAAACCGGCGAAAAGCCATTAAGAAGGTTTCAGTAGAAAGATCAGCGACCAATTCAAGGTGCACTGCCTTTGTGACGAAACAAACGAATAGACAAAGGTAGGACTTTACTAGTTTAGAACCACGTCCCTTGCGATCCTTTATCATGAAAGGTCCACCATAATCAATACCAGTCGTATGAAATGGGGGCGATGATTGAGTACGAGAGGCTGGCAGGTCTCCCATTATGGGTTCAGTTAACCTAGGAGAGAATCTAAAGCACCGTAAGCATTGATGAACCACTTGCTTGACGATATTTCTGCCAGAGGTGATCCAATATCGTTCTCTGAGATTAGCTAACAGCATTTGAGGTCCGGCATGGAGAAGCCGAAGATGCTCATGCGATACTAGGAGTTTGGCGAATGGATGTTTGCCAGAAATCACTAGAGGAAACTTCTTGTCAAAGGGTAATTGAGAGTTGTGGAGCCTACCACCAACTCTTAGCAGTCCCTCGGAATCCAGAAAGGGATTCAGGGATATCAAAGCAGAAGATTGTTTCACAACAGTTTAAGTTCGTCAGGAAATGACTCGCGTTGGGAGAACCTGGCAAGCCTTACAATAGATGCTTGCAGTTCATCTGTAGAGAGGGGACCAGAAAGACGATCAGCCTTAGGGGCTCGCGCATTGTTATGAAAACGAAAGCAATAAGCTATAACTCGTTGTAAGCGAGCAAAGCTTGAATACTGATTGAACGGAAATGGTTCAACAGAGGTTACAGGAAGACTCTGAACTTCTTTTTTGAATTCTGGAAGCTCAGCACGAACATGTTTGGAAGTAGGCCAAGAGGCCTCACCTTCGCTTAGCCAGGTGGGACCATGCCACCAGAGGCTTAACAGACCCAGCGGGTCAAATATCTGCGATCTTTCAGACAAGATGCTACGCTTGGTAGCCTTACTACTTGTAGAATTTGAAATATGGGATATTTCAGACAAGCTGCTACGATTGGTAGCCTTACCACTTGTAGAATTTGAAATATGGGATATTTCAGACAAGCTGCTACGATTGGTAGCCTTACCACTTGTAGAATCTGAAATATTGAACATGGAAGTAGGCCAAGATGCCTCACTTTCGCTTAGCCAGGTGGGACCGTGCCACCAAAGGCTTGACAGACCCAGCGGGTCAACTAGCTGGGAAATTTCAGACAAGCTGCTACGATTGGTAGCCTTACTACTTGTAGAATTTGAAATATGGGATATTTCAGACAAGCTGCTACGCGTGGTAGCCTTACTACTTGCAGAATCTGAAATATTCTCTACTGATAAGAATCCTTTCTGAGCGATGTGCAATGAATCACCCAATACCTCTACAGGTTCCTTGAGAGGGATAGAGACAACGAATCGACCATTCGCTTCTCGTTGAGTATTTTGCACGAAATGTGCCTCACAGGCGTTCTCTTCATTTGTGCGAACCTTTTCCTCTGGGTAATGTTCGAGTTGCCAAAACCTAGCAATGGGGTCAGAAGCATCCTCGATCGTGCCAAGATTGCACTGTACAGGGTACGCAGAAGGAGGGCCTGTGGGGCCAGAAACAATCCAACCAAAACGAGTCTTTTGGAGGATGGGAAGATTTGGGCCTAGACCAATTTGTCCAATACAAAGGAGCTGCCAGAAAATGGGCGAACCAATCAGAATGTCGATGGTGCCCGGTTGGTCGTAGGACAGATCTGATAACTTGATGTTATCAGGAACCTTGAAGCTGTTTCGCTGGACGCGAAAACTTGGGGTAACACCCGTAATCTCATCGAGAACAAGACAGGATAGGCCAATGCCGTATGAAGTGTGAGGGGCTTGCAGCTTGATATCACACCTAGCCTTGATTTGAGAAGTGGCTTTACTTAAGCCAGAAACAGTAACGTTGACTTCGCGAGTTGGAAGCTTCAACCTTTTACACAGATCTGAACGTATGAAGTTCGATTGGGAACCGGAATCCAGCAGGATTCGCACAACATGAGGCGTACCATCATCAGCGATGAGTTTAGCGGTAGCCGTAGGTAAGAGTACCTGAAAAGCATTCGAACAGAATGCCGAAATCGATTGGTTTAGTTCAACAGGGGTTTCTGCCGACATCGCAGATCCTGGTTGACTAGAAGAAGCGTTCTGAGGCTTATCCTCATGAAGAAGCGTGTTGTGCCTTGATTTGCACTTTCTACACGTATATTTGGAGCTACAAAGGCTCGCAAGGTGACCCTGAGTTAGGCAATTAAAGCATACGCGGAGCTCTTTTGCCTTTGACTTTCTGTCAAGAACAGACATCTTGACAAACTTATCGCATTTGTACAAGGAATGAGATCCTTTACAAAGTGGACACGAAGGGGTACCTGACACAAATGATTTCGAATGTACCTTGGAAGACTTTTCGGGTACAAGCTTGCTATCTTTTACCTCTAGAGTTTCTAGAAGATTTGCTGTATTTTGTAAGAATTCCTTGAACTCATCAAGATTAGGCAGGTCAGAACTTGACCGGTTTCTAAGGACCTCCCATTCACGAAATGTAGTGGGGTCCAGTTTTTTAGAAACTACATAAATTATAACAAAATCAAGAAGCTCGCTTTCGGTAGCTAATGATTTGATTGCTGCAAAATGTTTGAATAACATATCGCTAATCGTACGTAATTTAGTTGCAGATTCCTTACTGCAAGATTCAAGTTCAAAAATTGCCTTGAGGTGGTTATGAACCAGAATTTTTGGATCATTGTATCGATTGCACAATGCCTCCCAAGCTAGAGTATAATTACCCGCAGTAAACTCTAAACTTTTTATAATTTGGCTTGCATCACCCTGTAAACTAGCCTTTAAGTAATGCAGCTTTTGAATATTAGTTAACGCTTGATTCTCATGAATTAAACTAATAAAAATCTCACGAAACTCTAGCCATTCTGAAACGTTTCCTGAATATTTGGGAATCGAAATGGCGGGAAGGCGTACAGCTTGATTATTGCAATGTGAACTGCAATTTGAATGCGTTGATCTTACGCTACCGTTAGGAGATCCAGAACGATCTGGTGCAACATCAGACTGCTTGCTGTATTCATTAATCAAATATTTAGCTTGTGAGATTGCAAGAAAATAAGAGTCTTCAAATTCGACTTGTTGCTGCATTTCAGATTCTGAATCGTTACTGTTTTCTAAAATTTGTTCATGAACCGCATAATATTCCGATAGCACGGTGGCTATAGCATCCAATCTTTCTTGCAATTGAATGCTAGATAAGAATTGATCTTCATCGTGAACTATTTGCAAAGATTGCACGTAATTTGCAAAACGCGTGAGCTTGCCCTTGATAGAGCCACGTGCTCTTACAAGCGGATCCATAATTGCTGAGATTAAAACCAATTTAACCGATCGAACTAACTTTTCGTACGCCTCTGGCGTGAATTTTGTACGCTTCTGGTACGCGGACCCAACGGGTCAACTATCTGTGATATTTCAGGCAAGATGCTACGCGCGGTAGCCTTACTACTTGCAGAATCTGAAATATTCTTTAATGATAAAACCCATTCGCACGCCTCTGGCGCGAATTTGTTTATAATGCAGACAGCGCTTGCTAGCAACGCGAGAAACTTGTAGCTTACGACGCAGAAAACGACCCTGGTACAACGCGGGAAACTTGTTGCTACGACGCAGAAAACGGCCTTGGTACAACGCGGGATTATTTATGAAACATGCAGGGTATATCGCTAACAAACGTAATAGCTTGGCATTTCACGCAATTAAAATGTTTATATGACTCATAAACCATTTGTTTACGCAATAATACGCAGCTGAAATTATGCACACATGCAAACACAGACGAAATAAACCAAATTTATGCATAGGAAAATCAGGCTTACATTTGATATTGGTGTGTGCCGCCTTGCCGGTTTTCTGTTCCTACTACCGTCTGGCTAGCAGCTGCAATGCCCACGTGCACGAATCTTGGCGTTGATAGCACCGTCTGCTGTCTTCCTTCCTCTCGTTACGGGCACCGCATGCGCCCTCTTCGTTCCACGCGTTGCTGCGAATTTGAACGCTGCTTCCTTGCGGCCGATTGCATGCGATGCAATACAAACTGAATATGCTTTGTACTTGCCTATGACCAATGTTGTCGAATGCTGTCGCTGTTTTGGACCCGCAATGACCTAATGTGGTTTAATCCGGTTCTGTAGGACCAATGTTTGAGCACTAATCAGGATCGAAGGTACAATGGTTGTAGCCTTCTCAGTTTTTCGCTATCTGGAAAACCGCTGATCGCCAGCTCGCCTTGGAATTTGTGGACTGTATGATTGTAGGTTTCACTGAATTATACACACGTTGAAAAGCGAAGGTAGTAATTTATTGCCATAAATTAACACGAACAGTTTAACATTTACAAAGAATTAGCTTTCGGAGTGCGGACCGGTTTGCATGCTGCCACTTTGACAGATGAAACGTAAGTGTTTTTGGAATCGGATGCCGGCGAGGCAGTCTACTGCGCACAGTACGAATTCAGAATGTAAGAGAGGCGGCAAAAGTTTATAAAGTCCTTAACAGTCTGT
>OW679196.1:154602181-154641612 GCA_940337035.1 Agriotes lineatus | reverse complement strand
GATTGTTAATATTCGGCTATGGCCAGACTGTGGAAATAAAGTAAATGTAGACAGTTGGTAACTCCCCATGTTAGCATTATACCTGAATTTTTATTTCTTACGGTCACTACTATAACAGTCCTAATCTCTTACACCCCACTGTGAGATTTGCTTCTTTCATATTTACAACCTATACTATTTGCAGAGTTGGGCAAAATCTGATTAATTAATATTAATGATGCATGCTGTCGCTGTGGCAAGTTCGAATTAGAAGCAGCAGGCGTGAGGACATAAAGAATTTTGGGGAACAATGATGAAACGTTTCTATTAGAGTGCAGAAATGTAGACATGGCGGATAAGAAAATGTTCTAAAGAAATTAACTTTAAGTTGTTTCATAATTTATAATTAATAAAATAGTACCTATAATTCTTGTGTTTACCCAAGTAACAGTAATGCTCTTATTGCGATCTTCAAGGTCGCTTTAAAACTATACAATAAATTTTCAAATAAAACCAAATGATCTTCAAAACAGCCCCAAGACCACCGTAAAGCAGCTTCTAGCCAAAAAGGGCCCATACTAAAAGGGCCTTCAAGTCTAAATTTTAAAACTATATTAAAACCATTTAGTTTTAATTTTATATTCAAGAGTTCTTCAAGGCAACTTTAAATTTATGTATTAAAACTTATACTGACGTTTTGCATTTAAAATATACTTGCGGCAGACTAAGTTACCTTGACAATTTAACTGGTGTCATTGTCAACCAATGGCATTCTTCAATTTAAAAATAAACTACCAATCGAACGATTATTTTAGTGACAATAATTCGAGCAGCTTTATTTCAGCGACAATAATTCGAGGAGCTTTATTTCAGCGACAGTTTTTTCTGTAACAATTATTGTAGTGACAATATTTCGAGGAGCTTTATTTCAGCGGAAATTTTTTGTGTAACTATTTTTTAACGAAAAGTTAAATTGTCAAGACGAATAGGACTCTAGGTCGAAATATTGCAGACAATTTTTGCTCTTCAGATTGTCTCGTTTCTGTTGCTTTAGAAAATAACGACTCGTGCAAGCACTCGTCGTTATTTTCGCCGCCGCAGAAACTCGTATCTGAATCGCAAAAATTATTGTCGGCAATATTTTGACCTCTCGTCCTATTATTACTGAAAATCGTACGACACTCATTAATGACCAATAGAAAAATTAGTTCACGAGCCGTAACCAAGACAACAAAATTTCTTGGAAATTATTTGTAGGTAGACTAACCTAACTGTGATTAATCGGCCCTCACGTACCGCTCGTGCCCGATTAATACGTTGTTACTGTACACCCTAAAAAATTACCGGAAAGAATTAATGCTCTTATGAGATTATAAGTGAGAATCATAATTAATCCTAAAAGGGTTTTATTAAGTCGGACAACTTTTGTACGTTTCTATAATGGCAGAGTGATAATAGTTTAAACGTAACGCATACGTATATAAAGCAGATCATAAAATAATATTCAAATGCAAACTATTCTGGTAAAAAATTTATCAACGGATGGCACTTTTCTGACAAAGTATAATAAAATACTTCTACATAACTCAAGCGCCATCAATTTAATGTGTTTTTTTATTATTTAAAAAATAACGTCAAATTTTATTTTGCATCTAAACATCTAAATGATTTTTTTTAAATTTAATTGCATGTTTTGGACACACCGTTCTTTAGTTCTAAGGCGCATATATTTCAATAATTTTTTTTTCTTTGCCTATTGAAAATGTCCTTCATGGCGGAGTCTGTATTTCATATAAAACATGGCGTGATCTAGATTAAAACTGATTGGAGATTTATCGAACATTTTAAATCTTACAAGACTTAAAACAGCGTTTTATTTACCACTTTAAGTACAATTACTCTCGCAGACGTCTGTTTACACTTCATTTTAAAACCAAGTTGCTTTAATATGTTCAAACTCGTGGCGTTATTGATTTAAAGTGCTCTTGCGCAAGAATGAAATCCTAACCTCACAAATTTTACCGGTTTTGTGATTGCTGCATTTATTGCATTTTCAGCTATAATTTACCAAGGGCAGTGATAATCACCCGCAATAATTTTGACAAATAACAATTCGAAAGTGCGTTACCTAGGTAACGTACTTGAGGGATATTATTTGTCAAAATTATAAGGATTTATCACTGCCGCAGTGAATTCGGGAAGATAAATTCCTAAATAAATTAATAATTTTTACTGAAGCGAGAAGCCATTTTTCTGACAAATTAATTTGACACTCATTATAATAGGTTGGTTGCACTGAAAGTCTATGTCAAATTCGAGGTTAACAGGTTAGGTTTTGCGTCAATTTTGACACAGACTGACGCAAAACCTAACCTGCTAACTTCGAATTTGACTTAGATTTACAGTAGCACCAACTTGTCATAGGATATTACTGAATTTTAATTAGGTAGTTTCCATGGCAATTGAAAATCAGCCTAGGGTCGTTTTCACTTCAAGTATGATCTAGATTAAACATAATCAAATTGGATTGGTCTGCAATATATGTAAGAACTTATCATCTTTATGTGCCTAATTTAATTAAAAAAAAGGTAAGTTTTGCATATTACTGTTACACGCACGGACTGCACTGGTTCACTAAATTAGCTGATTGAGAAGGTGGCGTTTTCTCAGAATGTGGAAAGGGTAGAATTAGTTTTAATAATATATGGTTTTAATAAGGTCATCAACAATCCAAAAGGCATTTATTTTAACCAAATTGACTAAATTAAAACCTTTAAGTTTTAAAGTACTCTTAAATGTACTCTTTGAAAGGTAAAAATTATGTTTTTGGATTTAATGTGGATATTTATTGAGTATATAGGCTTAAGATAAAATAGTTTTTTAATGGGTTTTAATGAATACATCAAGGGTAGTCCATAAAACTACATTAAAACTATCTGTTCCATAATGGATTGTTTTAAAACCAACTAGCTATTTAATCCTTTAAAAGAGCAAATTAGTTTTAAAATAGCCAATGCCAAGAGTATTATAAAACCAGTATAAGATCAATAGGAAATTAAGAGCAAATAGTTTTTTTTAAATTTTAATTTAAAGAGTGCATTAAATCTTTTGCATAAGAATAAGTGGACTTTAAGAACTTTTACTTTATCTTAAGGTAACTTTAAAACCAATATCGTTTTATTGAACATATTAAAACACTTGTAAAACCTAAATAAATCTAAAGTGTCTTAAAATTGTTACTTGGGTATGAATTATTAAACAGCACTTTCTGTTTAATTGCACTTTTATTAATTGCGAAAAGTTTATTACAAATAGGTTTTAGCCGTCTTGCATGGCCACTGTTAAAGCAAGAATGTAGATTATCACCAACCGACATTGAATTATTGCAAAGTTTGTAACTGACTTTGCAGATATGTTCTATTGCAAATCCTTTATCTAATAGACTTGTCTGTCTGGGACGCTGTTTTGTCCGGGACGCTGTTTCAGCAGCCAAACCGTAAGAGCTAGAGAAAAAAGTTATGAAAGTTATATGTTTGGAATGGTCATGTCAGATCAGGAACCGAATTTCAGTCACGTGACACTTCCGGTTTTCGAGAAATTACGTGATTTCCGTCCGTCCGGGACGCTGTTTTGTCCGGGACGCTGTTTCAGCAGCCAAACCGTAAGAGATAGAGAAAAAAGTTATGAAAGTTATATGTTTGGAATGGTCATGTCAGATCAGGAACCGAATTTCAGTCACGTGACACTTCCGGTTTTCGAGAAATCACGTGATTTCCGTCCGTCCGGGACGCTGTTTCAGCAGCCAAACCGTAAGAGATAAATAAAAAAGTTATGAAAGTTATATGTTTGGAATGGTCATTTCAGGTCAGGAACCGAATTTCAGTCACGTGACACTTCCGGTTTTCGAGAAATTACGTGATTTCCGTCCGTCCGGGACGCTGTTTTGTCCGGGACGCTGTTTCAGCAGCCAAACCGTAAGAGATAGAGAAAAAAGTTATGAAAGTTATATGTTTGGAATGGTCATGTCAGATCAGGAACCGAATTTCAGTCACGTGACACTTCCAGTTTTCGAGAAATCACGTGATTTCCGTCCGTCCGGGACGCTGTTTTGTCCGGGACGCTGTTTCAGCAGCCAAACCGTAAGAGATAGAGAAAAAAGTTATTAAAGTTATATGTTTGGAATGGTCATGTCAGATCAGGAACCGAATTTCAGTCACGTGACACTTCCGGTTTTCGAGAAATCACGTGATTTCCGTCCGTCCGGGACGCTGTTTCAGCAGCCAAACCGTAAGAGATAAATAAAAAAGTTATGAAAGTTATATGTTTGGAATGGTCATTTCAGGTCAGGAACCGAATTTCAGTCACGTGACACTTCCGGTTTTCGAGAAATTACGTGATTTCCGTCCGTCCGGGACGCTGTTTTGTCCGGGACGCTGTTTCAGCAGCCAAACCGTAAGAGATAGAGAAAAAAGTTATGAAAGTTATATGTTTGGAATGGTCATGTCAGATCAGGAACCGAATTTCAGTCACGTGACACTTCCAGTTTTCGAGAAATCACGTGATTTCCGTCCGTCCGGGACGCTGTTTTGTCCGGGACGCTGTTTCAGCAGCCAAACCGTAAGAGATAGAGAAAAAAGTTATTAAAGTTATATGTTTGGAATGGTCATGTCAGATCAGGAACCGAATTTCAGTCACGTGACACTTCCGGTTTTCGAGAAATCACGTGATTTCCGTCCGTCCGGGACGCTGTTTCAGCAGCCAAACCGTAAGAGATAAATAAAAAAGTTATGAAAGTTATATGTTTGGAATGGTCATTTCAGGTCAGGAACCGAATTTCAGTCACGTGACACTTCCGGTTTTCGAGAAATCACGTGATTTCCGTCCGTCCGGGACGCTGGTCCGTCCGGGACGCTGTTTCAGCAGCCAAACCGTAAGAGATAGAGAAAAAAGTTATGAAAGTTATATGTTTGGAATGGTCATGTCAGGTCAGAAACCGAATTTCAATCACGTGACACTTCCGGTTTTCGAGAAATCACGTGATTTCTCGAAAACCGGAATTGTCAGTATCTCCTTTTTTGTTTTATTAAATGAGACATTTGTCTCACTGGTTGCTAGTTGTACTATTAATATTTTAATGTGTTCATTTCCATAAGTTTCCTTGTTCCTAGTTCAATTGTTGTACTACAAGGGACGTCAATAAACTGCTTTATTTTGTAAATCTTTTCAATCTGACAGAAGGAAACTATATTAACATGATTAAGAAGAGCTTCAGAACATAAGCATGAGTGAAACTAAAAAAGGAAAAGTGTGTTTGTTTTATTTGTGTGAAAATCTTTTACGATATCTACCACTAGAAACTGTGTCCAATTCTAAATACTGTGTTATACCCCATGCCATCACACAGTACCATTTGTTGTATTGATTGAGTTGTATACTACAGACCGATCAATAAAAAAACCAATTAGGGCAGGCTGTGATATGTGTTATACGTTTGGCAGTACTGAAGTGTATTGTCAGTCTATGTGAAATTCAAGATTAGTAGGTTAGGTTTTGTTTGTTGTTTGACACAGACTGACGTAAAACTTAAGCTGCAAATCTCGAATTTGACATAGACTGACAATACACTTCAGTACTGCCAAACGTATAACACATTTCAGAGCCTGCCCTAATTGGTTTTTTTATTGATCTGTCTGTACTAAGAGAGGCAATTTCAAATTTCAACTAACGGGTGTTGAGCATGACTTGAAAACTGTATGTCTTCTCAACAGTAATACCTATATCTTAAGTGCATTAAATAGCCGATTCAATTTTAACGTTTTCTGTCAACATGTTTTGCCAAGAATTTTGTCAAGTAATAAATTTTATCGCATTTCATTTGGTAATGTACTATATTTCTACATGCAAAATCGTTTAGTAATGTATGGTACAGTCGTGTTCAAATAAATCTGGGACAATATTTTTTTCATATGTAGGTTGAGTTAAGAATTGAAGAATATCTCCATGGATTTCCTGCTATCAAAAAGAGTTACATTAAACTTTGACAGGTAAATAAAATCTGTAACTTCTGATAGCAGAAAATCTATGGAGATATTCTTCAATTCTTAACTGAACCTACATATGAAAAAAACATTGTCACAGATTTATTTGAACACGACAGTACTTTGTACCATAGCAATCATTACAGTTTAGCAACGACAATTTGTTTTACATTTGGCAATGCTGAAATGTATTGTTAGTGACACTGTACGTCTATGTCAAATTCGAGGTTAGGTTTTTCCGTCAGTTTTGACACAAACAGACTAAAACCCTAACCTGCTAACCTCGAGTATGACATAGACTTACAGTGCCACCAACAATACACTTCAGTACTGCCAAATACATAACATCAACTGGAGCTGCTTATTGTGCTATAGTACATAAAAACGAGTTCTGCTCAGCTTGGTTATATTTTGACATTTAATGTCACTTTTATATAAAAATCTATTATTTCACATTTCTACATCAATGCGAAAAAATATAGTATGATCAAAAATTATCTTCATCTAGTACGGCTATGGAATAGTTCCTAATTTATGAATGCAACTATAAGTCATTTAAAAATCAAATGTTAAGTTTGACATTTAAGTATAAACATAGTTGCATTTATAAATTACGAAATATTTCATAGCCATACTAGATGAGAATAGTTTTTGATCATACTTCAGTATACGCAACACGTTAGAAAAGTGGTTTTACTGAACTCGCATGGCAGTATGGCTATTTAAATGCTGGCTAACGCTCGTACTCAAATCAGTCATACTTATTGAGAAAACTTCATGTTTCTAAACTTGTTGGAAACCGAGCTTTATAGAGTAGTGGCAGCGTACATAAATCAAACACATAGAGACACTCACTTTCGGTTCCTTTGATGTCAAAAATACCGATATGGATGACCTTGAACGGCTCTTGGGGGGTACTTTCCGATAGTACTAACAGATAGCGTCACTACTTTATCACATCATGATTGGTAGCAGAGCCAGTAACTGGCTGTGATTGGTAGCAGAGTCAGTAGATATAGGAGAGTACCGCCATTCTTTGATCCGTAAAAATGCCGCCATCGCCGCCATTTTTTTCCCATCAGCAATAACTGATTGAGTTATGTCCAAAATTTTACTTTAAATTGGCAAGACTGTAAGTCTATGTCAAATTCGAGGTTAGCAGGTTATGTTTTGCGTCAGTTTGTGCCAGAACTGTCGCAAAACCTAACCTGCCAACCTCGAATTTGACATAGACTTACAGTCTTGCCAATTTTAAGTAAAGTTTTGGATTGCCAACAAACGTCACGTTGACGGAATTGTGTAACAAACCTCAAAGTGACGCATATGTCAGAGGAATAAACATGGCGGACGTGGCGGTACTCTCCTATATCTACTGGCTCTGATTGGTAGAACTTTGTTCTTCCATCTGGTAGCCAATCTTATAAATACCCCCCCCCCCCCCCCGAGTTACTGTCCCAGGCACTCTAGACAGGTTTCAATATTTGACATGAGTGTCTCTACTTGTTTGATTTATGTATGCTGGTAGTGGTTAGCCCGTCTGCTTAGCATTCGGGAGGTCGCGGGTTCGATTCCTCTGGCCGTCTGCTCTGATTCAGGTTTTTCGGTGGTTTTCCTGAGTCAACAGAGTACCTTCTCTGAGGCGAATGCCGGGGCAGTACTTCTCCATATTTCTTGACCTCTCTTCCATTCTCCACCCCTTCTTTCTCTCACCCACCGTATAATTCCCGTTCTTGGCTGAAGAGGGACGCAAGGTCCCTATAGCAGCCCACCCCCAGTTGGAGAAATTGAAATAACCCCGAACCTTTTTTACTTGTTGCGTAATATACTATGCCGCGCGGCATCGACAAGCAATGAGTATGACATTTATACTGATGTACAATGTCAGGTTAAATGACGTTTTTGACATACCACCTTGATTAAAATAGCCTATTTTGTGGTTGCCATGGATACAAGTGGTAAAACACTGATTTAATCCCAAGCGAAAATTTTGATTTTTTACTACTATAAAAATACGTGATGGATGAATTTTGAAAAACCATGACATTTGATTGGATAATGACAGATGCGGGTGGGATGAAATTCAATTGGAGAAACATCTTTGATAATGAAGTCAAAATTATTCAGAAGTGATTAAATTCTGACCCATTTTTAACAGCGATTAAAATAGCCGAATAATTTTTGACGTTTTGTCAGAATGTTTTGCTAAGAAATTTGTAAGTAAATTTGCGGCTCAACAAGAATCCCAAGTGCGTAGCACGAAATACTTTCGGCCGGAAAATTTCATGAGATATATTTCTTCTGTTGTTACTATTGTTTACAATTTACTCTCACTCGTTATTAACAAAACAAATTTGACAAGTGACAAGCATAAACAAACCAGGACATTTAGATCAATTGTTTTCCAATTCCAAGGCACACCATTGCTTGTATTCAAAAATATTTTATTTCACATTTCAATTATTGTAATTTCCTGAGATAAATGTTTAAGAAAGGTAACGCAACCCATACAATTTTGAAATCAGAGAAAAATAAGCATTTTAATGAGCCCACAACCAACAAAGGTTGCAATTTCAAAAAAAAATGCATGTTTGGTTTATATCACAAAAATCAAGTGTCATGACCCGTTTGGTATTTTTATATTCTACGTAGAAATATCTACAAAAATCGTTTTACTTCCCTTGTCTGAAAGACGAAGGAAGTATTGTAATAACGAAAAAATCACCTTCCGAGAGTTTTTCAGATCTTCACGTTTCAAGGTCCCTAGATGACGAAAAAGAGGTTTTCTCAATTCCGTCAGTCTGTCGTCTGTCTGTTGGCAGTATAGCTCAAAAACTATTTTGCATACATATTATATATCTACCTCGCATGAAACCGGTACAACTTCATACAAATATATACAGGGTGCGCACCTTAAAAAAATAAGGAAGTAATAACTTTCGCATAGGTCAGGCTTTACATTTGCCGAAAATAAGACTCAACCGATAAAGGATAATGTTACAAAAGAGTAAAAATCTTTCAACCATTACACAGTGCTCTTCAAGAGACGCGCGCGCCGAACTTTTACCGAAGAGACGCGGTAGGGCAGATGGAATTTCGCCGTACTTATATCCTCTACAGAGATTCGGTTAGGATCGAGCATTCTGCAGAGCTGCAGATGCAGCGGAATAATTTTTTTTTAAATTTGAAAATGTATTTAATTTATTAGAAACGTGAAGATATTTGTACTCCTAACTTAATTTGATTTTCAAAATTATTTAGTGCTACAATGTTGACGAGGGAAGTTCTGGGTAAAGTTTTTTACAGATTTTTTACATTTGCTTTTAACGTTAATGGCGCTGGAGTTACTTATATTTAAAAAAGCCCGTTTTAAGTGTTTTCAAAATATTTAGAAAAGTTGAAGATGTATGTCAACCTCAAGATTAGCATTAAGTACCCCTAGAAATTCTGTCCTTCTTCTTCTTCCTCTTATTGTAGGCCAGTGGCCTGTTATAACCACAAAGTGGTTCTATGAGCCCTCTTTGCCCTTAGGCCGGATAGGTGGCTAGCCTTGCCCGTCGAAATTGAGGAAGAGTTCCCTTATTAGGGGTTAACGACTACCACAGATGTTTGCTAATTTAACTAATTATATAACTCTTGAAATAAAAAAGTTACCCATAGAACACTGGTAGGTTATTGTCACCCTGTATAATAATAAATCACAATTAAACAAAATTATGCTTGCTCTTGAGTTTTTTTTTCGTCTTCGTCGTCTTTTTCTCCTTCTCTTCTACCTTCTTCGTTTTTGTTTGACTGAGGAGAGATGCGTTGTTCAAGGAGATTATAGTCATCTGTGTGTTATCGATTTCCTAATCTCTATTATCTTGTTGTCTGATGAATCGTCTGTTGCAGCATTTACACAAGATTGTCGGTAAAAATTACTGCAAATTTTCGACGGCCACACATTTGTCCACAACCTTTCTAGCAATTGTAAAAATCATGTTCAAAAGACAATCCGAAAGTAGAAAACTATTGTTCTCTTTGGTTCCAGCTGATTATTTTTCAATGTGCATCCCGAATTAAATTCATTACTTAATAACTTCTGAACTTGATTATAAACTCGCAATGAGTACTGCTCAGCTGCATTAGCTGTAAGTAGTAATGAGCTTAACTTTGCAGGTTTGTTTTTCCTGCCGATTTAGTGAAGCACAGATAACGATGATCATTCGTGTAATTTTTAAGTAGTTTTAAAGCTGCTGTTTTGTCTATATTTCTTACCCAGGAAGTGTGTTTTAATAACGTAACATGGATATTTCCGAAAGCCCATTTTTGAATCCTTTCATACGATGTCAAACTAATCGATGGAAAATTTTGAGAATTTTGAATATTTCTTCTCGGAAAATTGAGAGGGTTGCCATCTAGGATACAAAAATACTAAAGTTTGATAAAAACGGGATATGTTAATACAGGGTATTTAAAATACTAGTTCAAATTTCAATAGCTTCAATTATTTTCTCAATTTTATTAAATTGAATATTATATTATAGGAATAAATAGAGCCTTAAATTCCTTATTTTGATCCCAACACTGTACTATATTCCAAAGAGTGATAAATAAAGCTTTTAATAAAAAATCACAATGAATATGTACCATTTGGCACATGGCTCATAATAGTGCTGCTAAGAAAATGATGGGACTGTTAACCGGCTCTCGGTTAATCGAGGTTTTTTATAAATCGAACACCGGTTAACCGAAAACCTGATTTTAAACCGGTTCACGAACCGGTTTGTAAATCTGTGTAAGAACTGGTGGGTAAACCTGTTTAAGAACCGACTTGTAAATTGGTTGACGAAGGGGTTTGAAAACCGGTTTATGAACAGGTTTAAAACCGATTTATAAGCCGGTTTAAAAATCGATTTATTAATTGATTTAGAAGTTTGTTCTTAATAATAAAAGTTCGATTGTATAGCTTCAACATTTTATAAGTACAACCCATTTACGTTTGTTAGAGATGTTTATAAATCCATTTTACTACGGTGTACAAACAGGTTTTAAAGTGGATCGTAAACCGATTTAGAAACTGGCTGTAAAAACAAGTTTATGAACCGGTTATATTCAGGTTTTCGGTTAATCAGTTTATTGGTTTTTAACTTATGGAAAAACTGTCGTTAACAGAGAGCTGGTTAACCGTCAAATCCGTTTTTATAATAAATCATGCGCCAAATAGTACACATTTATCGTGATTTTTTATTGAAAGCTTAATTTCTCAAACACACTTTGGAATAAAGTATAACATTTTGGCGTTATAATAGGGGAATTTAAGGCTCTATTTATTCTTGTAATAAATTATACGGCGTTCCATTAAAAAAAATAAGAAAAGAAATATTGAAGATATTGAAATTTGAACCGGTAGTTTCAACACCCTGTATTAAAATATCCCGTTTTTATGAAACTTTAGTATTTTTGTATTCTAAATGACGACTCCCTCAATTTTCAAAGTGGGGAAAATGTGACGTTTTATATAAAAGCTTGATGTTGATAAAAAAATACTAAAAACATCCATGAGTTTGAAACCATAAAAACAATTTTATAGGAGTTTAAATAGCTATAAAGAAATACAGAATATTTCATTGAAAAAATTAATTCAGCCAAACTTTGTTGGGACAAAATGATTTTCCTCTTTCAACCCCATTAGGGAAATGTCAATCAAACGTCTTATCGGAAAATAATTGAAAGGGTAATCAAAGACCGGTACACTAAATTTACAGACTGTATAAAATCTACTCGTGCTTGTCGCAAACAGAGGTGACCGACTTATTTTTGTATTTCCCGATCACATACAAACCTGAAATTTGGAACAGACATTTCTTGGGATCTACCGTTGAACTATAGGGGTCGTTGTGCAAACATGTTTTCACTCAGTGGGGAACTTTTTCTATCGGCGGCGTAGCTTATAGTTTTGGTGACTCAATGATCTCCTTGACGTCCAAATTAATTTCAAAATCAAATCCGGATAAAGCCATGTGTAAAATTTTGGAGATATGGCTTGCGCAAGCCAACGTTTGAAATCAATATATTTTTGGCCAAGCTATCTGGCGCAATTTATACACATACAGTAGGTACGCCTGGCGGAGAAAGGCTTATGTACGGGTGAATGAATAAGCATTTGTACGTTAATAATTATTATTATAACTGACCGCCTTTAATAAGTAAGAGTTCAGATCTAAAATCTAATTGTAATACTTAGTTTAATACTGTAGTATGATTATTTGCAAGAAATTTTTTAAAAAACAATTAAAACGTTCTAAATTCAAGTTCAGTATTGTAATAGCTATTTATATTTTTTGCGTACGTGTTGCTTACAAGATTTTTAGCACGAGTTCTCTAAACCTCCAAATTGATTTAAAAATGTGATTTTAAATACCGGGATGTCAAAAATGATCTTGGTCAAGGGTGGTCATAATTTTAAAATAATATGTCGGAGCTAGTTAGTGACACTGTACGTCTATGTCAAATTTGAGGTTTTTGGGTTAGGTTTTGCTTCAGTCTGTGTCAAAACTAGGAAGTCAAAACTAACGGAAAACCTAACCTGCTAACCTCGAATTTGACATAATATTGTTTTGTATTGTATTGTTAATAAAAAGAATCCTCTAAAGTGTTGATATAGCAACTTTAGAGTACTAGGTTCCTAAAGATCCATTTTGCGGCGTGTTTTGAGTTCGTAAAATAGTCATTTTAGAGAACGAATGCAAAAAAATAGAAAATAGAAAGTATTTTGCAGTTGTTACTCAATTTTGAATTTTAACTGCTGTAATCAAATAACGAGAATGCATAAACAGAAACGTACGAACATTTTCGATGATCCTTAAACCATGGCCATTGCGGTCATCGTCGACTGCAATGTTCAGCAGTGCTGGAGCAAGTCGAATCAACTCTACAAACACCATAGCAACCCTTCTCCAATGGAGAATGTGTTCCGCCTAGAATCAAGAAATTAATATGTTTTCTTCAGGAAATTATTAAAATGAAACGCCTTGAAAAGTACTTGCTTAACAAAACCATTCATTAGCTTGAGCTGCAAATTAAACAAATAAAGGCACGCCAAAGCAATCAATACCTGGAAATCAAAGCAAGGCAGCAAACTTTGCACGGTAAGCATAAGCATTAACCTGGTTTCACAAGCTTGCACTTACAGCGGAAGTAATTAAAAATACCTGCATGTTAAAGAATATAGGGAGCATGGTAACGGGGATGTTGCACCCTGTCAGCTCGTCGGAGGGGGAGTGCTTGAGAATGCAGTGCATGAGGTCCAGCACTGCAGTTATAAGGGCTGCGTGGCGCCCTACTACGTCCTGCCTCAGCAGCCCCAACACGTCTTGAGCTACCACTTCGGGGGCGACTCCAGGGTTCTCATCTGTTATTAAGACAATAATATTTTATTAATAAAAAATACCACGTTGTTTTAGATCAGAATCTCTGGAAACATTATAAATAATTAAATTCTGTTGTAGATACTTAGTTGGGCATGTACTCTGAAACCATTTACTTAATATAATTATAACTTATGCATTTTTTACTTTTTAGGAATTTAAAGGTTAAAATGTGCTTACCGCTGCGTAACAAAATAAATTTGTATTTGAATGTAGTCAAATATTGGTATTACAAAAAGTATTTGTTAGATAAGTACACGATACACAGGATGTAACTAAAGTACATTGAAATGTCTTAGGAGAGTCATTCTTAGACAATTTTAAGTAAACCAGTTCACATAAACAAGTGTCCACAAATTATTCGTTTTCTGAAATATAGGTTATAGGTATCGTCGTTTTCTGATAATTTCCTGGTTGTTACAGCTATTTAAACCAAATGTGGTACATAATATAATTGGATGGAGCTTCTTAAAATGTGATATTCTCAAGCTTTATAATTAACCAGTGGCGGAAATATGGGTAATCAGTGTAATCACACAGTGCCATAAATTTAACAAAAAATAATAATAGTAACATCCTGTAGAAAATTAAAAACGATCCAATTTTTAAGATAAGTCATTTAAATCTAGACAGAAAGTGTATCGTCGATTTCTTTTGCTATATCTCCTAGTTTCTTGGTGAATTTGATTTTTCCAATTCAATTAAGTTGATGTTTTTGCAAATATGGTGACATCAATTAGAAATATCAAATTTACCAAGAAACGTTGAGAGATAGCCAAAAATCTAAGGAATACTTTCTGTCTAGACTTAAATAACTTATCTTAAAATGAGATCACTTTTAATTTTCTGCAGGGTGTTACTATTTGTTTTGTTAAATGCATAGCCATCATTAGGTACCCATATCTCCGCCACTGGTTAATGGTAGAACTTGATAATATTACATTTTAAGGGGTTCTATCCAGATGTACTATGTACCAAATTTGGTTTAAGTAACTGCACTGATAAGGAAATTATAAGAAAAAGACGAAAATTTTAGAAACTGAAGAATTTTTGAACACTTGTTTATATGGACTTTTTTCTTAAAATTGGCTAAGGATTGCCACCCAGAAATATTTCGACTTACTTAAGTTACACCTTCTACATACGAGGAAAAGGGGAAAAAATGTAGTTTTCGAGAACTCCCCATGCCGATTCTAAAGGTAAAATATCTTAGTACTGTTTTCAATCTTTTAGTACTCTCAGTAAAATGAACACCCTTCGCAGTTAAAAGTTTAATCACCACCCGACAATCAATTTTTCCCATTTCCAGAAACTATCACAACACACTTTACTAAATCGACTGTAAAACCTAAAGTTTTATACTGTAACGTTTATTTATTTATGACAGTTTGTTTGATAATCTTATTTATATCACAGTGACCAGAGTGAATTAATTTATTTAAATATTATCTTGGCAACCTAAGGGATTAGAGCAGGAGCGGATTGTTGCTCGAAATGGCTCGCATGACATTGCCCCCTCCCTAAGAGATAGTTCCCCCTGGAACTTTTACGGAACTGGAACTGAATGGTTGTATTTGCAACTGAATCCTCTTCTACAAATTCCAGTTGCATGGAAGTAACAAGGGACGGTCCTTGCTGTAACCTGGACACTGGGCGAATGGATGCAGACCAGTATTTGGACTTCGGTATCTTGGAAGATTACTTCCACCATGTTTCGAACGATTCTCCAATCCAGCTGGTTGTACTCTATCTTCGGCATGGCTAGTTTCTGCACGTTGGACTTCAATACGTGCTCCCTCAAATTAAGTAATGCTTCCCATACATCATGATAAGTGGATTGATCGTAGAAAGTATTCTTTGTAACCAGATAGAAGAGGTAGCGTGATCCATCTTGAAGTTTCAAGGCTTTTCCAGGGACTGGTAACTGACCATGAAGTTCTGGTAATCGACCAAACTTCTTTCGGAAAACGGATGCCAGTCCTTGTGGGTCGTTGATACTGGCGGGAATGCTATGGGCCAACGAGTAGTCTTCTGGAAGCGTGAGCAGATCTTGCTGTTGCTCAAAGGTAACACCATATCTTGCTTTCCCGGTACCTCAATATGCACCCATAAATTCTGCAAAGGCAAGGTCAGGTGTTTCTTGGAGTTGGTTTACTTCTTCTTCTTGGTCATGGTCACCCTCAAATAGGGCCAGCCGGTTTTGATGCACTACCTTCGGTTTTCCGTTTGGAATCTTGCTTATACGGTAAATGACGCCATTAATTTTTTTCTTGATAAGGTACGGACCTTCCCAAGACTTTTGTAGCTTTGGAGAATAACCCTTCTGTCTTCTTGGGTTATGGCGCCAGACTTTGTCGCCTTCCTTGAAACATCCTTCTGTGGCTTGGGTATCGTACCGTTTCTTCATCCTATCGCTGGCTATTTGAAGATGCGAGCGAACCAACTCATGCATATCGTCCATTCTTCTTCGCAAGCGGATCACATAGTCTTCACCAGCTATATCTTCTCCAGGTCGACATCCAAACTCGAGTTCGCACGGTAGTCTCATCTCACGACCAAACAGGACTTTTGCTGGTGTTTGACCTGTCGATTCATTGACGGCGGATCTATAGGCCATTGCGAAGAGCGAGAGATACTGATCCCAATCTCGCTGATCATTGGACACCACTTTTGACAGGTATTTGCCAATGGTCTTATTCATTCGCTCTACCATTCCATCCGACTGTGGGTGCAATGCTGTAGTTCTGGTTTTCTTCATGCCTAGTCTGTCACAAATTCCTTGGAAAAACTGGTTTTCGAAATTTCTGCCTTGATCACTGTGGATTTCCAAGGGCACTCCAAATCGACTGATAAACTCTCTTATCAACACGTCTGCAACAGCCGCGGCCTCTTGATTTGGAATGGCGTAGACTTCCACCCATTTCGTGAAATAATCCATAACCACCATCATATATTTATTACCATTCTCGGTCATGGGGAATGGTCCAGCAATATCTAAAGCGATCCTCTCGAATGGACTTCCGACGTTGTATTGTTTCATGGCAGCTTTCGTTTTTCGATGAGGTCCATTACTCGTAGCACAGGTAATACATTTCTTACACCAGTCCTTTACATCATCGGAACTGTTCATCCAATAACACCTTTCACGAACCCTCTGAAGGGTTTTATTAACACCGAGATGTCCTCCTGATGGACTGTCGTGTAACTCACGAAGTACTTCGGCTACTTTGGCCTTTGGAATAACCAACTGTTTTCTTGTTTCAGAACCATCATCATTTTCGAGTACTCGCTTTAATAAGCCTTCTTCCAGGATAAAAGAGTCCCACTGAGCCCAATATGACTTAACTACTGGAGAGAATTTTGACACTTCTTGCCAAGTAGGTCGACGATTTTCCTCTTTCCATTGTCGCATTTTCTTTAAAACGGGATCGTTCTCTTGTTCTTCTCTAATTTTATTAGGTGCCCACTCATCGTTAACTACAGTTGTTCTTAATATTGCAGGGTCTTTGGATTCTGTTCTGTTGCAGTGGGAGCACTCTACTTGCGCGGTACTGTCCTCATATGGATGAAGAAATACCTCTTCGGCACCAACTTTGATCACTCTGTTCTTAAAATCCAACTGGAAACCATGTAAGTTCATTTTCATTCTCCCCTCTACGAAAGTGCCACTTTCGATTTTGATAAGGCAATTGAAAGCGAAAGTAAAACATACTAAGTAATGGGTTGCTAGGTATGAAAAACTTTCGTGCCCTGGACGACTAAAAGCAAAAATGTCAACTTGATTAATATTTATTTTGAAGGAAAATTAAATGTAAAATTACAATTATTGTATGTTCCAGAAAGATTTAAAGGTAAATGTTGATTGAACTCTTGGCCAAATGCAACGGCACTTGAAATATTTACTTCCTTGTCGATCTGCATGACATGAGATTCTGTTTCTTGATTTTCGTTTTGCTGAATCTGTATCGATTTTTCGGGCATGATTTTATTAGCAACTTCTATTTTATGGCTCATGGAGTCTGCTATATATCCTTCCGCCACCGCTGACGATTTCCACCCTCCATGTCTTTTCATATCCAAAATGTCCACGCCCGGGGCATTGGCTAATAATGTAGAAGACGTTCTGCGAAACGAGTGGCCGGTGTACTGATTTGGGTTTGGGATTTTAAGAAATTTGGCTATTTCACAGGGAATTTTTGAAATCGTATGTTTTCCAACTACCTGATTTACACATCTGCCACGCTCATACCGATAAAAGAAGCGTTCATCTTGAGTTTTTTTTGGCCGGAGTTGCATATAACGATCAACAAATTCTACCCAATCTTCTGTGACTACAAATCTTCTTTGCACATTGTTTTTTGTAGTGAGAATCTGGACCAACATGACACAATTTTTATATTCCACATCCTTCACTTTTAGATTATAGAGCTCGTCAGTTCGGCATGCCCCACCTACCCCAAAAATAGCTACCACTTTTTTCAACAAATATATTTCATCTGGAGCTTCTAACAAAAACTTTGAAATTTCATCCTTTGTAAATACTTGAGACTTTCGAGGCTGATACCCATCATTTCGTCTTTTTATAAATGCCTTTAAGCGGTTAAATTTCGATATGTCCTGGTTTTTATTTATAGAAATAGTCAATTTCAGCATGGAGTATTCTGACCATAATGTAGCAGGCGATAATGTTTTTGATTTTTCTAGAAAAAATGCCAATAACACATCTTCAGTTATTGTGGAAACATCATTCGTTGCACACCATTTCATGAAACTTTCGTAAGCTTGATTGTACCGACCTTTGGATTTGTCCGGCAACAAACTTCTGCACGCAATATTTGCAGCTTCTTTAATGAAATTCATGTTAATTTATGACAGAGTATTCAATGATATTTGACAAATGTCATAAATAATGCTTTTGTATTGTTACCAAAGTAACGTTAACGACAAGCCACCTGTTATACTAATTTTATTATAATCACAAAGTCATTATATTTTATTAAATATCGAGGGGAGAATGAAAAGTTTAATACATTACACGCTGCGTAAGCTCTTTCAGGTGCTCGGAGTTTTTAAACAGCCTCGGCTACGCTTACGCTTCGCCTCGGCCATTCAAAAACACCTCACACCTAAAAGTAAGCTTTCGCAGCTTGTAATGTAAATAACTATACGTCCATTCCTAATATAACATCTTCTTTGATATCAGCGACAATGACAGTATGAGTAAACTTTTCTGTGCCAATTCCTAATTGAACCTGGATTTCCCCATGGAAGAAGTTGGCACTTTCACCTGTGGCAGTCCGCAATCGCAATCTTGTTGGTAAAAGTCTCTTGCGGTTATTTATAGTGGTCGGTCGTATAATGGTTCTGGTCGCTCCAGTATCCACCAACATTATATGCTTTCTACCATTTACTTCGCCGTCTACGTATACACTATCATCGCGACATTTCAAAGAGGCTATCAGTATGAGAGGGTCTTTGGAACGGTTCTGGGTCGCACCCCCCCCCCCCCCTAGACCGACCCGTTGATTGGTAGTGATCCTAGGGCGTTTACACGAGCTGCGTACATGTCCGATCTCACCACAATGCCAGCACCTGATAGTCTTCGTCTTCTTATTAGTAAGGCTTTTTATCATGTTAACCAGTTCGTCGAATTTATCTTCATTTTCTTCTTCTTTTACGGTCCTTACTTTACTGTATCCACCGGAAGCCTGCGTAGCCGCTTCGTATTCAAGAGCAGCGGACAAGACATCGACCAATGTTTTGTGACGAGCTAAACGGAGTGTTCTTTGCATTTCAATGTCACGGAGTCCATCCACAAATGTTTGGACAGCCAAACATTCCATCATTTTTTCTGGAGCTGATGGGTAGGCAAATCGTACCAACCGGGCAATATCCACTTCGTATTCTTGAAGGGTCTCGTCTCGCTTCTGTTTGCGATTTTTTAACTGTGATTGGTATACATGCTCCAAGTGTTCGTGGCCATATCGCATGGTTAATCTTTTTTTAAGTTGTTCAAAGTCATCCGTCTCTTCAACAGGTATGGTCTGAAGAATATCCAAAGCATCCCCTCGAAGGGCGATGGTCAGATTTACTGCCTTTTCTCTTTCAGACCATTCGTTCGCTCTTGCAGCTGTTTCGAACTGTTTTAGGTAATTGGTCCATGACATCTTTCCGTCGAAGGTTGGGGCTTTAATACGAGCAGAACTTCCAATTCCTTCCAATTTTGGTTTTGACTCCACCTTAGAGCACTTCATTTCATCGTCCTCCATCTCTTCTGTATTTTCCACAACTTGTCTTTCTGTTTTCTCCATTTCCTCTATTTTCTTCTTCATCTCTTTTATTTTCTCCTCAACAGAAGACATCTTATTTTCCACAGAAGAAATTTCAGTTTTCATACAAGACATATCTGAAGCTACCTTACTTTCTAAAGCGGAAATAACAGAAGAAATTTCAGTTTTCATAGAAGACATTTTATTTTCCAAAGATAAAATATCGGAAGAGATTGCAGAAATTATAGCAGAAGACGTACCATCCGTAAATAGAAACGTTTCCGGATCCAAACCCTCACTTTCTATTGCTTGTCTAAGTCGAGCTGCCAACTCTGGTTTCTTTCCTGTTGTTTCCAGTTCACGATCTTCTAATTCCCGCCGCAATTCGGTCACCTTCAAATCACTCACTTTTCTAGACATTTTTACACACTATTTATTTAAAGTATCCAACTTCTGACACCAATGTAACGTGTATTTATTTATGACAGTTTGTTTGACAATCTTATTTATAGCACAGTGACCAGAGTGAATTAATGTATTTAAATATTATCTTGGCAACCTAAGGGATTAGAGCAGGAGCGGATTGTTGCTCGAAATGGCTTGCATGACAGTACGAATTGGGACGAAACTTTTCAAACTGATTCACTACAAAATACGGAATAACATGCAACAAGATATTATTTTTCAAGGCACGCAAGATAGAGACCTTAAACGCTTAAACTCAGTTTTTCATCGACGGAAGGTCGATTCTAAAGGGAAAGCATCTTAGTAGACTGTTTTCAATCTTTTAGCTTTTTCAGTAAAATGAACACACTCCGTAATCAAGAGTTCAATCACTGCCGGATAATCAATTTTCCCCATTTCGAGAAACTATCACAACACACTCTACTAAATGGACTATAAAACTTACAGTTTTATACGAATTACGACTAAACTTTCCAGACTGAGTCACTTCAAGATACGGAATGATATGCAACAAGATATTTTTCTCAAGGCACACAAGATAGAGAACTGTAAATATTTGCCTCTTTTCTCGTACATATTAAAAAACTTAAACATTTGTCACATTTAGTAACCGAAATTGTAACAACTGTAAGGATTTAGGCGCTATGTATTTCCGCCAATGAGGAAACATATCATTTTCAGTGAAAAAGAATAAAAATGTGTAGACGGGTGATCTGAACTTCGACTTAATCTTTAATAATGAATTCCGGTGGTAAAGATTCGATGCACCTTTCTATGCCAGGAAAATTAGATTTCCGCCTTCTAAAAACTGGTGGAGTTCTGGAAACTGTTTCAATCACTCAAGTAGGGCTCTGATATGAATAATCTGAGTTTGCCCCGATTTCCGAATGGAGCTTCAACCGTGATGTTAGAAAAACCTCGACATTTTCGGACTTTTTCCAGTTTTTCTCGAATTCCTTCGAAATTAAGCTTTTAATCGAAAAGTCCATTATTACCAAAAATGTAGATCATTAAAGTCTACGTTGGTTAAGTACCAATACTTTAGAATTTGATCAAGTCGTCTTGTAGAAAAGCTTCGTCAAAGAACAAAAATATTTCACACCTTTTGAAAAACACCCTTTTCGTCTCTTTAAAACGTACAATATCTATGAATCGACCAACTTTAACACAAAATATTGTAGAACCAAAGTTGTAGAGCATCAAATTATGTTTTTAGAAAGTCCAAGAAGGTTCCAAAAAAACATAACGTCTAAAACCCGACCCTAACTAAGAAATCATACACCCAAAAGGCCTGAGACAATCCTCCTGCCATCTGTCGTCCGAAATACGAATAATTTTCACTGTTGATTGTCTAATCAAATTCCACAAGAAGTCCAATAAAGAACTTCAGCAATATTTTCAGTATGAGTTGGCCCTGTACGCTTTATCTATGTTTGCTGACATAGGTATACAAAAAAATCTGTGTTTTACAAGTTGTTTGATGCTCTTAAAGAGCCAATTGATTTTGAAAAGGCAGATTTTGTCGTAGATGGAGGATTTCTCTTGCACGGAGTGGTATGGGAGGCAGTGGCGTAACTACCGAGGGGGCAAAGGGGGCAGCGGCTCCCGGGCCCTGAACTTCAGGGGGCCTTAACGGGCCTCCTGAAGTTTAAAGCCCGGCAGGTCCAAACTCGGTCCCGTATTAAGTTTCAATGAGTCCGGGAAAAACACAAGAAACCCCCGGAGAAATCTAAAACATGTCAAAAAGTTATCTGCTTGGTATAAATTTAAAATAAAATAATTTCGGTACACGCGATGCACCACGTCTTGCACGTGCACGTACTTCGCAGTCATCTCAGATTAATTGATACCCAATACCCTAATAAATTAATAATACAGGTACCTAATAAATAGTGCTAACGAAGCATTTTCGGTCACGGTCTTACATACAGGTCTTGCAACGTTGCAACTCCGGTGTGATCGGTGCAGTCGTACCGATCACACCGGTAAACATGAGTAAACCTCTAATCGGCGCAGAAAAGCGCAAGAACTTAAAAGGAACGCAAATTGAAATTAAGGAAACTACCAAAGGTGTCCGATTATTTTCGTAAATCTACACCTATGGAGACCTTACCTTCTCGTGAGGTGTCTACAGAAGTAAAGCTCGTAGAATCAGAACAGGAGATGGAGATGGTCGTAGAAAATACCGAAGCAATTCTAATTGTTGAAAATCTATTGTCATCTAATTTTTCTGATCTATGTACTGCTTGTGTGCTTTTTCTGACCATACCTGTAAGTGTGGCTAGTGCAGAAAGATCTTTTTCTAAGTTGAAGCTCATCAACTAATTATTGTTAGTTGTTGCTGGTGCTCCGTCCTGTCACAACCATGTAATTGTCATTTTCCAAAGACTACCGTTAACAAAAAGCTTTTCTCAATTTGAAGTTGATTAGTCCTAATTTGAAGTTGTTTATTCTCAAATTGAAATTGTTTATTTCATTTTGAATTTGTTTATTCCCATTTTGAAATTGATTAGTTCCAACTTGAAGTTGAAAAGGTATAGAACATATCTTCTTGATTAGCAGATCAGCAGTTAAAGCAAAGTTATACTTTGAATTGTACCTCGAAACGTACGGAAGTGCCGAATTGCGGAAATAATTGTTTTTGTTTGTTCCTTTAGTGCGTAGGCTTACAGGATTTATATTTATTATTATTATTATTATTTTCAATAAAAAACGCGTATCTCGCTATTGTTCATTTTGCTTTGATGTTTCTGTTTACGAATTAAAAAAAAATATTGAAAAATGATAACCAAAAATGCTTTGGCAAGAATAGGACTTACACTTGGCAATTAAGGGGCCCGGTGACCATAACGGCCCCCGGGCCCGATGACGATCACGGCCCCCGGGCCCAAAATTTGAAGTTACGCCACTGATGGGAGGCAAGATAACCAATGTCTTCCATAATTACAAAGTATGTAGACTACATCAAGCATTGGTATTGCAAAAAGGCCACGATTGTGTTTGATGGATACCCTGATGTGGCAAGTGAGAAGAGTATAAACCAGCTGAGCGGCTGCGCAGGGCCACCAAAAAAAACTGCACCAAAAGCCAGGTTTGATGAAACAATGTCAGTAACCATGGCAAAAGAATTGTTTCTTTCGAATGAACAAAATAAACAGCGCCTCATATCTTTATTGATTCCACGACTTGAAGCTGAGCACTTCAACGTTAAGCGAGCTGCTGGAGACGCCGATACTTTAATTGTGGCCAGTGCTGTTGACATTGCTCTGCATTCTGAGTGTGTGATTGTCGTTGCAGAGGACACCGACCTTCTTATGATTTTGACTGCTTCAGACCCAATGCTCCTCAACATCTTTCTACTGAAGCCAGGCAAAGGCAGACAAGACAAAGTTGTCTACAGCCCCTTAAATTTCACAAGTTTCTAAAAACAAAAAATTATTCCTGCATGCATTAAGTGTTTTGGTTAAAGAAACCTGAAATTCCTCAAGGTATTGGAGACAAACAACCTGCAGAAGCAGCAGAGTATTCAACAAATCCAATGCTACTGCCGATGAGGTTGATGAGACGGGACAGAAATGCATAGCAAGCCCTGTATACTGAAGATGAAAACAAAGCCATTAAATGTGCTACGCTGTGCAATCTTTAGACAATGTCTAACAAATACATCATCCAACCTCACCTCTTTGCCTACTACAGAGGCAGCTACTGAACAGCATTCTCTGAGGACGTATTTGCAGGTGCAAGCAAGAAAAACAACTTACTGGACCCACTACAATAGGGTTGGAAGACATCAAAACTCGGCCTCCTGCCATTTCCCACTACTAAATAAGGAGCACCTGAGGAACTCCTGAAAACCATATGCTGCACATGTTCCAAAGGCTGCCATGGAGGTTGTTCCTGCAGGAAAAAATTGCATGAAATGTACCACCATTTGTAAACTATGCAAAGGCCAGTCCTGCATCAATGCTCAAACTGAAATCCCGATTTTCCGTACTGATGACTGCGACATAGTTTATGATGACATCATAGAAGAAGGAAGAGGAGGCCTCGACGATGATTTGAATAATGAATAAATGGAAGAATTGGTGTTCACGTTATTGGAACCATCATCCTCCAAACGTGTAAAAATAACACTGTAAATAAAAAAAACACATTGTACATAACTTAACATGACGTTTTTTATTACTTCCTTTTACGATAAAGGAAGTATTGGATTCACCCCAAAAATTCGAAATTGAGTTTCAACAGATCTTCACGTTTTAGAGTCCCCTGATCCCAAAAAACATATTTTTTTTTCATTGGTCTGTGTGTCTGTCTGTCTGTGTGTCTGTGTGTCTGTCTGTCTGTGAACAGAATATCTCAAAAACGAAAGAGGTATGGCGTTGAAACTTCATATATAAGTTTTGTGTACTATGTAGATAAAACAGCAAGCTTTTGAAGAAAATCGCATAACCGGAAGTAGGTGTTTACTCTTGTGATTTTTCAGTTTTTTCGATTTTTTCAAAAACGGCTCTAACGATTTTTTTCAACTTCACATTTTATTACATTTTTAATGTGCATTGACGTGAGATAGGTGATTTTCCAGTTGAATACTTCTAAAGTGGGTTTCTTTTGTTTTTTTTTCTATTTTTTATTAACTCCTATTTTAAATAGAACACCCGGTATATTATTACATTTTTGAATTCTGCTTAAGATTTTAGAGAAAATTTGTCTCTTCAACTAACGCTCTATTTTGTACCGTTTTTGTAGAATTCGTAATTTTTGGAAATTTTTGACAAATGCTTAAAATTAAAAATGAAATTTTTGACTAATTATAAGATCACTGTAAAAGGAAGTTGTGTGAGTGTATCACATCAGATTTTTCTTAGTGGATGTACTTTGTTTTAACATATAATATTAATGTAATTTTATATAATCAAATGTAACTGAATATAATGTAATTGAATATAACTGAGTGTTTCTGCCTAGTAAGAAACACAACATATATTTTTTACAAATACCCTTTAAAACAATTTTTTTGTCCTACATAACACATTTATCTGCTAATTTTATTGTCTTCAAAATCATTATTTGATAACAACGTATAGGTGAGGGCTTGTATATTAGTAAAAAACTGAAAAAAAGTTTAATGTGGAAAAACCAGTGAATGGAAAACCAAACTTGATGTTGCTCAGTAACCATGCTATTGCAAGAAAATTTAAAAAGGCTAATATCTACTACTGGTTGTGTTTTTGGCACCTTCTTTGACTTTTTGAAAACATAATTTGATGCTCTACAACTTTGGTTCTGCAACATTTTGCGTTAAAGTTGGTTTATTAATAGATATTGTACATTCTATAGCGACGAAAAGAGTGTTTTTCGAAAAGTGTGAAACATTGGCGTTCATTGACGTCGATTTCTACAAGACCACTTGATCAAATTCTAAAGTATTGGTACTCAATCGAGGTAGAATTTAATGATTTACATTTTTGATAATAATGGATTTTTGATTAAAAGCTTAATTTGGAGGAATTCGAGATAAACCGGAAAAAGGCCAAAAATGTCGAGGTTTTTTTAATATCACGGCTGAAGATCCATTCGGAAATCGGGACAAACTCAGATTGTTCATATCAGAGCCCAACTTGAGTGATTAAAACAGTTTCCAGAACTCCACTAGTTTTTGGAATGCAGCCCCTTTTTTTGATCTAATTTTACTGGCCTATTCTGTTCACGACCAATTACCTTCCATAAATTGTTTCCAAATCTCTGGATCTGTGAATTTCAGGTTTTCCATCTCTGAAAGATATAGGGTGGTCATCCGAGCATAGTTCAATCTATTAAATGTAAAGAAATATTTTACAAACTCGTGGAGGGATGCTAAATACAGCATCCAATCCGATGTTCTTACAGCTCTTGTGAAGTTCATCATTGCTTGGACCATATCCATATATGTGCAGGCTAGTTTGAAAACAGGATGCTCGAGCTTTCTTGTTGCTGAAAAGTGTTCTATTTCTTCAACAAGTCTTTTTTCTTTTATGGTAGAAACTACTGCGGCATGTATCTTTTCCAGCTCTTTTTTATCACTAGCTGTCAGTTCTTCTACCAGTTCTTGCAGATGAGGCTTCAAACCGTCTAGTTGTTCTGGACTTTCTTTCTCAAATTCTCCTAGACGTAGGATAGTTAGCGCAGAGGCAGTAGTTATGTGAGCTTCAATTGCTCTTCTGATGTGTTTACCGTCAAGGATTTGTTTCATTGTTGCAGCAGAATATAATCCACATTCAAGTCACACTTCAGTTATACCAGAACCTTCAATGAGCTCTCCCATTTTTCGGAGCTGAGCTCACCAGGCTTCAAAAGCCATTTTCCCTTATAGTCATTGACAGCCATTTCCAGTTGTTTTATTGGTTTGTAAAGAGCCATGTCAACTGTGACAACTACCTTTTTCTTCGGGGCCTCTACATCTGAACTTGTATCACGGACTAAACTATTCAGTTTCTCCAATTGCGTCATCACAGTAAGCTGCACTGATTGATTGGTTGGTGACTCTGGGATCATAGGTAGCATAGTTACTCTTGACATACGCTTCTGATCTATCATGGGGCTGTTATAGCCAGCCCATGTTGGAGAATGTGTAGTAGTCTTCTTGTTCGTAGTCAGTATGTAGTTTCTTAAAAGAACCAGACAGCATCAGCTAATTCGGCCTCACGAATAATGTTTAGGTGGTTAATTTGAGTGATTAAAACTACAGGAAGGGAACAGCAGGTTTTCCAGTAGGTGGGTTTGTACATGTTATTATGGTTGGCAGAGCACTGTCAAACGATTAGACTCGACACTCATTTGGTGAAGCTAATGCTAGTAGTACAAATTTATCAGAATCTTTCATAACCTGACACACAGTTATGACAGTCGCATGAAGTGTTCTCCTACCATCTGAAGTGTCTTCAGAAAAGTCAAGGTTGTCCGCAGCACAATGTATAAATCTATTTGGTACAATGCCTGGTGGCATGTAAACTCCATCATTGTCACGAATTCTTTTTAAAACACTTGCTGCAATTGGCATTTCTAACTTTAGAACACGACTATAATCAATGCTACATCCAATACTATGCACAAGGTTTACTGGGAACTGACTGCGGGGTTGACCCATGAATTGTCAGACCTATACCTGTTTGAAGTGGTAAGTCCCTTGTATGATGATAAAAACTGAGTAGACTGCTTGTTTTCAACTTGCCTGTAAGAGAGACAATTTGCCATCATAATTTATGACACGTGACAAGCTCGCCTTTCAACTTCTTCATAATTTTCCTTTTCTCTGATGAAATGCCTTTCTTTCCCCCAATGTACCACTTAAAGAAGCAATTAATTTCATTTGGAATAATACCACTGAGATCTTCTGGAACAGAGCCATCAAAATTCCACAGCTTTGATTTAAATACAAGATTTCTGATTATATGTTTGCAGCCTGAAACAAAACATTAAGTTCTGTCATTTTTGGTCGCCACAACTTTCAGCCTCTGCTAACAATTCTTCCCTGGTACACTTTATGGAAACTCGCTCTCGTTTGTTACACCGTCTGGGGCGAGAAAATTCAATTTCCCTGTCCGATAGCTCCGTCTCAATAAATACCTTTAACTGCCTAAGTGACATGGATGATTCCTGTACATTATTGGCAGCACAAATAGTCTTATATGTTCCTTCAAGAGCACCCATTGCAAAAATTTGACCTTCTGACAGTTTTTCTTCCAGAATATTGATGAATTCGACTGCTGACGCCATTGACGAAATACTCCTCTGCTCGTGCGGATGATTTTCATCATATCTCTGATTGTCAGATCGAAGAACAGTCGGATCATATTTTGTCCAACATTTTCGATGGTACATGACATGAATTATATGGGCATCATTAATGTTTATTGCTTCATTTAACCTTACTCTGAGTTTATTATCATTTGTGAATTTAATTGATTTAAGTAAGTTTTGGCCAGCTTTATCGGTTGAAACTCTCCTTAGTTTTTCTTTGCTGTCCGCTGCCTGATCACTTGTCCTTTTCGTAAGCAACGGTTTGTGACCTAGTATACCTAGTTGCCTCCGAGGAAAGTAGATTTGTTTGAGTAGGTTGAATGCACTCTGTAGATGGCTCTTGATCTGTAGACGTTGACTGCAAACATTCGTACTTGTTTTGAATCCTATCAACTATTTTTTTATGGGTAACATTTTTGTAACAAGATCGATTAATTTATTACTGTTTAATGTATTAATTATTATTATAATTATCCAGTGGCCATGTAAATAATGTCAAGCATGTAAATATGCGCTTGCAAAGCCCTCATACTGAGACATATTCATTTTTATATTTGATGTACATTTGACAGTGGATTATGACATAGGTATGGGAAAAACACAAAAATCTGTGTTTTACAAGTTGTTTGATGCCCTTAAAGACCCAATTTATTTTGAAAAGGCAGAGTTTGTCGTAGATGGAGGATTTTTCTTGCATAGAGTGGCATGACGTATGGGAGGCAAGAGAACCAATGTCTTCCATAATTACAAAGTATGTAGACCACATCAAGCCTTGGTATGACAAAAAGGCCACGATTGATTATTTGTGCTACGCTGTGCAATATTTGGAAAATGACTAACAAAGACACCATTCAACCTCGCCCCTCTGCCTCCTACAGAAGCAGCTGATTGACAGCATCCCTGAGAACGTATTTTCAGGTGCAAGTGTGGAAAAACAACCCACTGGACCCACTACAATGGGGCTGGAAGACATCCAAACTCGGCCTTCTGCCAGTTCCCACTACTAAATAAGGAGCACCTGAGGAACTCCTGAAAACCATATGCTGCGCATGTTTCAAAGGCTGCCATGGAGGTTGTTCCTGCAGGAAAAATGGCATGAAATGTACCACCATTTGTAAACTATGCAAAGGTCAGTCCTGCACCAATGCTCAAACTGAAATCCCGATTCTCCGTACTGCTGACTGCAACATAGTTTATGATGACATCATGGAAGAAGGAAGAGGAGATCCCAACGATGATTTGATTAAGAAGAATTGGAGTTCACGTTATTGGGACCATCATCCTCCAAACACATTACACATAACACATTAATCTACTAATTTTATTGTCTTCAAGACCATTATTTCGATAACAACGTGTAGGTGAGGGCTTTTATATTGGTAAAAAACTGAAAAAAATTGAATGTTGGAAAAACCAGTGAATGGAAAACCAAACATTTATGTTGCTCACTCAGTAACCATGCTATTGCCAGAAAATTGAAAATTCTAATATCTACTTACTGGTTGGGTTTTTGGCAACTTCTTGGTCTTTTTGAAAACATAATTTGATACTCTACAAATTTGGTTCTACAACATTTTTCGTTAAAGTTGATCTGTTCATAGATATTGTACGTTTTATAACGACGAAAAGAGTGTTTTTCGAAAAGTGTGAAAAACTTTCGTTTTTTGACGTAGATTTTCTACAAGGACCACTTGATAAAATTCTAAAGTATTAGTACTCAATCGAAGCAGAATTTAATGATTTACATTTTGGTAATAATGGACTTTTCGATTAAAAGCTTAATTTCGTAGGAATTCGAAATAAACCAGAAAAAGTTCGAAAATGTCGAGGTTTTTTTAACATGACGGCTTAAGCTCCACTCGGAAATCGGGGCAAACTCAGATTATTCATATCGGAGGCCTGCTTGAGTGATTAAAACAGTTTCCAGAACTCCACCCGTTTTGGAAGGCAGCCCCTTTTTTGGACCTAATTTTACTGGCCTATTCATGCAAAACGTATTTGCAAGGCAATGGTCGTATGATTGGTCTTCGTAACATGGACGAACAGAAAATGACACAATTATCTTTAAGCTCTCCATTGCAGCTAATAACACGAAGATCACCCTTGTTGTTGTTGTTTATTGTGAACAAGGCCTACGCTTACGTAGTAATCTGCCATGGAAATTCTAAAGTTTGCTGTCTCTAAAAGCTTGCTGTTGACATTAGTTTTGCTTTCGGGGCCAACCCTTATGTAGTTTCTTTTTGAACATATGGGGTTAGTTATCTGTGACGCAAATGCCAACTTCCCGTATTCTTGTTGGTTGGTATGGCAACAACAAAATAATACATTCCTTATGAATATAAGTGACCTAGGACTGTTATAGAAAATTGTTTTGTGTTTGCTTACTACAGAAACAACAATCACGCCCTGTATTTTGGCAAACTATATTTGTAACATTCAGTGGTATTTTTATTTTTATTAGTTGATAGGCAAAAGATGTTATAGGTGTTTCGATCGTTAAGTGCTTTATTGGAACGGTCCTCACAAAATAGCAAAACTCGACCCTTCGAGTAGGTTGCTAGGGGCAAAGATACTGAATTATCTTAACTTAACTTAAAACACATTTCTAAATCTTCTTGAGACTTCAGGCAAACAGACGGAAGTTGCAGTGGATCAGCGGTAACGACTTGACATTGAATTTTTAAAAAAATTTACTCTTACTAAAGTCTGCATCCGTTCGTGAGAGTTTATTAAAGCTCTCATCTAAAAAGTGGATTTACGTATCCTGCATTTTAAGGGCAGCGGATTGGTACTAAAACTAATAAGAACCCTTTGCTATCAAATTACATTTCGCACATTCTATTTCAAGGTTATATCGGCAAACGTTCACACAATATCCTTGGAAACTTTCAGTATCTTATACTACATGCTGAACTGAGCATCTATATCAAAATTCAGTCAAGAAAATTACTAAAGTTCCTGGAATACTTACCAAGGGCCAAAGCTTGAATATGGTGAGGAATGAGGGGCTTGCGGAGCCGCATCAAGAAAAACTGGAGTGCAGCAGCACTTTCGATTACCCATCCTGGTCCAAGTAGTTCCTTAAGCCTGGGCCTCCTCTTTCGAGCTCAGTGGCGATTTGCTGCACCCTCGCATCGTGGCCAGCGGCGTGGAACACGTCCCTGCGTCTGACGTCTTTAAACAGAAATGTTTAGCTCCGTGTTGCCGTTTTCGGTGCACTTACTTTGCTTAAGAAAGGTTATTAATTCCTGCACTGCTACTAGAGATCTTTCTGATATGATCTGTTTCTCCAGCATTCTGAAAAAAATATTGCATTAGCGATATATCACTTTAATTAAAGTTAAGTTTGTAGTGAAACATCTCTCACCATTTAAAGCGTATGTTTTAATATATTCGAACAAAAAATACGAAAATATGCTCTTAAGTTAGGGAACCTTTTTGCAGACTAATGAAATCGAGCACCTTGAAAACGGATAAACTGCATAGTGGTCAATGGCATAAGAATGCAGGAATCAGGAAACCACTACACCTACACCTGAATACGAGAAGAATGTGTCAGATCGGCAAGACACACAAACGCAGTACAAGAGAGACGAATGAACAGCGAAATCATGGGCATAGGTGAGATGAGATGGAATGGTCATAGTAAATGATTATACTGTGGACAGGAAAATGCAGACACGAATCCGGCGTGGGGACAATTTTCAGCGAGAACGTGACTAAATGATGCTCCTAGAGATAAAAACAACACCTACCAATATGACCCTGATACAAACATACGCACCCGCTACAGATAGTGACGATCAAGACCTTTATGAGGATTTTTTTAAAACTCTTTATTGGCAATCAGAATGTATTACAATCTATAAGCCAATTTGTTGGCTAGTACATTGTTAAAAAGTATAATGTACAGATTAATGACTTGGGGAAGCTAACATCCAGTTATGTTGCTTCAGTTTATTTGTTGTCTATTGGCCAGCATTTTCTAAGTCTTCTATTTTCTGGGTGGTGTAGCAAGGGCTGTATAAGTGGATTTGGATGGATTTCTAGTTTGCTGTAGTGTTTGGTGGCGTTTTCTCGGATTACTTCGCTGGACGTATGGGATTTTGAGGTCTGCATGTAGGGTGTGGTTCGATACGTACCATGGTGCATCTGTTATGGCTCGAAGTATTTTGGATTGTCCTCTCTGGATTATTACTGTGTTAGACTTACTGGCGCATCCCCAGAGTTCGATGCCGTAAGTCCATATCGGCTTTAGTACTATTTTGTAGATTAAGATTTTGTTCTCCAGTGACAAACGGGATTTCCTTCAGATGAGCCAATAGAGTTCTTTAGTTTTTAAGTCGACTTGAGTTCTTTTCTTTTTATGTGTTGTTTCCAATTTAGTTTCCTGTCGAATGTAAGGCCTAAGTAATTTACATTGTCGCTTTGCGGTATGGTAACTTGATTGATGTTTACTGATGGACAGTTTCCTTTTCTGAGGGTGAAGGTTACATGCGATGATTTGGATTCGTTAGCCTTGATCTTCCATTTCCTCAGCCATGTGTTTATTAGGTTTAAGTGTTGTTGTAGGTTTGCGGAGGCTACGACGGGGTCTTCATGTACTGAGAAGATGGCAGTATCATCTGCGAAAGTTCCGGTTGTTGTTGGTGCTGTTATGGGTAAGTCGTGTGTATAAAGAACATATAGCAGTAGTCCTAAAATGCTACCCTGCGGTACCCCTGATAATACTGTTTGTCGATTTGATGTTTCTTCATTCACTCTCACTTCAAATGGGCGATCTTGTACGTACGACTTCATCAGATTGAAGTAGCTGCTTGGGAGAATTCTTTTTATTTTAGATAGAAGTACAGGGTGCCACACTTTGTCGAATGCTTGACTGATATCTATAAACGCTGCAGTGCAGTATTTTTTATTTTCTAGTGACTCGTTTATGATATTTACAATTCGATGGCATTGCTGTGTTGTTGAGTGTGCGTGGCGAAACCCGAACTGATGATTTGGAATCCAGTCCTGTGGATTTAAGTCTATGTTCAATCTGTTGAGTATGAGTCTTTCAAGTAATTTTGAGATTGCAGGTAATAAGCTTATCGGACGATAAGATGTGACGTTCGACAGATTTTTACCAGGTTTAGATATCATTATGATTTGCCCAATTTTGAACGTTGTAGGCCAGAAGTTTAGTCTAAGTATTGCGTTAAAAATATATAAAAGTTTTTTTATGGAGAATTTGTAGACGTAATGAAGAGGTTTATAAAAAGGAAATGTGAAGTCATCATGGGCTGTAAAAAACACAAGAAGATGTAGCAGGACTCCACGGTTAGGCAACAGGCCTGTGAGAATATTAGTTGGTGGTGATAAACATATTTTTTATCTTATCACCGTGCAGACTATACACCTGGAAATCCCCGGCAGAGACTGATAATAACATAATAAGGTATCAAATATATTCTGGTTAACAAAAGGTACCGAAACCGCTTCAAGCAGTCAAAACACGACCATATAAATCTGGTTGCTACAGTTAAAACAAAATTTAGGAGAACAATAAGAACAAATAATAAAAAAATAGAAATCCGATTGATTAAAGAAGAAGAGACAAAAGAGAAAGTTAACGGAGATCATAATAATGAATTCATAACAATAATGTAGACCCAATACCTATCCAAATACAATCAACAGCAAGAAGAATTAGGAAAACACTAGGGAATTCGGCAAAAGTTCCTCAAACTAGACACAAATATAAAGAAAAATTAACGAATGAATCAGGAAATTCTCAATCTGATGGAAAGGAGACGATATCTTAAATATATAAATAAGCAAAATAAAAATGATTGAACTCAAAATGTGAGAAAATTGAGAAACCCGACATGATAGTTTCGACCTGTATTACAAAGTCAAAGAGGCTGTTCGAATGTATCGTCCCAAAACAAAAGGAATGTTATTGGAAGGGAAAGGAAATATCATTATACAAAGTCCTGTAAGGGAAGATGTCTGGAAATAATATATAGTAATACTTTAAAAATTTGAAATATATAGTATAAACAATAATAACTGCGAATCTGCCCCCAAAATTATCAAGGGAGACGTAGAGAAGGTAATAAAAATTTAAAAAGAAGGGAAAGCACCTTGTCCTGACGATGTCCTTAAAGAACACCCAAACTCAGACGAAAATGCTATCAACATCTTAACAATATTCTTCAATTCAGGATACGACGCAGGTGAAAGCCCTAAAGAATGGTTGCACTCAACCTTCATACCCATTTTTAAGAAACAATCCGCTAAGACCTGCAGAGACTAGAACCATAAGTCTAGTGAGTCAGTTGTTGAAGATCTTGCTCGAGATTATTTACAACCGTAGTCACAGTCGTAGTGAAGAAAAAACTCCAAACACTCAATTTGGCTTGAGCAATGCACTAGGAACAAGAGAAGTACTGTTCTACATACAAGTGCTATGAAAAAGGTTTCGACAGAGTACAGCACTCAAAGCTTATGAACATTTTACCTGAAGTAAAAGTAGATGATAAAGATGTAGGTATAAGATCTTATTTATATTGGAGCTAAACAAATAATCGCAATTTGAAGACGTAATTTCAGACCAAGTTGCAATTCAACGTTGGGTTAGGCAAGAATGCGCTTTGCCTACCATACTCTTATTACTAATTGTAAGTAATATTCAAGAAAGTACTGTAAGATTCGGACTAGGAAATCTTTGCAATTAAACGGCCAATGGTTCAATGGCATCGTCTGGGTGCCGGATGAGGAATAGGCCCAGGAAATCTCCTGCCTGTCGTAAGAGGCAACTATCTGGGGCATCTGTCCTATTCCTTACCCTATCCCTTATATCCTTATATCCATACATTCTGCTTTAACCTTATATATTCCCTTAGCTACCAGGGACTAATATCTCACCTGCTAGTATTACCTGCCACAAAACAGGACTAAATCCCTCTTAGTTGAGAAAAGCAAGGGGAACCCATCTCAACTAAAACTTATTTCCCAAAAGAATCATGGCTTCACTCAGGGATACATTTTTCCGGAGTATAAACAATCTCCCAATCGGATTTACGGGAGGGGCGATGACTTTGAGAGACACCAAATCTAAAATAAACAGAAAATTCGTCATCAACATGGGTATTTGGAATGCCCGTGGATTACTACAAGTTGGAAAATTACACATTGTAAAGAAAAAAATTGGAAAGATGTAAAATGTCCATCCCAGAAATAAGTGAAACGCATTGGAGAGGTAAAGGCTAGTTTACTAATCCCAATAGAAATCCTGTACTTTTCTCTGGTTAGGAAAACGCCAGCAGAAACGGAGTGGCTTTCTTGCTGACGCCGAATATAACCAATTGTCTTGCCTCATACAGCCCAATTAATGACAGAATAATAACTGCTAGATTACTCTCCCATCCAATTCCATTTAAATTAATACAGATATACTTGACAGGCATCCTAGGTAAGATTCCAAACCGAGAAATGTTTATCATATTGCGGGATTTTAATGCAAAAGTTGGTAATACGCAGGACGATCATATTTAAAACGTAGGGAAGTACGGTGAAGGAACTAAGAATGAAAGAGATGAACGACACGTGGACTTCTGTCTAGAGAACCATTTCACCATATCTAATACAACATACCAACATTTTCGTCGTATACACACTTGGGAATCCCCTTGGGGGTAATACAGGAACCAAATAGATTACTTCCTCATCCGAACACACTGGAGAAGTTCTCTTTGAATAACTAAAACCTTACCGGGAGCAGAATATGGCTCCCACCACAAACTACTAAAAACAAGACTTCACTTGAAACTGAAACAAGTACAGAAAAGAAAGACTCCAACAATTATATCAGCTGCAGATCATCACCAGTTCCAAATCAAGTTTGAACAGAACATCAACAACAATTTCACCTCACTATTAAGTAATAATCAATCCCCTGAGGTCATATGGCAATCAATAGGACACCTAGGCATCTAAGTGAAAACAGCAAAACGATAACATTGGATGACAGTAGAAACCCTCCAGATTGTAGAAGAAAGACGCTTGCTAAGATGCACGGGAATAAACACCGTAGAGAAAAAACAAAGATACAGCCAACTTCATAAGCATATCCAACGTGAATGCAGGAAAGATAAAAACTACTTCTTGGAAGAAATATGTAATGAAGCGCAAACACATGCTTACAATAATGACACTAAGAACTTTTTCAAACTAGTGAAAAAGATAAACCGACAGTTGATCCCACGAACTCGAGTGATTCAGAAGGAGAATGGTATAGAAGTTTGAGGTATGAAAGGAGTCTTAGAGGCCTGGAAAAAGTATTGCACAAAATTATTTGAAGATGACAGTTTGAGACAGAGTAACATACATAAACAAACAGAAGAGCTAGAAATAATAAAGGAGGAAGTGGAAAGAGCTGTTGAGAAACTAAAACCAAACAAAGCGCCTAGTGCAGATGCTATTCCTGGGGAAATAATCAAGCCAATGCGGGAGAGTGGAGTGAAACTACTGCATAAGTTGTGTCAAAACGTATGCATCGCTAAAATATTGCCTTAAGATTGGCTAAAGTCTATATTTATTCCAATTCACAAAAAAGGTACAAAAACAAAATGTGAGAACTATCGCCTCATAGCCTTGATATTTCATGCAAATACCTCCAGCACAAGCCGGCTTCGTTAAGGGTTGAGGTACTCGAGAACACATTTCAAACTTGCTCCAAATGATCGAGAAATCACGAGAAATCTGTAAACCGTTGTATATATTGTCAAGGTGATTAGCTCTGCTTTGTGTGACAAACTTATGTTACGGTGACTCTATCACGTTGTGACGCCTAAGTTATGTTATAATTCACTTACACTATTTCTTTAGTTTATTCTGAATCATTTTTTGTTTTAAATTAAATTTTAATTAATTTATTTGCCCTATTTATGGATAATCAAAATTATTTACTGCTAGCCTCGGTAGAACACTTGACTGAAAATAAGGTTGGATTCTTTATAATCTAGATTGCTTATATTCTGAAATTTGATTTTCTTATTTTACATGACAACTCAATACATCTGTCAACTGTCACTTCAAATTAGTTGTGAAAAATCAATTACAAATACTTTCTCGTTACATTTGTCATTCCACAATCTCAAATGGTAAGTACTCCCTTCATTAAAATTAACTCACTCTTTACTTTCTTTTAGTTCTTATTTTAGATACATGTATTCTGTTACCTGTTATTGGACTTAACACTCTCCTCTACCAAACCCAATCCACTAACCACGTTACAAGAACTGCTTCACTCAAAGCCCCGGTGAAACTTCAACTGACAACCAACTGCCAAGACGTCCAGAATCAGAATCCAAATCAACACAGGAACTCAGGAAAAACAGTTCTTCACAGGAGTACAAGAAAACAGCTCGCCTTTTTAAAACAGCATTTACACCTCCACCTCAGTATGCATCCAAATCGACCTCAGCTGTAGATGTCTTTACTCTGATGCTCAACCAAATCACAAGTTTGAAGCCTGCTACAACCCGTCACCACGAACTTTGGCCCGAAGCAAGCCGCAAGATGCCACTTGACAAGCCCCACAAATACGCTCACTCAGCTAATGATGTCGATGTAAACCACTTCCTTTGTAAACCATTCCTTGTTATCCAATTCAGTAGATGCAATGTAATTCCACAATAAACTCAATTCAGAATTCCCTTACTTTTATTTGCATTTGTAGATTATAACTGTATTAGATTGGTCGTCTCGCCACTGTCTAATCCATCTAGTCTGCTAAGCTTCTTCTTTTAACATTTTATTTTTTATTCTTTTTCACCACGACAATTTTATTTCCCATTTTAACCATTTTATTTACCAAAATATTTAAAAAAAATTTTATAAAGGGGTTTATTTTATAATTTCAAACGCTACAAATTGTATTATATCATTTTTGTTATCAAAATTTTTTATTGTCATGAATAAACTATCTCCTTAGCGATCCAGCTTATTTTTTGCAGTCCAACACACTATTGAAGCTTTATTATATGTCTAATACCTACGATGTTAAATAGTATACAGGGTGTTTCATAATATATGCGCAGGACTTCAGGATGTGATAGCTCGTCCAAAAATTTGAAAAAAAGTTTCTATTAACTTACCCTCTAAAATGCACAATTTTAGAGATACAGGGTGTTGAAATTGAAAAAAAAAATTCGTTTTTTGCGAATATCTCCGGAACCGTTTATCGTACAGAAAAAGCTTTTGTAAGCATTTTCTACTCATAATAAGCTATGTTTTGCGCGAAAAAAAAATTTTTTTATGTCATAATTGGTGAAGATTTTGAAGGAGTAGTGAGTGTTTTTCTTCCCAACTTCTACTCCACTGGTAAAAGTACGGTTTTGAGACGCCCATTTGAACCGCCAATGTTTTCTACACAAAAAAGGTACTCTTGGTCATAAGCTCTAAAGTTGACCGTTTTCGAGAAAAATCAACTTTTATGTTGAAAAACATGGTCAATTTTTTGAAATAGATTTTTTTTTGCTAATTAAACGGAGGACATTTCCAACATTTAATTTAACTGTGTATGATTTGTTATTTTTTTTAAATTTTGCAATTATGAAGTTAACGTTTCGTTTTGTTACTTGTTCTAACGTTTAAATAAATTTTGTATAATTAGTAAAAAAAAATATATTTCAAAAATTGACCATGTTTTTCAACATAAAAGTTGATTTTTCTCGAAAACGGTCAACTTTAGAGCTTATGACCAAGAGTACCTTTTTTGTGTAGAAAATATTGGCGGTTCAAATGGGCGTCTCAAAACCGTACTTTTACCAGTGGCGTAGAAGTTGGGAAGAAAAACACTCACTACCCCTTCAAAATCTTCACCAATTATGACATAAAAAAATTTTTTTTCTAGCACAAAACATAGCTTATTATAAGTAGAAAATGCTTACAAAAGCTGTTTTCTGTACAATAAACGGTTCCGGAGATATTGGCAAAAAACGAAATTTTTTTTTCAATTTCAACACCCTGTATCTCTAAAATTGTGCATTTTAGAGGGTAAGTTAATCGAAACTTTTTTTCAAATTTTTGGACGAGCTATCACATCCTGAAGTCCTGCGCATATATTATGAAACACCCTGTATTTCAAAAAAGTATTTGTCATTAACTTTCAATTTTATTTCAGATATTAAAGTAAGTTAAAATCCTACTGTTTCCCAATTCTCTTCATTTAATTAAATTATAAGTTCTATTTCCATTCGTTTCTAAAAACATCTTAATAATTTGATATCCATTTCACATCTAAATTCATCTTTGTAATTTTTAATACTGTATTCTTTTTATCTTATTAATCTGATTTTAAACCCCTGTACCAATACCAATACGTTGACTACTCTAAAGCCTTCAACAGCATAAAGTGGAATGAACTTTGGAAAATTCTTACCGAGATGGGAGTACCAAAACACCTGATCGTCTTAATTCACAATCTTTACATTTGCAAAGCGCAATTA
>OW679196.1:154581468-154602081 GCA_940337035.1 Agriotes lineatus | reverse complement strand
CAAAGCGCAATTACACATCAGATCTTTGTGATTTTAAGAAAGGAGTTAGATAGGAATGTATACTCTCTCCACTGATATTTATACATATGATGAATACATTGTGAGGTGAATACTTGAAGATTGGGAGGGAGGAGTTGTGGTTGGTGGCGTAAGAATCAGTAATTTGAGGTACGTTGAAGACACCGTCCTTCTGGCTAATACTCAAGAAGAATTGCTAGCACTGGTTAATAAGATGGAATGTGAAAGCAAGAAATATGGTTTGGAGGTTAACCATGAAAAGACAAAAATAATTATAGAGGATAGAGCACAAAATAACCAACCAAGTGTAGGGCAGATAGGACAAAGAAACACATAATAAAAACTCTTGTATTTCTTGTGGTACTTTATGGTGCAGAAACATGGAAATTGAAAGCTCAACACAAAAGAAGGCTGGATTCGTAACTTGAGAGTTATACCGATAGCATACTGATTTCATGTTTATGATTTGAAAAATTATCCCGGTCTGTAGAAGGGCTATTTTTTTTTAAAATATTAAAAGTTTAAAAAGCCAAATATTTGTTTAGAAATATGCCATTGGCCTTATAGAAGAGGTGGAGTAGGAAAATACAGTATCAATCGTCAAATTTCGAAGCTGAAGAATTTGAGATTGGCATTTATTTTTGTTTTAATTCCATTTAATTGGAGCAGTGCTAAATTAGCATTCAAAATATAAGATTAAAAAATGCCTCAATAAAAAAGTAATGTAGATACTATGCAAGATAAGAAAACTGGGACAACTCTTGATAGAGATTTTAGCATTATTGGTTAACTTAAATGAGGCTTTAAACAGTTACATTTACTATAACAATTTTATTTCATAGTAGCGTCTAAACGAATAGACAATTAAGTTAGAAATACCTAGCAACTCTACATATTAAGGCGGTCACATTCACAACAGACCATATTAACTGTCCCATTATCAGGGGTTTATTAAAAACTACTCTTGATTTAATTCGGAGCTCTCCTTTTCGAGATTTTATGAGTTTTTTGCCACTTTCGTAGGTGAAGGTAGCAAAGTTTCAAGAATAATTTCGGAAAATTAGAAGTATTGAATTGTTTAATAAAACTACACTATTCTTTTTACAACAGTTCAACACCTCTAATTTCGATAAATTGTTCTGGAAATTTTGCTACCTACGCTAATGTTATTATTTTCGTACGAGAACGGCAAAAAATCTCAAAACATCTCGAAAAGGAGACCACTAAGCAAGTTAAATCAAGAGTTTTTTACAATATAGTGCTTTAAAAAAGTTCAGCCTAAAATATGTTCTTAAAATCCTGGTTCTCTGCCTTTGGATTATTACATTTTAGCAACATTAATTACGGTACTTCGTATAAATAAATCAATTTCGGAACGAAATCCCATAATAAGTGATCCAAGCTTTTCTTGGGTATTTTTCGGAATGAAATGTCTATGCAAAATACATGTACTATTCGAATATCGGAAACTTTATTCTTAAGGTGCATTAGTAATCCCCAATATCCAATCATTGCAGCTGCACCGATACGAGAAAGTTACGTTGGAAATAGGTATTTCATATTGCAAACAATTTCAAAACAATTAAATATATTTTCTCTTTCTGGAACTACCACCGACTTGGTTTAAAAATGACTTGAAGAAGTTTGTGACAAATATATGAAATGTCACCGAACTGAAATACCACCGACTTGGCTTACCATCGACTTGGACTACCATCGATGTGGATTTACATCCGACTGGAACTACTATCGACGTAAACTACTATATCTCCTGAACTTGTTACTGACTGAAAACACTGCCGACAACATTCTACATCAGTTACTGCAACACATCTTACACTAACGACCACGGACTTGCATTTCTTCCAATATTAATCATTCGGCAGTCATTACAGCATCCTTTTGTAACAATTGATGGTGGTATCATTTAAAAGGCTTCATATTCAGTTCTATGTTTTAACTCGTACATAGATTTCAATTTCTTCAAAATGGTAACTATTGCGATCTTGGTTTTTAGACGCATGAACTCCCAACGGGGTCCATATAGACCGCCTGGAGATGGATGGAACTCGAGAGGTCGATTAGTGGTCGATGGACAGGTCAGATACTTTCATAGTGTAGGCTACTGTTAAAAACTAATAACAATAATGCGAGAATTTCTTAAAACTGTTTTAATAATTTTTCTAACTATAAAGATAGCGAAGAAAAGCACATTTTTAACTCGTTTAACTTTACGATTTGACTTGCGAAGAATGAAACTCTTTATTCAATTGGACGAATCAACATTTGGAAAAAAGAGCATCATGCTGACATATGTTCGATATTCTAGCTCCAGCAAGCAAAACATAGTGGAGGAATTTCTTTGTGCGAAGCAATGGATACTTATACAACAAAAGAACAAAGAATATAAAATTCCAATTTTTAATGTATTTGGAGCTTCTTGTGATGCTGCACCTGCAATGATTGGAAATATCCCTGACTTCTAACTTCTCTTAAAAATAAGGTTTTCAACATTCGAGCAGTGCATTGTATTTTGCATAGGCAACACTTAATTGGGAAAAATATACAAAGGAAACTTGGATAAATTATTACTCTTGAACTCCAAAATTTATTTGTTTATATTTGCATTAAATTTGACTGATTTTCGTTACTTCGATAACTTAATGCGGCTATAATTATTGAAAAAGATAGTGTTTGTAGTCTGGTATAAACGGATCAGTTAATATAATTCGAAGTAAATTTCAATGTTCGCCGCAATCAAGCGTTTGAGAGCGACATGTCCGAAATAATTCATTAAGAAAAACAAGAAACAGATTAAATATATCAGAACGTGGCGATTTAATAAGAATATTACTGAGTAATTTTACATCGCATATAAAAAGTATTGCTGTAACACATCAGACACATTAATCGTATTATAAACAAGCTTTGCTTCAATTAATAGTAGTTATGAATAAATGTTTGTTTTCGAATATGTTACTATTTTGCGTTTCGTATAATATTGTAATATTGTATTTGAAAATGTGTACACATTTTTTTTTTGTAAAATAAACGTTAATAGGTAAACCTTGTTTTAATTAGGAACCAAGAATTTTTCTTATCGATAAAATATTTGTTGAAAAATAATGTCCAATAAATTGTATTCTATTGTCATTTTAAAGTTCTTATTTCTTGTAATAATTCATGCGATATATTATGCGAAATCTTGGGAAATAACAAAAATTCTAATGGGATCGATTGAGGAAAATATTTCACGAGGGAACAATGCAAGAAAACTGTTGGAGTCTGAGACCAGAGAAGAATTGAATTGATACAGTAATAAGCATTCGTTTATGATTTTTGCTTCCTTTTACGATAAAGGAAGTATTGGATTCCCCCTAAAAATTCGAAATTGAGTTTTCAACAGATCTTCACGTTTTAGAGTCCCCTGAACTCAAAAAAACATATTTTTGTTCATTGGTCTGTCTGTCTGTCGGTCTGTGTGTATGTGAACAGAATATCTCAAAAACGAAAAGAGGTATGACGTTGAAACTTCATATATAAGTTTTGTGTACTATCTAGATGCGACAGCAAGCTTTTGAAGAAAATCGCATAACCGGAATGGTGTTTACGCTACAAATTCGATGCAGTCGATAGTAAATCCATTTCGGGGTAATTCGTATCGGTGGTAGTCCATTCGGTGGTTGTTTTAAACTAGAGGTAAACTAATGAGGTGTTGTTTAGCACAGTTGTCAGAAAGTCGGTGGTAGTCCATAATGGTGGTGATCTACATCGGCGGTACTGTATACGACCCGTAATGTCACACATAGGATTTGATTAGACAAAAAAGTTCAGTCACTTTTATGTAGTCCTTATGCGCTGGCAGTTATATACTGTGGATTTACTATACCTGCTTTGAATTCGTTAGAAATTGTTTTGTGCTACTTTTATGTTTATGAGTCTAATATTAGTGGAGAAAATGACATTGGAAATGAAATAAAACTTCATGTTTAACATGCCCAAATGTTTAAAAATGCCTTCTATCAGCAATACTGCTATTATTCGATTTAGTACCTGTGCAGAAGCTAGATAAAATGTTTTCACCCTTGTGCCAATTGCACGCATGTTCAAAGTTGATGTCCTTTTGGAACAAAAATAAGTGCTGCTTTTAGGAAACACTAATTTTACTCAAATTGAGTGGAATTAGATTATACCATTTAGTCCTGTGGTATTATCACCAAATATTATGCTTGCATCAAAAGGTTGTAAATTTATACTTTCATTGAAATTCAATAAAACTTTCCCAAGTTATTTATTAAAAAAAATCGTGGAACACCTTCAAATGCCAATAGCTTTGTTAGGAAGTATCTATCAAATATATAAATATTCATTATAAAACTGTTGAACTCGCTGTTAACGAATACGTGCCAAAGTACAAACTATAAACCTCAACTCTGCATTATTGAATGTTTTGACATGTAATATTACGTGCTCTAATCAGCCAAAATATTTCCTGAAATGAATTGACGGCTAGGAATTTTGAGCCGTATTCCACAATTTACAATAAAATACATGAACATCTGTTCCCCATCTCTTGGAAAGTATCTGAAGAAATTAGCTGTTATGATTTTTGAGTGATTGCCATTTTGGAAGTTTTAAATTATGAGTATTTGGCTTTGCAGTGTAGACGCCCGACCTAAATTTCGAGTACCTACTAACTGAATCTTGTTTGCTTACGCACATTATCAAAATATTACGTTGCTATACAATATCTGAGGTCACAGAAGCTTACACTTCCTCCTGAAGATACAACAACAAACCTTGATAAATGCAAGCTCAATGCCTGATTGATATAAAACTAAATTTCCCACGATTTCCACCATACAACAAGAAATGAAGCCGTTTGCAGCAGTGCTAACTCTCAGTGCAATCCTGTTCGGCGCCTGTGACCTGCTCGTGACCGGGCACGTCGGCGAAGACGCCGAATGGAAAGCGTGGTCAGCGGAGAACCCCGTTCAACTCGACCACGATTCAAACCCTCCAGAGATATACAATTCTCCCGCACACCTCCACATCCACCATCCGCAGGACCTGCTCTTGCCCACCGTTCCCTTCGAGAAGTTCATGAAGGAGGACTCCGAGAGCAGCCCAGATCCGGAGTTCGACACCAAGATGTTCTTCACCATCGGCGAGCTTCCCGTCGTGCCCCAGGCCGGCCGCAGCCATCAGGAGGTCGTGGTGGACGACGACTTCTACGAGGAGCCGCAGACGCCCCAGGTTCCGGGCAACCATGCGGGTGAATTCGGGCAGTTTTCGTTCGACGAGACCAAGCACACCCTCAAGAACGCGGCCGACGTGTTTACCATTGAGGAATCGGAATTGGCCCTGGGTCCCGACCGCTTCACGAACGTGCAGGAGTCCTACATCGGAGGCGATGGCCTGCAGGAGACGATACGTTCGATCCATGCCACCATTGGAAGCGGAGGCGAGCATGGTTTCCCTGAGACGATGGGCGAAGGTTTAGAAGAAGGTGTTAAAGGCGAGGATAAAGGTGTGGATGTTGGTGTGGAGACCTTAGAAGAAGAAGCGATTGCTGATGATCACGAAGTCAAAAGTGCTGGAGATGGGGTTGGAGATGAAAAAGACTCGAATCGAGGAGAAGTAACTGAAACTGCAACGCCAAAGGAGCTGGAAGAAGATACTCCAATCGCCGACAATGAAGAACCTTCTGTGACCCTTGTAAATTAATGCCAGAAGTAGATATGTTTGTAATTAAATTATTCTTGTAATATTAGTTAAGTAAAAGCTAAATATTAATTTATCCTACATCCGCGCGCTTGCTTTGTTTGCTTAAAAACACGTACGTAAGAAACAATATTTTGCTGAACTCGTAGTTGCGCTAGCAACTATTGCAAAAACGTTTTGCATTCCAGATGTGTAAAGTGTGTCAAATAGAATACCTAAAAACGGTTTATTGCTCTTCAATAACTACAGGATGTCCTATTTGCTACGTTATTACTAGGGGCAGAAGATAATAGTTTGCAGATTTCCAAGCCAAATTTTCGACTAAAATACGATTGGAAAAGCAAATATCTCTCTGAGTTTTCAGATTACAATGAATAATCGACATTTAATTTATTTCAAAGCTATGAATTGAAATGCCTTGCTAAGGTATTAAACATTGCTTGAATTTGGTAGTTACGAAATAACTACTTTTTTTAGGATTACCTAGAACATACACCAGGTTTAATTATAATTCTTAATGTGTTTCTGAACCGATGTAAGTAACGTCTAAATACTGCAATTATAAATGCATTAAAGGAAGCAAATAGTATGTTACAATATTTGCTATTTAGAAATTAAACATAATCCAGGATGTCTCAGATTGAATACGAAACTAAATTATTTTCAAGCAATCTTACTTAGAGCGTTTGACAATTTGTTTTAAGAAGTTACAATTTTAGTGCACAATTGAGCTAAACTAATAACCTGACTGGAAAATGTAGCCCATTTTTTATTGTTAATTTTCGGAAAAGGAGGTTCCGCTAAATTTGGTTATATTTTACTTTTTTAAGAGTTTGGAATTAAAATTGCTAACAAATATTACAATTATAAATGTTTAATTTTAATTTTCTGGAATGTTGCTAGAACATCAACTAAATGTGTTTTTAATTTCACTCTCTAGTAAATTGTATTGTAGATACATCAAAGTTTGAATATTTTATACATTGTATTTTCTATTATAAATCAAACGGGAGTTTGAAAGGTAAAAAGGTTAATTATAATCTTATTCAAATGTATGGGTTGTATAAAATATATATTAGATAAAAAATTATTAATTTTGTACAAACCAGAAATGTTTAATTTACATTAGAAGTAGCCTCCCAAGTAATAAATAGCAAAAATAAAATTTTGTTAATTACTGAAGGTCTCTTAATAGTTTTTCCAAAGTTTCCACTTGTAAATTGTTCTGAACAGTTCTTTGTATAAATGGTTTCGTGGCGAATAATCTAACCTCAACAGTATTTACGAGTACTATGTTAAATTTTAAAGAAAACTCTGAAACTTTCAAAATTTTATTTACAATTTAAAATGTTGCTGTCTATGATTTGACAGCTAATAATATTACCTTAGAATTGTTAACCAGAATGAAAGATTATGTCCAGTACAAGTTTTATAAGGAGAAACAAAATGAGGAGTGGCCACCAACCGACTTTTTTTTACTACGTAACTTGAACACATACATTTCAGTTGACAGTGACAATGGCTTGAAATATGTAGATTTTTATTCTTTTAATTCATTTTTGGAGGAAACTTGTAAAAACTTAATTGCGCAAGTTTTTCAAAAACTATACCACTCAAAAAAAAACGTATGAAACAAAAATTATAGATAATTGCATAGTATGTGATCTTGTTCGAAAGAATTTGATTTCTATCAGACAACTATAAAAATCTCCCTGAAAACGGCAAAAAGCTTAAGAGTAAAGTACCACTTTTTGTGGGCCGGTAAAAATCACCGAGATCTCCGAATTTATATTAAAAGCGCAGATATAAATTTCCAGGCCGATCGCTTAAACCGTCTGGGCTGTAAAGAGGATACACACAGACTGCCAGACAGATATCACCTTCGGAAAGCACTTTTTCTGTATCAGAATACCCGAAAATGGATATTTCCGTAAAAACATTGAGTTCAAAAAAAGCATGATTACTACTATACTTATCAAACTGATTAGATTCATCTTTTGAACTACATTCTTGTTTATTTTTGGCGTTGATGTATCTAAGTTAAAGTAGAAATATATCTAAGGCCATAAAGGTAACAATGTCCGTAATTTATGGCTTCGTATATGTATATGCAACGAGTCCATAAAGTCTTGCACAAATTCATTTAAAATTCAGATATTTCATTATCGAAAAAACGCTCGACATGTCAATTAGTATTTTAGTTGCGCATTTTTTAAAGTAAAAAGTTAGTATACAGGGTGCCCCAGGTAAGAGATATGACGTCATGTAGGTTTTTTTAAATGGAACACCCTCTATATTGTACCATTTTCGAATTCTACGTTGAAAACTCAACACTTTTAATATAACCAACTAAGCTTATATCTTTAAATTCAGCGGTTTTCGAAATATTGACATTTGAAAACATTGATATTGTTTTTTCTGACTTCCGGTCAAAAAATTTACATTTCTGGTTGAATCGAAAAATAGCATCAACTGATAGCTTATAGAAAACTGAGATACGAAAGTGCAAGCCGTTTCGCTTTAATTCAAACCGTTTCGTTTATACACTGCGTAAATGTTCCAAATCTTCAATGTTCAAACGTCAATATTTCGAAAACCGCTGAATTTAAAGATATAGTTGGTTATACTAAAAGTGTTCAGTTTTCAACGTAGAATTCGAAAATGGTACAATATAGAGGGTGTTCCATTAAAAAAAAACATACATGACGTCATATCTCTTACCTGCGACACTCTGTATACTAACTTTTTACTTTAAAAAATGCACAACTAAAAATACTAATTGACATGTTCGAGCGTTTTTCCGATAATGAAATATCTGAATTTTAAATTAATTTGTGCAAGACTTTATGGACTCATTGTTTATATTTTGTAATAGGTACGCCAATGTCAAATATAGACAAGAATGAGGTTAAAAATGTAAATCTTCAATTTGCTTTTTTCTCCCCTTTTACTATACTTCCTTGTTCGACTTCTGTAAATATATTTTGCTCTATCATCCTATTTTTAGTTGTTTTCTGGTTCGTTATCTGTGACGATAAGGTCAATTCCCATATACTTGTTGGTTGGTATGACAACAACACAATAATAAGCCCCTTATGAATATAACTGTCCTAGGACTGTTATCGAACATTGTTTTGTATTTAGTTACTGTAGAAACAACAATCACCCACTTTATTTAGGCAAACAATATTTGTCATATTCAACGGTGTTTTTATTTTTATTAGTTGATAGCGCAAATAATGTTATACGAGACTCGATCGTTAGTTCAGTGCCTTACTCGAACAGGCCTCAAAAAATAGCAAAACTTGGCCCTTCGGCCTCGTTCTTCTAACTTTTTTTCGGCGTGTTCTAAGGCACTTACCGATCTTGTAACGTAAAATAGGAAGTAGCTTAGTTTCTCATAAGACAACCCATAAAGGTGTATGGCCTTCATCTAGAATTCTAGAGGACTAATAGAAAACTAAATTGATGACGTAACCGTTAAACAAAGATACAAGATTGGCTACTAACTATTTTTAGTAAATGTAACAGGGATGGGAGGTGCGGGTATACGTATATAAATAATGATCAATAGGTCATACAAAACCTTAGGGTTCTAGAACAATTGCATTTAAGGGGTAGGAGATATGAAGGTACTGACAGTAGAGCTACCACACAAATATAAACACATTATCAAAGATAATAAAAAAGAAAAACATTAAGGAGTGGACACCAAAGGAAACGTGAAAAATGGCCCACGAAAGATCAAACCTAAAACAAAAAATACTCAGTAACGTAGCAAATACAAAGAAAAAGAAAAAATATATGGGGAGAAAGATAGACAACTCAACAAGAATGCAAGGAGAGCCAAAAACAGCAATAAGAGATCAGCAAAGGCAGCAACAGAAATAAATGACGGGAAACACGCTATGATACTACAAGGGAAATGATTAACCCAACATGCAAACACAATAACTCACTTGCGATACAAGAGCATGGGGAATTTTAAGAACAGAATCAAAAATCCTCAGAAGATGAAGAGAATGCTTTCAGGAACCATATAAAAAAATCTGATAAGAGAAAACAAAATACAAACATTAGATATAAATGTTGACGAGACTACTAAAGCCGAAACAACAATTGTCAATGAACGTCTTAAAGACTACACAGAAGAAGACATCGACGAAATAATATCGGAGGAAGTTAAAGTAGATGCGATTTTTAAAATTGTCTTTTTTACTGAATATGCCAACTAAAAAAATGCCACTTGCATGCTTTTATTTTTCATTGCAAATCGATGCTTCACTGTTTTAATATGAAATGTCAAAAGTCAAAATGTTCAACGAACAGCAAAAATGGCAATGCTTGAAGTGGTTTATACAAAACGAATCTGTTACTGGAACTCAAAGAAACTTTTTCACAGTTTATAAGACGAATCCTCCTTCGAAAAACTGTATAAGGAGGTGGTATACAAAATTTAAAGAAACTGGAAGCTTACTACATAGAAAAATATATATGTTCGTCCATCAAGAACTGAGGCTACTGTTGAACGTGTACGTGATGCCGTTTTACGTAGTCCATCCGGGAAACATTTGGAGAGTTAAATCTACGGCCATCTTCGGCTTCTCATGACAAAACACGTCGTGTACCTAAAACATTCCAATCTTGCCACCTTTTTCTACAATAGTGCGACAAAGTACAGTTTCATACATCGTTTTGAGTGCAAAAAGTGTCACTTTAATGCATTCAGTGTAATAATAGTTATTTATGCATTAAGGACTTAATCAATAGTTTATAGCACGAGGAAATTTTTAAAGAGCAACGCGAAGCGGAAAGCTTTACATTTTCCGAGAGCTATAATCGTAATTAGGCACGTGACACATGCAACGTTTTATTTAATTTTGGTTCTCAAAATGGACCAAATTTAAGAATTCAGTATTTTGACTACAGACTACTGTGTCATCGTTGTGCTGGCGTTGAACATTTTTGGTGTGCTATGGTTTATATGCAGATTGTCGGTGTTGCTATACTACATTGTTGGTGCTTCTTATACTGCCCTAGGGCCATAATAGTTATTTACATGGGAAGCTTAGTAAATTAGCCTTTATCGGCGAGCCGGATAATATGTAATCCGGTGAGCCCCAATAAAGGCTAATTGCAAGCAAGCCGTTTACAACGTTTTATATCCTCTTGCTGAAAATTCTAAAAATTAATATTAGTGATTAATAAAGGATGAGTCTATTAGATATCAAGTTGCTTGTAAAATCGCGATGGCAACATTTTACAGGCACCGTGCCTGTAAAGACTCAGTTACAGACTCAGTTCAGAAGACAGTAAACGACCTTCTAACAAGTCAAGAGGAAATAAAAACCATTATACCCCCGCTATCGAGGGTCAATAAACAAGATTATGGTTTCAAAATGATAAAATAACTATTTATGATACAACCTGAAAAATTGAAGTGCTTTAGGTACGCGACGTGTTTGTCAAACGATTCGAAGGTCGAGTTTGACATCGCGTCAAGTCCCAAAAATTCTTTGTAACGCGTATCATACAAGATTCATTGTTAAGTTATTTTATAAAGAGCAAAAATAAATTCTAGAATTTGACATTTTATTGTTTCGCCAAAACGATACCGTTTCACTAACAATTGCATCTAGTGGCCAAATAATTATGATTACGAAAAAGCTATTTACAAAGGGTTTCACTGTAAAAATGTCAATTGTGCTGTTGAAACGAGTAAATTTAAAAAAAAATGTCGAAAAAATATTAAATATAGTGCAAAACAGTCATGAGTGATGATGATAGTTCTGATATCAAAGATGCTGTCGAAGCCGATCTTTTAACACTAATTCCAATCAAATCCAGAAATGTATATGAAGCAACATACAACAAGTTTAACTATAAATGAGTATCCATCTTCTAGAAGTTTATCGAAATAGTTATTTATGTATCTAGTCCGAAAAGTTGGCTTTTTATGGACGATGTCTAGCCGAGGCAAGCAAATGTGATTGACTTTCCTTATTTTCTTTTGAAATTGTTAAAAGTTCTTGCTATAGAAAAAAAAATTGTATTATACACGACGATAAAGTTATTACTATCCACTCTTGAATCATTAACGTCTCGACGTTAAACGATTCACTCGTGGATAAAATTGAACTTTATCGTCTTGTATAATAAATTACTATTTTCGAACGAAAATACGTCCGTAAAATCACATTTTATAGAGAGATAGACGGAAAATGTATTTTCAATTAATTAGGATGTTTATGAAGAAGGATGAAATACTCGAGCAGTAAAAATCTTAACTAATAAGTAAAGTACGTTTTTTTTCTATAATAATTTTCAAGGTCAACTTTCTAGGGAATAAGTTGCATTCTTGCAGGGTCCCTAGTTTTAATAATGTTGGTACATAGGTTTTTAGTTCTTTTCTTCCACTAAAAAGATTATTGTCATTTTGACAGATATGTCATAATTTAATATCGCTTGCTTCATTTTTGCATTTAAAATATTTCTTGGTTTTCGTTTTTTATCCGATTTTATTGATGATGGTGATGATTCCATGTTAAAAAAATAAATTTGTAAAGAGTTCAAATTAAGAAACTGTGACATTCAAAATTGACACATAACCATAATTTTGAAAAAGTTCTACCAACACGAGGTATAAAAATTATCTAGCGTTTTAATCACATATCTACCAACACTGTAACACTTTGACAGTTATTATAGAAAAAAAACGTACTTTACCTTCCGCAACAATAAGATTTTTTTAAAGAAGTTGTTAATACCTTCAAGTCTAAAGAAAATGTGATATCTATATGGTATCAAAACAAACGGGGCTTACGGAAAAAAACTCCCGAACTTGTGGTATAGGCCAGTCGACAAGTACATTTTAGCGGGAATAATTCCGGACAAGCTGGAATAAATTTTAATCTGTTCTGTTGGGACTTAGAAAATATATATTAATTTTGCACCCCTTAACAGGCTCGAATTTAACCGCTATGCTTAAAAAAGGTCTAAATTTTTATATTTTTCCTAATATTAGTGAATATCTCGATTAGTATCAACTTTTAAGCAAAATATGTAGTTATCAAAATTAAAGAAGAGTAAATTTTCTATAAAAAATGTTCTATACATTTTTGTCATATATTCGCTTGTTTCGAATTCATAGGCGTCGAAATATATTTTTTTTCGAGCATCTGCTTGTTACTTTATTTTACGATAAAAGAAGTATTGCATTCACCCTAAAAATTCGAAATTGAGTTTTCAACAGATCTTCACGTTTTAAAGTGCCCTGAACCCAAAAAACATGTTTTTGTTCATTGCTCTGTTTGTGTGTCGGTCTGTCTGTGTGTCTGTTTGTGAACAGAATATCTCAAAACGAAAAGAGGTATGACGTTGAAACTTCATATATAAGTTTTGTGTACTATCTAGATGCGACAGCAAGCTTTTGAAGAAAATCGCATAACCGGAAGTAGGTGTTTACTCTTGTGATTTTTCAGTTTTTTTGGATTTTTTTCAAAAACGGCGTTAACGATTTTTTTCAAACTTGTAATTTAAATTTTTAATGTGTATTGATGTGAGCTAGGCAATTTTTCAATCGAATACCTCTAAAATGGGTTTCTTTTGTTTTCTTTTCCAATTATTTTTATTAACTCCTATTTTAAATAGAACACGCGGTATATTATTACATTCTTGAATTCAGCTTAAAATTTTAGAGAAAATTTGTCTCTTGAACTAACGCTCTATTTTGTATGGTTTCTGTACAAATTGCAATTTTTGAAAATTTTTGACAAATGCTTGAATGTATGTACAGTCGTGTGCAAATAAATCTGGGACATTGTTTCTTTCACATGCAGATTCAGTTAAGAATTGAAGAATATCTCCATGAATTTCCTGCTATCAGAAAAAGTTACATTAAACTTTAACAGGTACTGAAACCCGTAACTCTCTCTGATAAGAGGAAATCCATGGAAATATTCTTCAAATTCTTAACTGAATCTGCATGTGAAAAAAACACTGTCCCAGATTTATTTGCACACGACTGTACCTATGTATGTATGTATAATCGATAACCTCGTATTATCTGGCCGTACAATGCTCAACTTGCCCCGGATTCGGGATACAAAGTTAAAGATTAAAAATAAAATTTTTGCTAATTATAAAATCACTATGAAAGGAAGTTGTGTGCGTGTATCACACCAGATTTTTTTATTATTATTGACGTTCCACTATTCCAACTTTGCTAACTTCAAGTTTCTTTTGAAGTTGACTGCTCATCAATTTTTTTTTGCCTTTTTGATGTTGGTGGTTGTTCAATATCACTTTGACTTTCAACAATATCTGTCTCGTGTTCCGAATTTGCTTCATAATCTTGGGAATGTTCTATTGATTGTTCTAGATCGATATGCAAGTCCTCGTCGTCGTCTTCGTCGTCTACTTCGATCGCGTCCACAGTATTCAAACAAGATTTGCCGTGACAGAAACCACATATTACTGAGCAATGAAAACCTGCTTTGCGACAAGATATATTACAACCTTTGGCGCATTTACAAGAACTTAGTTTCAGTATTTCTTGGGGAGCTGCGTCTTGTACAGTGGGAATGGGCATTAATCCATTCTTTGAATTTCTCTATCCCCACTCGAAAGGTGATTTTTCGTTTCCATACCATAGCTGAATTTGGTTGTAAGTACCGAACGAGTGCAAGCGAGCTGCGTCTTTGGTTGGTGGTAATGATGCTAGATTTGGTAAACTTCTGTTAATAGGTTGTACGAAACACTGGTATCTATACCTGTTTAATGATACACAGTGTGTTGATCCATACAGAAGAAGAAGACATTGTTCTTCCACTTTATCTATATCCTCTGGGGACGCGTTTGGGTCTTTGAAAATTTGAACAGCCTTCTGTAAGTTTTTCTCTTTCTGTAGAAGTTTAACGAACTTCATTTTCCCCTGCCTGTATAGTGCGGAAACAGTATCGCAGCCACTAAATGCATGCAGAAATAAAATGTTGTCCCTAATTGAATCATCCGGAATTACTCCGCTAACAGCCATTTCAAAAGACTTATCGACTGGCCTATTAGCCAAAATTTGATTTTTAATCTTGAACTTTATATCCCGAATCCGGGGCAAGTTGAGCATTGTACCGCCAGATGCAAGCACATAAAGCAGCAGCTTCTACACCGCAAGTATTATACATACATACATACATACAAACATTTGTCAAAAATTTCAATTTGTACAGAAACCGTACACAATAGAGCGTTAGTTCAAGAGACAAATTTTCTCTAAAATTTTAAGCTGAATTCTATGTGTTCTATTTAAAATAGGATTTAATAAAAAAAATTGGAAAAGAAAACAAAGGAAACCCATTTTAGAGGTATTCGACTGAAAAAGTGCCTAGCTCACATAAATACGCATTACAAATTTAATAAAATTGTAAAGTTTGAAAAAAATCGTTAGAGCCGTTTTTGAAAAAATCCAAAAAAAACTGAAAAATCACAAGAGTAGACACCTAGTTCCGGTTATGCGATTTTCTTAAAAAGCTTGCTGTCGCATCTAGATAGTACAAAAAATTAATATATGAAGTTTCAACCCCATACCTCTTTTCGTTTTGAGATATTCTGTTCACAAATAGACACACAGACAGACAGACACACAGACAGAGCAATGAACAAAAACATGTTTTTTGGGTTCAGGAGACTTTAAAACGTGAAGATCTGTTGAAAACTCAATTTCGAATTTTTGGGGTGAATCCAATACTTCTTTTATCGTAAAAGAAAGTAACAAGCAAATGCTCGAAAAAAAATATATTTCGACGCCTATGAATTCGAAACAAGCGAATATATGACAAAAATGTATAGACAAGTATTGGATTTACCCCAAAAATTCTAAATTGAGTTTTCAACGGATCTTCACGTTTTAGAGTCCCCTGATTCCCAAAAAACATATTTTTTTTCATTGGTCTGTCTGTCTGTCTGTCTGTGTGTCTGTCTGTGAACAGAATATCTCAAAAACGAAAAGAGGTATGGCGTTGAAACTTCATATATAAGTTTTGTGTACTATGTAGATGAGACAGCAAGCTTTTGAAGAAAATCGCATAACCGGAAGTAGGTGTTTACTCTTGTGATTTTTCAGTTTTTTTCGATTTTTTCAAAAACGGCTAAACGATTTTTTTTAAACTTTACATTTTTCTTACATTTTTAATGTGTATTGATGTGAGATAGGTGATTTTCCAGTTGAATACTTCTAAAGTGGGTTTCTTTTGTTTTTTTTTCTATTTTTTTTATTAACTCCTATTTTAAATAAAACACCCGGTATATTATTACATTTTTGAATTCAGCTTAAAATTCTAGAGAAAATTTGTCTCTTCAACTAACACTCGATTTTGTACCGTTTTTGTAGAATTTGTAATTTTTGAAAATTTTTAACAAATGGTTAAAAATTAAAAATGAAATTTTTGACTAATTATAAGATCACTGTAAAAGGAAGTTGTGTGAGTGGATCACACCAGATTTTTTGTAGAGAATTTACTCTTATTTAATTTTGACAACTACGCATTTTGCTCAAAAGTTGATACTAATCGAGATATTCACTAATATTAGGAAAAATATAAAAATTTAGACCTTTTTTAAGCATAGCGGTTAAATCCGGGACTGTCAAGAGGTGCAAAATTAATATATATTTTCTGAGTCCCAACAGAACAGATTAAAATTTATTCCAGCTTGTCTGGAATTACTCCCTCTAACAGCCATTTTAAAAGACTTATCGACTGGCCTAGTAGTGATTATTCGATAATTGCGTGTAGTAAACCAAATTTGAATGAGAGGATTTATGATGGCGAAATATTTAGTGACAAATACACCGTTTTTAGAAAAGACCGAAGTCTAAACGCAACTGGATTCACAGTGGAGGAGGAGTGTTAGTAGCAGTATCAAATGAGTTTAAAAGTGTGAAGATATTCCTATCTCATGTCCCGTTGCCACATGCGATTCGGTATGCGTCAAGACATCTGTAGCTCTCTCACATCTGTACGTTATCGTATTATACATTCGACCACAAACAAGTGTACAAAACTATAATTTATTTTTTGATAGTATTACTTCATTACCTTTTATTTTTTCTTCGCAAACTGTAATTGTTAGGGATTTTAATGTAGCTTTTATAATGGGTAACAAAGGGGTAACTTTTTATTATCCATTTATTAGAACATCTTGTTTCTGATAAAAGTCCGTGCATCTTGTAAAACTGGAAATGCATTTTCCAAAATTTCTTCTTTGGTATACGAGGGAGATGCAAAAATGTATCCTTATTTTTCAAAATTAACAAAAATTTTATTTGAAAAAGTTGCTTAGAATTAAAGCAAGGTGTACTCCGGTAAACGATTTTCTCTGGTTTTTCTTATTTTGTTCGTACCACCCTGTCTATTAAGGAAAATGAGATACCTTAAAGTTAATTTATTATCAGATAAGATAAGGATGTACTGTTAACCTAGCAACCAGACAATTACTCGAATCGAAATTAGTGTTAAAAATAAAATTTTTTGTGTCCAACGTGAAAAAAACAACTATCTTCAAAAAAATGTATATCAAATGATCCGAACATCAAACATGCAAAATAATAATAAAGAAGGAAACTTTAACAACTGTATTCTTAATATGTGGCCACCTCCCTACCAAATATTTGGTAAGGATAACATTTCAATTAAAAATTTAAATTGTTTTGAATTCTTCTTGATGTTCGGAGCATTTGTTTTTAAATTTTTTGAAGATATCTGTGTTTTTTACGTTGGAAAAATTTATTAATTAGCACTAATTTCGATTAATTTTCTTGTTGCCAAGTAAGCGATACTGATGGTTGACAGTATATCCTTAGGGTATCCGATAATAAGTTAACTCTGAAGTGTAATATACAGAGTGTTACAGAAAGGAAAAACAGAGAAAATGATGTTTAGCGTAGGTGGCTGTGACTTCGCATTTTATACCTTCTCTCAATTCTAAGCAACTTTTTCGAATAATAATTTTATGTATTTTGAAAAAGAAGGGTGTTTTATTCTTAAACCAGTTTCATATTTTTGAACATCCCCCGTATACGAAAGGAGCTATTTAAATTTTGGAAAGTTTATTTTGAGTTTTACAAGATACAGGGACTTTTAACAAGAATAAAATTTTCTAATAAATAGACAATAAAAAAGTTACCCCTTTGCTACCCATTATTCTGATCGCATCGTATATTAGTATTACATAAATAAATATGATTTCTTTACACTATCTTAATCATGTAAAAAAATTATAAATTTTGCTTCATTCCCTATTTATAATCAATATAACAATAATGCACATTTTAACGGTCGAATTCTTGATTTTGTCTGAACGAATATTAAGATTAATGTTAATAAAGCATCACAATGTTGAGGACTTACACCACCGCTGCTTAGATATTCAATTTTCATTTGAAGTAACTAAAGTAAAAGCCTCCAATCAAGCAAACGAAACTTACTTTAATTTTAAGAAAGCTAATTTTTTGGTTATGTATAATATGATAAGTGCTGTTAATTGAAGTTGTAACTAAAGTTTTTGAAATACTGTATGATATTTTTGAACATACGGTTCCGAAAACACCACGTCTAAAAAATGTACCCACGCTGGTTCAATGCTAAAATTAAGAAATTAATAAAGTTAAAGGAAAAAATAGAACATAAATGTGGAAAGCAGGAGCATCAAAATAACTATAAACATCTTAGATCAACAATAAAAGCAAAAATTAAATCTTGCTATGCTGAATAGTATATCAGCAACATAGAGCAGTACATCTCAATAGACTCTTCAAACTTTTGGACCTATATAAGAACAACACCTATGTTCTCAAATGGCGTAGCTTTAACTTTACCTGAGTCTGTGACTCAGTGTTTTGGTAAATATAAAAACACCTAAATTAAATACTGATACTTCTACAGATGTTTCCTACAATAACATTATTTTCTCTAACATTACTGAAAATAAAATAAAGCATGCTATTATAGATATTAACGATACAAGTTTGATTATGAGCATCTTAACGACACGAGTTTGATTGCCAAAAACGAGGCGGTGAGCCGAGTTTTGCGGCAATCAAACGAGTCTCGTTAACTGCCATAAGCAAAACGTGTATTGTTCAATATTTTATCTTCATCAAGAAGTTCTGGTTCAACGTATTTCTTTATACAAAAAGAGTGCGGTAATATCTATCCATTACCGCACTGAGTGCTGTAATATCCATTACCGCACTCAATGCGGTAATGAAGCTCTTAACGATACTAAAATTAATTTGGTTAAGAGTCTATTACAACACTGATGAAGATAATAGATATTAACGATACAAGTTTGATTATGAGCATCTTAACGAAACGAGTTTGATTACCAAAACGAGGCGGTGGGCCGAGCTTTGCGGCAATCAAACGAGTCTCGTTAAGTGCCATAAGCAAAGGTGTATTGTTCAATATTTTATCTTCATCAATAAATTCTGGTTCAATGTATTTTTTTATATAAAAAGAATGCGGTAATATATATTACCGCACTGACTGCGGTAATATCTATCCATTACTGCACTGAGTGCGATAATGTCCATTACCGCACTCAGCGCGGTAATGAAGCTTTTAACGATACTAAAATTAAATTGGTTAATAGTCTACATCAACACCGGTGAAGGTAAAAAAATTAGAAAACTCAAAATCCATTGGCCCTGATAACATTTACACATATGTATTGAAATGGTGCTCACAAATTTTTATTGCTCCGTTATGTAAATTATTTAATTTAAGTTTAAAAACCTGTTCATTTACGGAACAATGAAAAATCTCAAAAAAATTTCCCGAAACATAAATCTGGAAAAAAATCGTATTGAAAATTACCGTCTTATATCAATTCTATCTGTTTTTGTAAAAGTATTTGAATCTATTATACATAATATTTATAATCTAATTTCAGGACAATTATCATTGAATCAGAATGGTTTCATGAAAAGTCGTTCTGCATGTACCAATTTGGTAATATTTACACAATTTGTATCGGAGGCCTTAGAAAATAAGAATCCAGTTGATGTAATATACACCGTTCACGTTGTTTTAGCATAATATGAGGCCATGGAAATTTGGAATTTAAGTTGGCAGTAAAGCTGTCTGTATAATTAGGTTATGTTATTCTAAGTTTGAGGTTATACATAGCGTCAATGGATAGTGCATTGTTGTCAGTTTTACTAGTTTGCAATAGCAAAATACGCACACATTTTTAATCTAACACAAGCCTTGCCCAAAGCAGGAATAACCCGATGAATCACCCAATTTTGAAAATTTTGTATTTATTTTATGATAATTGTTAATGTTTTTCGAATTTAAGTAGGTAGAAATAGACTTAAACAGTAACATAAAATCTGCCCGTAATTTTAATCATAGCTTGCTATATAATGGGTACATTCATTCATTCATTCATAATCTATAGCCTCTTTACCTTTCGGTGTCCAGGACCATTCATACCTCTTGGGAAGTGCAACGGAGGTAATGCGCCGCACGCGACTTTTCCCCGCATGCAAACATACCGCACACACAACAACTTACGTCTAACTTAACTAATGAGTTCAAATCCACTGCCGCTCCGAGAAAATTCTCGGCTACGGCCAGATTTGAACCCATGTCCACCTGGTTGCTAAGCAGACAACAAGCCCACTTAACCACCGAGGTGGCCAATTGGTACATATAAACTGAAAATAAAATTATTGCTTCAATTATTAAAAGAAAATAATGAGAATTTTACCTAAAAGCGTAAATTTTCACATATAATCTCATAAGAGCGTTAATTCTTTCCGGATTTTTTTTGAGTGCGTTCCAACAACGTTGTATTAATTTGCCCGAGCGGGAC